>ML664157.1:1947090-1962090 GCA_007570785.1 Antilocapra americana
GCTGTATATTGTCACCCTGCTTATTTAACTTATATGCAGAATACATCATGAGAAACGCTGGGCTGGAAGAAGCACAAGCTGGAATCACGATTGCAGGGAGAAATATCAATAACTTCAGATATGCAGATGACACCACCTTTATGGCAGGAAGTGAAGAAGAACTAAAGAGCCTCTTGATGAAAGTGAAAGAGGAGAGTGGAAAAGTTGGCTTAAAGCTCAACATTCAGAAAACTAAGGTCATGGTATCCGGTCCCATCCCTTCACAGCAAATAGATGGGGAAACAGTGACTATTTTTCTGGGCTCCAAAATCACTGCATATGGTGACTGCAGCCATGAAATTAAAAGACACTTACTCCTTGGAAGGAAAGTTATGCCCAACCTACATATTAAAAAGCAGAGACATTACCTTGTCAACAAAGGCTGCTCAAGGCTATGGTTTTTCCAGTAGTCGTGTATGGATGTGAGAGTTGGACAGTGAAGAAAGCTGAGAGCCGAAGAATTGATGCTTTTGACCTGTGGTGTTGGAGAAGACTCTTGAGAGTCCCTTGGACTGCAAGGAGATCCAACTAGTCCATCCTAAGGGAAATCGGTCCTGGGTATTCATTTGAAGGACTGGTGTTAAAGCTGAAACTCTAATATTTTGGCCACTTGATGAGAAGAGCTGACTCCTTTGAAAAGACCCTGGTGTTGGGAAAACTGAAGGCAGGAGGATAAGGGGACAACAGAGGATGAGATGGCAGGATGTCATCACCGACTCAATGGACATGAGTTTGGGTAAACTCTGGGAGTTGTTGATGGATAGGAAAGCTTGGCCGGCTGCAGTTCATGAGGTCGCAAAGAGTCAGACACAACTGAGAAACTGAACTGAACTGAACAGCCCCAGTACCTTAAATTGTGACCTTGCTTCGAAAAAGTGACATGCCAGTGTATTTAATTAAGATATGGTCCTACTGTTGTAAGATGGAACCTTATCTAAGATGACTGGTGTCCTTATAAAACAGGGGAAATCTGAACACAGACATACTCACACACACACACAATATCATGAAGATGAGGGCACACATCAGGGTGATGCATATTCAAGCCAAGGAAGGACAAAGATTGCCAGCAAACCACCGGCAGCTAGGATAGGGACATGGAATGGATTCTTCCTTACAGCTGTCAGAAGGAACCAACCCTGCCAACACCTGAATCTTAGACTCTAGGGTACACTTACTCTTAGTAAATATTTTTTTAAAATAAAACTACTCACAATTCCAGTGTTCAATTTCTGTGCCAGGGATCTGTATTTAGTTTCAAGCATGTGCATCCCATGTGGCACTAGTGGTGGTAAAGAACCCGCCTGCCAATGCAGGAGTTGTAAGAGACCAGGATTCAATCCCTGGGTTGGGAAGATCCCCTTGAGCATGGCATGGCAACCCACTCCAGTATTCTGCCTAGAGAATCCCATGGACAGAGGAGCCTGGTGAGATATGGTCCATAGGGTTGTAAAGAGTCAGACAGAACAAGTGATTAAGCACGCTTGCCCATATTACATCCAGATCTATATTTATAGAACTACAAGAAGAATGTGAATTGTCCAGTGTTGTAAAACATTCCTTAGCCCCTGCAATGAGTTTGTGAGTACTTCTTGAGCAAAGAGGAAAGTGAAGAAAAGTGAGAAATTAGATGTTTGGCACTGTTGGAAAACAAATCTTCATTGAGTAATAAATATTATATTCACAGTATCTGAGATGGAAGATTTTATGAGTTAACTAGTCTTTCTCCTTTCCCTAGGTGCTTTGGCTATCAATATCCTACTTTAACTGTGAAGCAGCAGCATTTTTTTTTAATTTTTTTTTATTATTGTTTTTGCCATACATTGTCATGATATCACCATGGGTTTACATATGCTTCCCCTCAGGGTCCCCCCTCCCTCCTTCCTCCCCCCCGGGAAATCTCGCTGCACCAGTCCCGAGCATCAATCCTGGGCTGGTGATTGATTAGACACATGACAATTAACATGCTTCAATGCCCTTCTCCCATATCATCCCACCCTTACCCTCATCCACAAAGTCCACAAGTCTATTCTATACATCTGCGTTCCTTTTGTTGTCTCCCATGTTGGGTTCTCCTTACTGTCTTTCTAAATTCCATATATATGTGTTAATATACTGTATTTTTGTTTTTGCTTCTGGCTTACTTCACTCTGGATAATGGGCTCCAGTTTCGTCCATCTGAGTAGAATTGCTTCAAATGAATTTTTTTTTAATGCTGAGTAATATTCCATTGTGTATATATACCACAGCTTTCTTATCCATTCGTCAGTTGATGGGCATCTAGGTTGCTTCCATGTCCTGGCTATTGTAAACAATGCAGCGATGAACATTGGGGTGCACGTGGCTCTTTCAATTCTGGTTTCCTCGATGTATATGCCCAGCAGTGGGATTGCCGGGTCATATGGCAGGTCTATTTGCAGCTTTTTAAGGAACCTCCACACTGTTTTCCATAGTGGCTGTACTAGTTTGCATTCCCACCAACAGTGTAAGAGGGTTCCCTTTTCTCCACATCCTCTCCAGCATTTATTGCTTGTAGACTTTTGGATGGCAGCCATTCTGACTGGTGTAAAGTGGTACCTCATTGTGGTTTTGATTTGCATTTCTCTGATAATGAGTGATGTTGAGCATCTTTTCATGTGTTTGTTAGCCATTTTTATATCTTCTTTGGAGAAATGTCTGTTAAGTTCTTTGGCCCACTTTTTAATTGGGTTGTTTATTTTTCTAGACTGGAGCTGCAGGAGTTGTTTGTAAATTTTTGAGATTAATTGTTTGTCTGTTGCTTCATTGGCTATTATTTTCTCCCATTCTGAAGGCTGTCTTTTCACCTTGCTTATAGTTTCCTTTGTTGTGCAAAAGCTTTTAATTTTAATTAGGTCCCATTTGTTTATTCGTGTTTTTATTTCCAATATTCTGGGAGGTGGGTCATGGAGTATCCCGCTTTGGATTATAGCAGAGAGTGTTTTGCCTATGTTATCCTCTAGGAGTTTTATAGTTTCTGGTCTTATGCTTAGATCTTTAATCCATTTTGAGTTTATCTTTGTGTATGGTGTTAGAAAGTGATCTAGTTTCATTCTTTTACAAGTGGCTGTCCAGTTTTCCCAGCACCACTTGTTAAAGAGGTTGTCTTTTCTCCATTGTATATTCTTGGCTCCTTTGACAAAGGAGCAGCAGCATCTTTTATTTCAGGGTGTTGAGATGCTTTCCACAAGAGTGTCTCCCAGAGTCAGACGAGCTGATGTTTAATAGTGTGGGGCCAGTGCTAAGCACTGAATTCTTTGTGTAAGAGCTATATGTGTGCTAATGAATTTACTTCTGTGCATTTCTTTTTTTAATATAGTTGACTAAAAATGTTTTGATAGTTTCAGGTGTACAACAAAGTGATTCAGTTATGCATATACATGTATCTACTTTTTTTCAAATTCTTTTCCCATTTTGGTTGTTACATAACATTGAGCAGAGTTCCCTGTGCTATACAGTAGGTCCTTGTTGGTTATCCATTTTAAATACTGTAGTGTGTACATGTCAGGCCTAATAGAAAAGCTATAAGGGACTTCTCTACACTATTGAGCCCAGGGCAGGAATTCCTCCTTCAGAGTCTATACTGCTCATTACTGAAGGGCAGTACTGGGGATAAAGCCCCACAATGTTTTTAGACTTTTCTCATGGCTCACTTCTGTCCCTTTGCCAGTCCTCATCTATCTAACCAGAGTTTGTTATAGTGCCATTTAGAATTGTCTCATTTACCATCCTTTAGAGATTAAAAAGAAAAAAGGCAACATATTATAACTCTATGCCCTCTTTTGATTTGCTTCAAATATTTTTAATCAGGCACATATTTTTAGACTGTGTGCACCTAGACTGTGTGTGTATATGTGTGTGATTACTGCTGTTTTCAACTTTTATTAAGAATTAAATATGTTCTATTTTCAGTTCTTTATATTCATTTTGGTGTATTTTTGAGAGAAGAGAAAAAAAAGTGTCCGGTCTTTGCTGCCTGTTTAAAACATTGCTGATTAATTTTTAAAACTAGAAATATTTATGACTGAATTCATAAAATTCATTGAATTCAACATGAAAAGTTTCCAACCTAAAAAAAATGTACACCGGAGAAGATATATAGGCTCTGAGTTTAAGACCAGAATGAATTGGTATTTACTGAGTAGAACCCAATAAGTGAGACTAAGTTATACAAGGAAAAACAATCTGTTTGTCTTTGTATCCAGTGAAACTCTTGTAGACCATGGAACCAGGAGTTCTAAGAACTTTAGAACCAGAAGTTCTAAGAATAGTATGCCTGTAGACATACTGCATCCAATTTCAAGGCATAAAATATTTGATATATGTTTACTTGAAAACAAATGAAGTATAATAGTTCTGAGAAAGATATCAAGTTCATACAGTTTTCTGGCTGTTTAAAAATTACACTAAAAGTGATATTGGTTTCAGTGCTTATTGGTTGGAAAGCTTTATAAAATATATATAATATACATTTAATGCCTTTTCTTAGGTAAATTGTGTGCAAATATTTTCTGGAGATAGAGCTTATACAATACCTTTGGACCATTTTGTACACAATTTGGTACTATACAAGCATATTGATACATTAAAAGTTCATCTAGAGAGACCTTAGCAGAAACTCCAATAATAAGTATTTTGGATGAACTTCTTCCTGTTCACTGTCATTTAATTTTTGTTGTTGTTGTTGTTTGGTAAGAGATTAATTGGAAAGGACTAAAGGGGAGTAGAAGGAAAGGAGTTGTAAGCTGCAGATATATGCCATTATTTCAAGGTGTTTCATGGAAAAGTTTCAGAGAATTAAATAGGCTGTTGGTAGGAAATATACCTTTAAAAGTATTTTTTAAATGAGGAAAATAATACTAAGACATAGCAGAGCAAAACTATTGATTTTAAAGATAAGGAAAAATTACCTTTAGAAACTTGGACATACACCCCCAACTCCACCCCCTTCCCTTGACCACACATACAAATCAAGTAACAAATAAGGGAAATAAAATGAGAATAGCTTCAGATTTCTCAGCTGTGATATCTTAAGCTATAAAACAATAAAATAATGCAGTTAAAGTACTCAAAAATGAAAATGTGAGCCAACGGTTTTATACCCAGCCAAATATCCTCTTAATACAGGGGCTGTAAAGAGTTATAAACATGCAATACATGAAATAACTTATTTCAATAAACCTTTCCTGAGGAATCCTCTATAAAAAGAGTTTCAGTAAAACATAATATCTGGAGAAGCTTCTTCATAAAGTCTGGGGTTACAGCAGTAAGCATTTAAAATCTAAAAGAAGAAGATAAAAATGACAAAACATTGCATGCATATTGTAGGTTCTGGTGTTGGAAAAATAATGTGATCAATTAAAAAATGAAAGGAGAAAGGCTAGAGTAAAAGGTGAATAGAGTGAACTTGTTGATTGACCCACTGGTGTTAGGATAAAAAGATATATTTAAATCTGATAAATGAAGAACTTGAATTTTAAGTATATTTTGCTCAATAGACATCAGCACTAAGATTATACTAAAGAAGGAGGAAAAGAAGCAGGTACCTTATGACATTAACATAAATAATAGGAAGAAGCTAATAGTTTCAGAACAAAAATATGGTTATAGAGAGGTATTTGGGTAAAGCTAACCATTAGGAAAAAGAGTCCAAATCTTCACAAGTAGCAATGGAAATAAGCAGGGAAAAGAGAGCAAAGCAAGCTGCTAATATAATGGAATATATTCGTACTTACACACTTATAAAACTTAATACTCTATTACAGAACTGTGACCAACCATATTAGTTATATCAATGCATGTTAGTGAGCTTAACTTACATAATATAAGAAAAAGATTTTCAGATTGACTAAGAAAGCAAAATTCAACTTTCTGCTGTATGCAAAAGACATAACTAAAATAAAGTGAATTGAAAGCACCAAAGATAAAAGTATGAGCAAAAATATGTCAAATAAAGGCAAGTAAGAAGAAAGCAGGGGCCATGATCTTGATCTAAAACAAGGTAGAATTCAGGCTGAGAAGAATTGAGCATTACAAAGTAGGACACTCTGTAATGCTAAAGGCTACCATTCACAATGAAGATATTAATATCTATTCACCAAATACCAGTATAGCTTTCATAGAGCAGAAACGATAGGAGATGAAAAAGAAACAGACACATATTAAAAATAGGAAACTTTTATACACCTTGCTCAGATCTAGATAGATCAAGAGGACAAAATGTTAGGAAGAACACAGAAAACCATAATATAAAATATACAGATATATCTTAAATATTTATCCTGATAACACAAAATATACCTTGTTTCCAAGTATACATAAACATCTATTATATTACTTAATATTAGTTTACAAATAAATTAAAAATCAGAAATGCAAGCTTTATTAGACCGCAAGGCAATAAATCCTCAGTTAGTTAAAATAATAACAAAAAAGGACTCTTTCACGAGGATATTTGAAAGAAGTTAACTCATATCAAAGGAAAAATACAAACCAAAACGTCCATATTTCTGGAAAAGAATAATAATAAAAACATACTATATTAGAATCAAGACAGTCATAAAAGAGTTAGTAGAATATATTGATTTTGGGAGAGCCTTCTGTGCATTAAGGACTAGAGAGGGGACTTCCCTGGTGGTCCAGGGGTTTAGACTCCGTCCTTCCAATGCAGGGAAACTGGTTTCAATCCCTGGTCAGGGAACTAGATCCCATGTGCTGCAACTAAGAGTTCACATGTGGCGAACGAAGATCATACATTCCAGAACTAAGACCCATCACACCCGAATAATAAATATTTAAAAAAAAGAGTTAGAGAGAACCATACTTGAATATCCCCATGGCTGCAGTGTGGAGGATGGGTAGATGGGGCATAGAAGCTCAGAGACCAGGTAACCTCGATTAGAATGGTAGCAGTGGAGATGAAAAAGTGGGCAGATTTTAGTCTAGGAGATTTTATTTCAGAGCAGTAGTCTACAGAAATTGGGAAATGATTGAATGTAAATGACAACAGACATGAGAAACAAGAAGAGTTGTGGTTCACCGAATAGGACTTGGATGAATGGAAGTTCCATTTAGTGAGATAGGAAGACTGAGAAGATTTGGGGTATTCTGCAAGTGTAAAATAACTTACAAACTAGGTTCCAAAATAAACTACAAAATTTTCTAATAGAAGAAACTGAAAACACCAATAAAATACGATTAAATTAAACTTTTCATCAAAAAAATCTATATTAAAAAAGATATCATTTTAACCTTTCAAATTGACAAATTATTGATAATGGTGATGAAATGAACACTTTGATACTCTTCTACATTTTTTAAATAAACTTTCAACCTTCCTATTAGCAATATGGAAATATATGGTCTATAAACTTCTAGGAATGAAATCCGAGGCATTAATTAATTATTTGTACATATATGTATGTACAAAAATGTCAATCACAGCCATATATATAATAGCAAAATTGGAGTCAATCATGAATTTTCATGATATAAATTTTAAATAACAAATGAATAAATTATTATACCAGCATTCAATAAGTGTCTATACAGTTATTATTAATCATGGTTTTAAAGGCATACTTCAAAAGGCATTTTTAGTTATATCAATGGAGAGTTCTTTGAAGTTAGCAAGATATGTGCACCAAGCTTTATTCTAAAATACAAAGTAAATTCACATAAAAATAAGCAACCAAAATGTATCAAGGTCAAATAACCATAAAAAGTTACAATAAGAAAAAATGAAAAGGAGTAGCATAATATTCTGAAAGACAAAGGAAACACACTATAATCATATGTGTGATTGAAACTATTATATCTTACTTCAAAGTAAGTAGTTGAAAGTCTTTAAGAAAATTATTCAGGACACAAAAAAACAGCATAAACATGAATTAGAAAGCTCAGAAATATGGTAATATCAAGTGAGAATGCATGGGCATTAGAATGTATGTGATTAAAATTTTAAGTTCTCATGTGATTAAAGAGAGTCCAAACTATGAACATTTCAGAACACACACACACACACACACACCGACAAAATATTTTAAAAATATTTCAAAATGTTACCAGTGGTTATCTCTAAGTGGTAGAATTACAGATGATTTAATTTTTTTGTATTTTCTATTTTTTTGTACAATGAACAAATATTCTTTCCATAAATCTTTTGTCATGGAGAGGACCTCAGGTGCGAAAGACGAAAGTGATACTCCTCAACTAATGAAACATTATCTTTTTTCTACATGAGTCCATGCTTTTGTCTCAGATATGTTTTGTTCTTATTTTCATCCCTACTTTACATTCTCCTTCTGTCTGTAAGCAACTATCCTCCTGTATTTAAGGTGTTCTACTTTGTTTATATGTCTTCTTTTAAGTATTTCTATTTATGTGCATGAATCTTAGTTTACATAAGTGGAGAAAGAACTCTCTGAAGTTACCAAGCCTTATTTGAAAATACAGAATATAAATAGAGACAGAAGCATATGAAGGTAAAATATCATATTAATACAAAGTTACAATAAAATAATGAAGAGGAATAGTATACATTCCTAAAGGCAAGGAAAACACACTATATTGGCGTACTTAACAAAAATTAAACTATTGTACACTGTATATCAAAATAAGCTAAAAAGCATTAAAAACTTATTTAAGACATGAAAGAACAACATAAACATGGATTAGGAAACTCAGAAATCATTGACAGAGTTAAGGAAAAATTTTAAATATAAGGAAAAAGTTATTTTAGAAATGAATAAGCTGGTTGAAATAAAAAGATAGCTGAAACAATATCATACTTCCAGATAATTAAAAATTTCAAAGAAGGAAAACCAGTTGTCCTGGTGGCTCAGAAATAAAGAATCCACATGTAACGTAGGAGACACGTGTCGAAGATGCAGGCTTGATCCCAGGATTGAGAAGATCCCCTGGTGAAAGAAATAACAACCCTCTCCAGTATTCTTACCAGGAAAATCCCATGGATAGAGGAGCCTGGCTGGCTACAGTCCATGGAATTGGAGAGAGTTGGACTCAGTGACTCTAGGACAAATGAAGAAAGAGATTAAAGCAAATCTGAAAGAAAGAGGCAAATCATGAAGGTAGGCAAAATAAATCTAATGTGAATATTGGAGTCCCTGAAGAACAAATCCTAGCAAGGGAACAGAGCAATATTAAGAACTATAACTCAATATATTTTTTCTAGAAACAAAACACACAAATTTGAAATCACATATTAAGAGAGTGCACTTTGTACCTGAGAATGTCAATCCAGCAAGGCCAACCACAAAACAAATTGTAAAATTTCTGGACTTCAAAGGAACAAAAATATCCCATATGTATTTAAGTAAGCAATTCTGTGACTTACAGGCCATATAAAATGAGATTGTCATCAGAAATTTTTGTCAGCAACTCTTGAGTCCCCAAAATAAATGGAGAAACGTGCTTAAGATGTTAAAGAAAACAAAATGTAAACCAAAGACTTATCTGTAATGTAGCAAGAAGTATCTTTATGTATAGAGGGCAGAAGCAAATGGTTATCAAAATGTCAGACCTCAGGGAATATTGTTACTAAGGCCTTAACTAAAGGATCAGCTTTAGGCAAATAAAATCATGAAAGAGACATCTACATAAGAACTGGTGGTGAGCATTGCATACTTTCCTATAGAACTAGAGTTATAAGAGGATTAAAAGAGGTTGTAATATGCAATGTCAACATGATCTTGAAATGGAGCAGAATGTTATGGTCCTTGGCCCCTCACCATGTCCTCTGCCTGCCTTTTGCCTGTGGAAAACTTTAGTCAAAAAATAAGTTTAATCAGATGAATTGAGAAATGCTGAAGCAAAGAAAGACAAAGGAGGCTAAATAATAATGCAGTCACTAAGCAAAAGAACTATACAAAATTTCTTCTATACACAGAACTATACAAAAAAGATCTTCATGAGCCAGATAACCACAATGGTGTGATCACTCACCTAGAGCCAGACATCCTGGAATGTGAAGTCAAGTGGGCCTTAGGAAGCATCACCACAAACAAAGCTAGTGGAGGTGATGGAATTCCAGTTGAGCTATTTCAAACCCTGAAAGGTAATGCTGTGAAAGTGCTGCAATCAATATGCCAGCAAATTTGGAAAACTCAGCAGTGGCCACAGGACTGGAAAATGTGTTTTCATTCCAATCCCAATGGAAGGCAATGCCAAAGAATGTTCAGATTACCACATAATTGCAGTCATCTCACATGATAGCAAAATAATGCTCAAAATTCTCCAAGCCAGGCTTCAACAGTACATGAACCATGAACTTCCAGATGTTCAAGCTGGATTTAGAAAAGGCCAAAGGAACAAGAGATCAAATTGCCAACATCTGTTAGATCATCAAAAAAGCAAGAGAGTTCCAGAAAAGCATCTACTCCTGGTTTATTGACCATGCTGAAGTCTTTGTGTGGATCACAATAAACTGTGGAAAATTCTTAAAGAGATGGGAATACCAGACTACCTGACCTAACTCCTGAGAAATCTGTATGCAGGTCAGGAAGCAAGAGTTAGAACTGGACATGGAGCAATGAACTGCTTCCATATCGGGAAAGGAGTACGTCAAGGCTGTATATTGTCACCCTGCTTATTTAACTTATACGCAGAGTACATTGTGTAAAATGCTGGGCTAGATAAAGGACAGCTTGAATCAAGATTACCAGGAGAAATATTAATAACCTCAGATATGCAGATGGCACCACCATTATGACAGAAATCAAAGAAGAACTAAAGAGCCTTTTGATAAAGTGAAAGAGAAGAGTGAAAAAGTTGTCTTAAAACTCAACATTCAGAAAACTAAGATCATGGCATCTAGTCCCATCACTTCATGGGAAATAGATGGGGAAACAATGGAAACAGTGAGAGACTTTGTTTTGGGGGGGCTCCAAAATCACTGCAGATGGTGACTGCAACCATGAAATTAAAAGACGCTTGCTCCTTGGAAGAAAAGCTATGACCAATCTAGACAGCATATTGAAAAGCAGAGATATCACATTGCCAACAAAGACCCATTTAGTCAAAGCTATGACTTTTCCAGTAGTCCCATATGGATGTGATAGTTGGACTATAAAGAAAGCTGAGCTCCAAAGAATTGATGCTTTTGACCTGTGGTGTTGGAGAAGACTCTTGAGAGTCCCTTGGACTGCAAGGAGATCCAACCAGTCCATTCTAAAGGAAATCAGTCCTGAGTATTCATTGGAAGGACTGATGTTAAAGCTGAAACTCCAATACTTTGGCCACCTGATGCAAAGAGCTGACTCATTGGAAAAGACCCTGAAGCTGAGAAAGATTGAAGGCAGGAGGAGAAGGGGACAACAGAGGATGAGATGGTTGGATGGCATCATTGACTTGATGGACATGAGTTTGAGCAAGCTCCGGAAGTTGGTGATGGACAGGGAAGCTTGGCCAGCTGCAGTTCATGGAGTCACAAAGAGTCGGACATGACTGAGTGACTGAACTGAACTGAGTCACTAAGCATAGTCAAGGACCTTTAGTTCTTTCTCAAAGGCTATAGATAATATTCTGAGCCATATCCTGTGAGCTGTCTTATAGATACCAAAACACCAGGTGGAGAAGTTAATTACATGAAGAAAAGACTGTACCGGGACATGAGCTGCCACAATTCTGAGAACTGACCACAAAGAAATGGGAACAAATGGACCCTGAAAGTGTTAAGTCACTCAGTTGTGTCCAACTCTGCAACCCTGTGGACTATAACCAGCCAGGTTTTTCTGTCCATGGAATTCTCCAGGTAAGAATATGAGAATGGGTTGCCATTTCCATCTCAAGGGGATCTTCCCAAATCAGGGACAGGACCTGAGTCTCCTGCATTGTAAACAGATTCTTTATTATCTGAGCCCCATGGGACTAAAGATTAACTATGTCTAAAACAATCAAGATGATCCTGGTTAGACCACTGGTGACCAATTTGAAGATGACTGTTAGAGATGACAATGCTGTTTCTGCATGTAGTCACACACTGTCTGTAAATGCTCTCACCCTTTGCTCGTTGAAGTGATGAGGGGTTTCTGCCTTTGGATAGATGTCCACCACCCTCCCTCTCCCCTACCACCCCAGTTGTCGGCATCTGAAATAAAGTAAACTTTCCTTTCCCCCGATCTGATCTGTTTTTTGGCTTTTAAGTGGGGAGCAGCTGAAACCACATACCTGCTCTTTTAGTAACAATCTGACAATGTAGTTATATTACAAACCTAAAAAGCAGGTGTAGAATGGGAACCATGTGTGCAAAATTTGCTTTAGCTGTTCAGTAATCATGTTTTATTGTGGTGGACCTGTATTGTTATTCTGAGACCGTTACATGTATAAAGTAATATAAGGTTGTATAAAGCAAATGGATATAGAGTATTTGAATCAATGGCACCCCACTCCAGTACTCTTACCTGGAAAATCCCGTGGACGGAGGAGCCTGGTAGGCTACAGCCCATGGGGTGGCTGAGAGTCGACCACGACTGAACAACTTCACTTTTACTTTTTACTTTCATGCGTTGGAGAAGGAAATGGCAGCCCACTCCAGTATTCTTGCCTGGTGAATCCCAGGGACGGGGGAGCCTGGTGGGCTGCCGTGTGTGGGGTCGCACAGAGTCGGACACGACTGAAGCGACTTAGCAGCAGCAGCAGTGTCATTAGCTAGAACTCCTAGCGTGGAAGACAGGCGACACTGTCATTATATAGAAGAGATGAGGTAATAGCTCTCTCGTCCTGAATTAGCCTAAAACTCTTAAGGCATCTTATTTTCAAAAAGATGAATCTGTAATGTAAATATCCTCCCCTCTATTCTAAAAAAGCCTAGAAACAATGGCGAATGACTCACCTAGTAGAGACGAGCATTATTATGCCTCGGATCTTGGTATTGAAAAAGCAAATCATTTTTCTTCTTGGTGTTTGTTCTTACTAATAAGCTTTGGAAAAGTAAAAATACCCATTTCCTTCCCTTGTCGTCCTCTCTCCCTCTTTCTTTTTTAATTCATTCCTTCCCTTTTCCTTTTCCTTTCTTTCTACCACAGAGAAAACTTGACAAAGTTTAAACAGCTTAGATTCTAAAGAGACAGATTTCCTTTTCTTCTTTTAACCCTAGACAACCATTTTAGAATGATAGCTGTCTTAAAAATCAATAAATTAGAAAACTCTTCCAAAAGTATGCAATTTTTTGTTTAGCTTAAAATGTTTAAAATGTTAAGCGCCAAGATTACAGTGCTAAAAATGAGAGAAATAATATTCAGCTATGTAATAACACAAATATATATCTGGAAAAAATTGTTTGGTAAAGGGAAAGCTTTGTATGATTAAGGTTGTGGTGATACAATAAAAAAGAGAAAAAAAATTTCCATTGATTGGAAAAAAATTTTTAATACAAAAATTATTTTTAAAAATGTGGTTTAGCTTTATCAAATTCTGGTTTTGGTACTCTGCAAAAAAAATATTGTTTGGTTCTAATGTATTTCTTCAAAGAATGAAAATGGTTTTTCTGGCTCATTTATATATTATAGGTTTTTATTTTCTTTTTTTACTCAGCAGTTTGTCTTCTCAGATTATTTTAGTTATCAGTCAATCCCCATTTTCAGGCATTACAGGCTGACTATTGTTGTTCGCTTAGTTGCTACCCCATACCTGACTCTTTGTGACCCCATGGACTGTGGCCCTCCAGGTTACTCTGTCCATGGGATTTCCCAGGCAAGAATACTGGAATGGTTGCCATTTGCTCCTCCATGGGATCTTCCAGACCCAGGGGTAAAACCCTGGTCTTCCTCGTTGGCAGATTGATTCTTTACTGCTGACCCACCTGGGAAATCATTAATTATTGTTTATTGCATTTGAAAGCCACTATGAGACTGCCAGAATTCTTGGCTATGACCTTGTATATCCACTATGTTCATTCCCTACTAGTCTAGAAATTGTGAAATTTTCCTATTTCAATATCATGATTCACAGCTGAAAAAAAATCAACTCATTTCCTGAAAAATGGATGAGGCATTTAGATGTTTATTTTGTGAAATAAGTTTTCAGTGGAATTATACCTTTTTTCAAATAAATATAAACATTTAAAACTAAAATAATAATGATGATAAAAGGTTTTCAAAGGAATCCTATGGCTTATATGGGCATGCATTGAAACTCTACATTTCTATTCTTCACAATTGTCATTCTTTATCATCATTCCACTGGAAAAATAAGTCATCCTGTCTTATGAAGTCCACATTTTTATTTAGGCTCCTTCAATAATATTTATGAGAATACCAGAGGAATGTTTAAATGTTCCATAAATCCATCCTGGTTGTCCGTGATCAAGTCAATCAATCAATTCACTGTGGATCACTCACTATGGATTACTGTAGATAACTTTTTTTTTCCTCATCTTCTTTTTTTTAAATTTTTTAATTGTTTTTGCCATACATTGTCATGATATCACCATGGGTTTACATATGCTTCCCCTCCGGAACCCCCCTCTCTCTTCCCTCCCCCACCCCGGGAAATCTCGCTGCACCAGCCCCGAGCATCAATCCTGGATTGATTAGACATATGAAAATTAACATGCTTCAATGCCCTTCTCCCATATCATCCCACCCTTACCCTCATCTACAAAGTCCACGAGTCTATTCTATACATCTGCATTCCTTTTGCTGTCTTGTATGTTGGGTTCTCGTTAACGTCTTTCTAAATTCCATATATATGCATTAATATACTGTATTGTTGTTTTTGCTTCTGGCTTACTTCACTCTGGATAATGGGCTCCAGTTTCGTCCATCTGAGTAGAATTGCTTCAAATGAATTTTTTTTTAATGCTGAGTAATATTCCATTGTGTATATATACCACAGCTTTCTTATCCATTCGTCAGTTGATGGGCATCTAGGTTGCTTCCATGTCCTGGCTATTGTAAACAATGCAGCGATGAACATTGGGGTGCA
>ML664157.1:1972090-2295790 GCA_007570785.1 Antilocapra americana
CCTTGTTCTGCGTGGGCCTGGCAGGGGGGCTCTTCCTGGGGAAGGCTACTTCTCAGTCTATCTCCGGTTAGCCCCCTGGGTTGGGTCGCTCAGGCTGCTCCGTTCCCTGAGCGCGCGGCCCGCCCCTCCCTGAGCAGTCCCCTTTGGCTAGTGGGGGGTGGGGCGTCCGCCGCCACTTCCCTGTGCCTTCCAGCCAGAAATGTAGCTTGCAGGGCTTAATTATTCATCTGCTTTTACTCCCAGCTATCTTGCTCTCCAAGAATCACCGCAAATCCGCCCGAGAGAATGCTCCCTGGTATTTGGAAACCTTTCTCCTCTTTTTTTTTTTTCCCTCTTTATTCCAGACTCCCCTTCTGGGACGGATCCCCGCCCCCAACTCTGTCTCTCCCTTTACTTTTTTCTCTCTCTTTTTTCTTTTGTCCTACCTCCTCTCGTCAGCAATGGGCCGTCCCTTCAGATGCCCGATGTCCTCTGCCAGCATTTAGATCCTGTTTTATGGAGTTTGCGCAGTCTTTAAAAGTTCTTTTGGTGTATTTATTGGGGAGAGAGTGGTTTCCCCGTCCTATTCCTCCTCCATCTTAGTTCCCCTCTGTAGATAACTTTTATCTCTTTACAATTGCTTCTCCAACTTCTAAGTATAAAACTCCTTATTTCCTTACATGTAGCTAATACCAGAATATAACACTTTCCCAAAGATTCACTGCGGTCTTGGTGGTAAAAAAAAAAAAAAGAGAGAGAGAGAGACTTATAATGTGGAAAATAAGAACTTTATATTCTCTACTGGGAACCACAACTTCTGGATGCTGACACTGAAACCTTGCTTGAAAAATCATAGCTCTCCTCAATTTTATGCCATTTGTCAGCAGTCAGGCTACCTCTGTCTAACCAAACTGCCTTTGCCCCTAAATAGCTTCTCTCTAATTTCCACTACCCCAAAGAGAATGTATCAGTCAGGAAATGAATCTTGCTCTTAATAGTAACCCCCAAATAAAAATATAAAACAATTCAGGAGGCAGCTGTCCAGGCCCAGAAATGAGGGATTGAGACCATATTTTGCTTTTCTGCCATACAGAATATCCTCCAGGTTTCCAACAGGGATATATGAATTCCATGGGTCACTTTTCTATTTCACTCAGAAGGAAAAGAGGGAAAAGGGCCTGCTCATTTCCCACAGTGAAGATTTTCTTTGATTGGGCTGCACAACATGTCTGATTACATCTCATTGATCAGAACTCATTTAAATGGGCCACTAACTACAGGGCTATGTGTCTCCTTGAATAAATTTGAAGTTCTGTTACTGAGCAGGAGGAAGATGGGTGTTCAGAGTCATCAAGAAGTCTCTGCCAAAGAGAGGATAAAATGAAAATGGTTTATCTTGAGCTCAAGTCTTTGGTCCAGCTCTTCATTATTTAATATGAGACACAACTAGGCATCCCACAGAAGAGGGGTTTTTACGGCACCATGCAGAAAGCTCTTATTCCTTATAATCAAAACTTTCCACACCTGAGTATGTTCTTTATCTTTGTTGCATTGTTTCTGCTTGTTGTTTTTAGTTCCTTAGTCGTGTCCAGCTCTTCTGTGACCCTGTGTACTGCAGCCTGCCAGGTTCCTCTGTCCATGGGATTTCCCAGGCAAGTATACTGGAGCAAGTTTCCATTTCTTTCTCAGGGGGAACCTTCCTAACCTAGAGACTGAACCTGTGTTTTCTACATTGGTAGGCAGATTCTTTACCACTGAGCCACCAGGAAAGCCCTTATCTTTGCTTAGGAAGAGATTATTGAGAGTTTTGCTAATTATGTCCCTAAAGATAAAATCTCTGTCTTCTCTCAAATTTATAGAACAAAAATGTTGGTAGCTTTCAAAATAGTAAATGTCTGTGTATAATACATACATACATATACACAAATAACCATAATACATAAATATGTGAATGCATCGAAGTGTGTATGCATCTATAAGAAATAATGAGAATAGGCAAATGTTATAATTATTCTCTCTGGCTAGTAAGATTGTGTTTAGATTTTAAGATTAGTATATTTGTCAGAGTTTCTGCAAAGAACTTTAAAAAATTTTAATATGTAAGAAAAATAATATTTATAAATCTATATGCTGATGCTTAATAAGTAAATGTCAGTGGAACATTTCTGACTCAGAAGAAAAACTTTAACACACTGAAAGTACAATATCATCTAATCGATAAGTAGTGACTGTAAATTGTAGGTTCCTGATAAACAAACAATCATAACTGTATGTAACAGCAGGGTGGGATTCCTAAATTGTATTTAAAAGTAAAGGAATTAGCTCTTCAGTATGTTCGTTTAATAAACAAGCAGTTTAGAGGCTTCTTAATTAAGACTCTCTTGGGTGTATTGGGCTCTGTATGCAGACAAAATATGGAATTCTGCTTTTCTATATTACGTGTTGTTAGTGCTAAAATATGTGCATTGCAGTGTCTTTGCAAACATATTTTCAATTTCTCTAGGTTTATATCTGTGTTTATTTTTGTGTTCTGTGAAAGCAATCATTTCCTTTAGAAGATGAGGCAAAAATATGTGTAAATGCCTATGTATGTTTATATATGGACCTTTGTATATAAATGTATACATTTATAATATGAGTCATATCCAACTCTTTGTGACCCTATGGACTATAGCCTGCCAGACTCCTCTGTCCATGGGATTTTTTTTCCAGGCAAGGATACTGGAGTAGGTCACCATTTTCTCTCCCAGGGGATCTTCCTAACCCAGGATTCAAACCTGCATATCCTGCATCTCCAGCATTGCAGGCAGATCCTTTACTGCTGAGTCATTGGGGAAGCCCAACATTTTTATTATTTGCATGTATATGAATGTATATAAATATGCTACTGCTGCTGCTAAGTTGCTTCAGTCATGCCCGACTCTGTGCAACCCCGTAGACAGCAGCCCACCACCAGTCAAGAACACTGGAGTGGGTTGCCATTTCCTTCTCCAATGCATGAAAGTGAAAAGTGAAAAGTGAAGTCGCTCAGTCATGTCCGACTCTTCGAGACCCCATGGACTGCAGCCCACCAGGCTCCTCTGCCCATGGGATTTTCCAGGCAAGAGTACTGGAGTGGGGTGCCATTGCCTTTCCTATATATATATACATGTATATGTATGGATATATATGAGTATGTGTGTATGTATGTATATACACTTAAACTTCCCAGTATTTTCTTTTTCTTTGTGTTTCTAAAGCCTCACTGAATCCTAATTAAATGTGTACTGAGATAACCATTTGTATGATCATAACAGAATACTATTTAGTTATTGTCTGAGAAATAACCTTTTCCAATCCTGTGGCCATTGCTTAGTTTTCCAAATTTGCTGGCATGTTGAGTGCAGCACTTTAATACTCTGATGTGAAGAGATAACTCACTGGAAAAGACCCTGATGCTGGGAAAGGTTGAGGGCAGGAGGAGAAGGGGGTGACGGAGGATGAAATGATTAGATATTATTACCGACTCAATGGACAAGAGTTTGAGCAAACCTCAGAAGACAGTGAAGGACAGGGAAGGTTGGCAAGCTGCAGTTCACGGGGTTGAAAACAGTCAGACATGACTTGGGGACTGAACAACAAAAGATAACCTTATGTAAGCCATGGTCTAAGTGGTTACTTGCCTCCACTCTAGCGTGACATGGGAAGCATTTAACAATCGATGTACCATGACCACTGACCAAGCAGAGGTACTATGACCATCTATTTAATCAGAATAAGCACTTGCATGTCCTAGATAAATTTTAAATCTTCTCATAAAGTGTTCTGTTTACAGTATAAATCTGATACACTTTCTAAGAAGTTAAGAGTACTTTTAACAGTGAAAAACATGTATCTTGAATGATTTTCACATTCCATCAAAGGATAAACAAACAGAGAATGGATGCTCAGCCTTTCTCCTCATATTTATTCAGAAACTGTTTTCAGACATCAAAAGGAACTCTGTAAAAATGGGGCAGAAGAAAGATCAGAAAATTCATAATGTTTCCAACATTATACAGCTAATACATAGTCACACAACAGTTGAAAAATGTTTCCTTTCTCTCACACATTCTTTTTCTTGAATGAGATTGAAGAACCTCAAAGGAGAAGGTTGTGTTCAATAAAATCATTCTTGGGTGCAAATGGAGGCCAAATTGGCAAAAGAGATCATGGTGAGCTATGAGCTATTGCTTGAGGGAAACTTGACCCTTTTAATTTTTTTTTTTCAAATTTTCTTTTGTTTGTATTTTAAGCTAGTTAAAACTGTGGGCATACCAGGAGAGAAATCAATGTTATGGGCCTTAGAATTAATACCACTAGATATGTTAGTCATTAAGTTTAATTTTTTTCCCTGGCTTAAAATTAACATCTGGTTATTATAAAATGCTATAAATACATGAGCCTGAATTTTGATTTTAAAATGTTTATAGGTTTCTTTTCATGTCATGTGCTCAGTTCAGTTCAGGCTCTTAGTTGTGTCTGATTCTTTGCGACCTGATGGACTACAGCAGGCCAGGCTTCCCTGTGCATCACCAACTACTGCAGTCTACTCAAACTCATGTCCATCACGTCAGTGATGCCATCCAACTATCTCATCTTCTATCGTCCCCTTCTCCTCCTGCTTCAATCTTTCCCACTTCATGGTCTTTTCCAGTGAGTCAGTTCTTTGCATCAAGTGGCCATAGTGTTGGAGCCTCAGCATCAGCATCAGTCCTTCCAAAAAATATTCAGGACTGATTTCCTTTAGGATGGACTGGTTGGATCTCCTTTCAGTCCAAGGGACTCTCAAGACTTTTCTCCAACACCACAGTTCAAAAGCATCAATTCTTCAGCACTCAGCTTTCTTTATAGTCCAACCTTCACATCCATACATGACTAGTGGAAAAACCATAGCTTTGACTAGATGGACCTTTGTTGGCAAAGTAATGTCTTTGCTTTTTAATATGCTGTTTAGGTTGGTCATAGCTTTTCTTCCAAGGAGCAAGCATCTTTTAATTTCATGGTTGCAGTCACCATCTGCAGTGATTTGGGCGCCCCAAATAATAAAGTCTATCACTGTTTCCATTGTTTCCCCATCTATTTGCCATGACGTGATGGGACCAGATGCCATGATCTTAGTTTTCTGAGTGTTGAGTTTTAAGCCACCTGGCCTGCCTGCTGAGAAACCTGTATGCAGGTCACGAAGCAACAGTTAGAACTGGACACGAAACAACAGACTGGTTCCAAATCAGGAAAGGAGTACGTCAAGTCTGCTTATTTAACTTACATGCAGAGTACATCAGGAGAAATGCCAAGTCGAATGAAGCACAAGCTGGAGTTAAGATTGCTGGGAGAAATATCAATGACCTGAGATACTCAGATGACACCACCCTTATGGCAGAAAGCAAAGAAGAACTAAAGAGCCTCTTGATGAAAGTGAAAGAGGAGAGTGAAAAAGTTGGCTTAAAACAACATTCAGAAAACGAAGATCATATGCTCAGAAATTTAGGTAAAACCACCGCTACCAACTAAAAAGTCTGGGGGAAGATTTGGTTTCACAGGTAGCTTGATCTAGAAACATAAACAATGCTTCTTTCCATCTTTTAGCTCTGCTCTCTGGAGATAGTGACCATAATCCGATAGTTTCTTTTTTCAAGATGGCATCTTTGGTTTAAATCCCGTGGGATGTGTCTCTTTCAATAACCCCATGAAAAGAATCAGTGCAACTTTTAATACTGATAGAATACCTGTCTAATCCAGAAAATACAGTAGTCTCATTGGTCAAGTCTGACTCATGTTCCATGCCAAGAATGGTTGAGGCAGAACATAACTCCCCAGATTAAAATCATAATATGGTCAAACACAATGTATGAATGTATAGGTAGCAATGACAACAGATTTTCTTATACATGTGGACAAAGAGACCCTACAGACCAAAAGACCTTACTGAGAGTACTAGTAAAATTTCCAGTTTAGCAAGAGAAAAAGAAAACTCAGGGTGGGATTCAAGAAACAACAGTTAGCATAGAAATAGATGAAGTATTTTAATAAATCTAATTAAACAAGCATTCCCCTCAATATAATGCCCCTCTAAATATCCATTTCATAATACCTAGGATCTGTAAAAAAGGTCCCCTTACATTCAAATGGAATTTTATAATGTGATTAAATTGATGATCTTATAATGGGAGATTTACCCTGCCATCTTTGCATTATATGGGTATGCTCAATGTTATCACAAGAGTCCTTATAAGAAGGAGGCAGGGGTTCAGAGAAGAGAGGATATACTCTGTGGTGGTCTTTGAAGATGGAGGAAGGAGCCACAAGCTAGGAAAAGTAGGTAAACTTCAGAATCTAGAAAAGGCAAGGAAACAAAAGGTCCTGTGAAGCCTCCAGAAGAAATTCAGCCCTGCCAATACTTTGATTATACTTATATTTATTTTGAAAATTATGTATTTATTTATTTTTGGTAGCACTGGATCCTTGTTGCTTTTCATGGGCTTTCTCTAGTTGTGGTGAGTGAGGGCTACTGTTTGTTGTGGTAAACTGCCGGGGTCCAGGTCCAGTGGGTCCGGGGATCTTGAGGGATGAGTGGCATCGGCGGAAGAACTGAGCTGAGTCGATGTGTGTGATGGAGCAGTCTCTCTCGTTTATTGTTGGCTTACGGTTTTATAGCCAAAAGACATCCCCATTACATCATTACATCACCTATCATTCTATACAATTTTTTGTTTTCTACCTTCCATAGCAACCTTATCATTGAGCTCATTCCCCAATCTATCATGAACCATTCCCCTTACAGAAGTCAGATTTCTATGTAATTAGATTTAACAATAGTATGTTTACCATTTGAATGTCTTCAGCATACTTCATTCAATCATGATAAGTACATCAACCTAAGTAGAAAGGTTACATTTCTCTTATCAGGTGCAACTATGTAGAAGCTAGAGGGAAGGGCTTAAGCTTGAAACTGTTTTATTCTAGTAACCTACTCTGGTTCTTAGGAGGAAAGAGGAAAGAGGACAAAGAGACAGTTTGGAAAGAGGACAAAGAGACAGTTTAGAAAGAGGAAAGAGGACTAAGACAGTTTAGAAAGAGGAAAGAGGACTAAGAGACTGTCTAGCAGCACTGCTTTAGCAATAAAACCCTATTAACCTTATAACTACTATGATGAATTCCTATGTCTTCATTATCCTAAAGCAATCAATATCTCTAACTATGCTGGCCACAGTTACGAGCATTCCTAAGTCCCATTCCAGCCTGATTTCTTCAAGGAAGGGAGCTTCCTCCGTGGAGTGGTCGGGGGAGAGGGATGTGGAAAGGTGATCAAGTATGAGCCTTTCTGGTGGTGGCCTTGCCATGACCCCCAGAGAACTAACTCTTGGTAAATTTCCCAGTAACTAGTAGGAGGTGTAGTAATCTATTTAAATGTCCCTTTCATTCCTCCTTAGTCCCTGGGGAAGGCAATCCACCTTCTCGGATCCTCTGGTCGATAAGGTCTTTCCAACTGGGACTGACCTACTGAGATGAGCCAATGTTCCGAGCATGGACAGAACTCCCAAGAAAAATACCAGGGGGGGCCTAGCCCGGAATGCCCTGATAAAGAAAGTCAGCTTTTCAATTTCTTTCTTAGTCTCATGACCTTGTCATCCGATCAAGGGGGCATCCTGACGGCTCCTGGCAGTAAACGGGTTCTCACTGTGGTGGTTTCTCTTGTGGAGTGCAGGCTTAGTTGCTCTCAGGCATGGGGGATCTTCCCAGACCAGGGATTGAACTGGTGTCCCCTGCTTTGGCAGACAAATTCTCAACCACAGGACCACCAGCGAAGTCCCATACCTTCATTTTAGATTTCCAACCTCCAGAACTATGACAGAGTAAATTTGTGTTTTTTTAAGGCACTACCTTTAGGATAATTTATTACAGCAGCAAAGGGAATTAATATATTTCTAAACATAAAAACTAAGTTTTCTATATTTTGCAGATAAATAGAACATCTAGTTATTTTTTGTTGTTTTTCTGGAATTGAAATTTAACTGAGCATCCTATATTTTACCCAGCAATTGTAATAAAACATAACCTTTTTGTTATGTTTTTGTTTTACTTTGTTTTGTTATGTGATTAATAAAATAATTTTTAAAAAAACCCAAAAGGATAACAAAATCAGAGAAGGATTTCTATGAGTAGTTTAAGTAATGACCTAAATGTTGGCAACATTCTCCCACTGCTTCTGGTAAACTGGCAGTAGTTTTGCAAAAGTAACTTTTTATGGGCTCAAGTCACTTTATATAGAATGGAAGGGAGCTTCCTAGCCTGCAAGAAATAAGGTAACAAAGTATTCGCTGACATGATGCATAGTCCAGTGAAGGAAGTGTGAGAAAGGTTACCACGAGGAATGATATTTAGCCTTGTTCACTTAGTTTCCTCATCTGTAAAACAGGGATAAAAACAGTAATTTATCAACAAGGAAGCCTGGGAATTAATAAGGTAATCTGTAGAAAGTGTTTGAACTAGCATTGAGCAAGTAATGATCAGTAAACAAATGTTTAACCCTTATTATCATGACATCTACAATAGACAGTGACACAATTGTGTATATTTGTTGTTGTTGCTGTGTAGTCGCCAAGTCACGTCTGACTGCGACCCTATGGACTGCAGCATGCCAGGCCTCCCTGTCTTTCACTATCTACTGGAGTTTGCTCAGATTCATGTCCATTGTCATGCTGTCTAACCATCTCATCCTCTGCTGCCCTCCTCTCCTTTTGCCTTCAATCTTTTGCAGCATCAGAGTCTTTTCCAATGAGTGTCTTCTATATTGGAGGCACTGATTTTTTCTGACTCTATATTCTAATCAATTAAATTTAATTGATGTGTGTTTAGACAATATAGGCAACTCCTCTTCCCCAGTGTCTGTGCTTGTTTTTTACAAATTTCCTTCTAAGTTCATTTTATACTTTAGTGCTACTTTCTATATATCTAAAATTCATTTTTATTCCACCCCCATTTCACCAATGAAAATCTACTATGGCAAAGATTTCTTCCATTGCAATCAGCTACATACCTGAATCTTAATTTTATTTAAGAGATATATTTTCTAGTATATTGATTAATAAAAAAGAAGAGGCCTGATCCAACTAATATCAATGATAAGCGGCTACCTTTAATGAGAATGTGACCATCGCTTACTTTGAGACAATTAATTTTGTATACATTTATCCTATTGATATGTATCTTTGTTGTGTCAATATAACATGATTATTTTAAAAGTAAAATAATTCTATTATTTTACTAATTTATTGCTTAAGAAAAAGATTAGTGATTTTTTTTTAAACTGGAGTGATTAAGTATTGTCATGATGAATGCTGAGTCTTCCCTGTGGCTCAGAGGGCAATGCAGGAGACCTGAGTTCAATCCCTGGGTCAGGAAGACACCCTGGAGAAGGAAATGGCTACTCACTCCAGTGTTCTTGTCTGGAGAATTCCATGGGCAGAGGAGCCTGGCACAAAATGATGAACTTAGCTTTTAGTTTTCATTTTCTCTATTAGAGAAAATTTTCTAAATTAGTTTTGAAAATTGCATTAATATAAGTAATATATGTGCACTTCAAATTCCATAATATAACTTTATTTTATAATCTGTTAAAATAACTACATCTGACCATTTTTATTGAGGATGTGATTGTCATTATTTATGTTCTGCACATCACACACATATAGCTTGGTGGAAATCCAACTACTGCACTCAATGATCACATAAACATGCCTCTTCATAATTTATTAAGTTGTATTAGTAGCACTGTTAATTCTGCTATGACATTTATTTGTTACTAGGAGATTCTTTAATTGATGTATTACTCTAAAATGCTAGAAGTATAACTATCTGGAATGTATATTTCCATCAATAAAATATTTAAGAATCTTTATCTATTTGAGAGTAACGTTAGAATAAAAAGAGAGCTAAGATTTGGTCCAACTCTCTCATTTTGCAGGTAAAGAAACTGAGCTACAGGGAGATGAAATTTTCATTATTCAAGATATGACTTTTGGTGAATAGCATTCAAAAAGAAAGCTTTTTCTGATGTGGACCATTTTAAGGTCCTTATTTGTTGGAATAATGTTTCATGCTTTGGTTCTTTGGCCTTGAGGTATGTGGGATCTTAGCTCCCTGTCCAGGGATCAGTCCCACACTCCCTGCATTGGAAGGCAAAGTCTCGACCACTGAATCTCTAGGGAAGTCCCCAAAAGAAAGTATTTTGATCTACATTATTTCTATTGGCTTTTCAGTCATTTAGATGGTCAATTAAAAAAAAATAATTGTAGGATAATTTGCTTTACACTGTTGTGTTTGTTTCTGCCATACAACAATGTGAATCAGCCACAATCCCCTCCCTCCTGAACCACCCCCCAACTCCCCACTCCATTCCACCCCTCTACATTGTCACAGAGCACCGGCTTGAGCTCTCTGTACTCTTACAGCAACTTCCCACTGGCTGTCTATTTTACACATGACCATCATGTCAGTCCCACTTTTTCCAATTCATCCCATCTTCTCCTTCCTCCCCTGTGTCCCAAGTCTGTTCTCTATGTCTGCATATCTATTCCTACCCTGCAATTAAATTACCATATGCCCTAGCAATCTCACTACTAGGCATATACCCTGAGAAAACAGTAATTGAAAAAGGCACGTACCCCAGTGTTCATAGCGACACTGTTTACAGTATCTAGGACATGGAATATGTCCTAGCAACCTAAATATCCATTGGCAGATGAATGCATAAGGAAGCTGTGGTACATTTATACAATGGAATATTACTCAGCCATAAAAAGGAACACATTTGAGTCAGTACTAGTGAGGTAGATGAACCTAGAGCATACAAAGTGAAGTAAGTCAGAAAGAGGAAAACAAACTTTGTATATTAACATGGCTCAGATGGTAAAGACTCTGCCTACAGTGCAGGAGACCTGGGTTTGATCTCTGGGTTGGGAAGATCCCTGGTGAAGGGAATGGCTACCCAATCCAGTGTTCCTAGAGCTTTCTGGTGATTCAGATGGTAAAGAATCTGCCCAATGCTGGAGACCTGGGTTCATGTCCTGGGTGGGGAAGATCCCCTTGTGAAAGGAAAGGCTACCCACTTCAGTGTTCTTGCCTGGGAAATCCCATGGAGAGAAGAGCCTGGTAGGCTACAGTCCATGGGGTTGCAAGGAGTCAGACATCACTGAGTGACTAACACACACACAGAATCCAGAAAAATGGCATTTTATTTTTAATTTTACTTATAAGTTGTTATTTAACTTTTAAAATTTTAATTTTATTTAAAAGTTTTTGATTATTAAAATATCCAACAAAACATTGCTGTCATTGTGCTTCCTACTCTTTCCCACATATGATTCATGTTCCATTTCTCTGATGCAGATCTAAAAATCAAGAGGTACTTGCCAGGATGCATATCAGTGTATCTATTATCTTCTATTTTTCTAAAGTGTCTGTGATACTTTATTTCTTTCAAAAAACTATACAAATTTCAAAGGGGAGTATATATATATATATATATACATATACATATATACATATGTATAGCAATTGTATAGATTTTATGGTCAAGTGAGTATTTCTATAGCTTTACTTGGCTTTAAGTTAATTTAAAAAAATTATTGAAATATAATTGATTTATTATGATTGTGTTTCATTTCTGCTATAAAGTAAAATACTCAAATATATTTATATTTTCATATTATTTTCCATTTTTAATATTCTTCTCCATTATGGTTTCATAATTTCATGTTCTTTTCCATTATAATTTATCATAAGATATTGAAGATAGTCCTTTTTTCATATTCATTTCCACTATCGTTTATCACAGGATACGAATATAGTTCTCTGTGTTATATAGTGGGGCCCTGTTTTTTCTCCATTTTATATGTAATAGTATGTATCTGCTAATCCCAAACTTCCAGTCCTTCCCTCCCTGATCTTCCCCCCTTAAATTAAATGTTTTTATATTGTAGACTTGTAGACTCTGGAATCAGAAAACTATATTTAAAGTGAATTTGAGTCTTCAACACATTGGTAATTATAAGCTAGCAGGTAAGACCAACATGAAACATATGTGTGCACACACTCAACAAACATAAAACATGCATGTTCACAACATAGGCATACACATGTATATACACATATATTCATATATGTTTATATATATAGTACATGTGTTTGTGTGTATGTATAAATGTAATGGTTTTGTGGAGCCAAGCTGTGGAAGCTAGACTTACTTCATGTTAATCCATGTTTTCTAGCATCACAGGGGCTTAGATTATTTTCTATTGAAATTTCTCATCTGCTGCATTAAAAGAAAAAAAATCAGACACTATTTTGCTAAGCCACAAAGCTTAGTCTTACTCAACCCATTTTAATCTGTGGATGTGTTGAATATGAAAGGAAGATGTGAATGAAAATGTGAACACTTTCTTTGAGTCATAAAATTCCCAATAGAACTTAGATTCTTTTCTTGAAATGAATACCCTTAAGTGTCTAGGTGTGTAAACATTACATCCATAAAATATCTATATAATAGCCTTGTATAGACCTTAATATGTCGATTTTCGAATGCATCTTTGATATGGTCTGACAGTAATTCTTTTTATCATAAACTGTTATTATATTTGAAATCATTATGTGCTTTGAGCACCTGGTTAATCTTTTGCTTAAATTCTGTGTCAGCCAGGTGTCCTTTTAGGGATCACAGAAAGATTGGACCTCGTTTAAGTGTGAAATAATCCTGTTGCTTCTATCTAAAAGTGAATGAGCCTGGGATTAGATCAGATAAAACACACTCAAGCTAAAGTGCACAAGGTGGATTATGCAAGAAAAGAGGATTTAGTGAAGAACGGATCCACAACTTTTTGTTAACACAGAGAATGGTGTCTTTTGTAAGCAACATTTGTGGAAACTCAACTGGAGCTTTAAAAGCAATGTCTTTTGTTGTACATTTCTCTGCATACATTTGCTTTGTAGCTGGGAGTGCTAACTTTGGAAGCCATGCTGGGCCAGGGCTCATGCTCATTTTGCCTAATGAAAAGCTAAGGATGTACTTTTACTCATACATTCTTGTTTTGTCTTCTTTGAAGTTTATAAAGCTCTCCTGAAAGATGTGAAGTTCATTAGGTTGTTTTTATCATAACCACAAATTAAATATCTCTTCCCTGGGGAGGCATAAGCTTCAAGTATAAGCTCTACTTGCTATACTATTTACTTAATTATTAACGTATGCTTCTTGTTCTTAATATTAAAAAACACCTAATAAGATTTATTAAGGTACATTCTGAATTTAATGTTATACTTGTTAAATTACTAATGTCTTATTGCATCTTCTCAAAGTTACAAGTTATATATAGAGCTGACAGGTATATAGGCAGGAGATGATTTCAGCATTACTGGTGTAAGATTTGGCACTAGAACTTCTGAATATCATAATTCTATAAAATTCTCTGGCTCTGGAGCTTTTCCTATGCTCAGAGGCATGTTCCTTCAGTTTAAAAGTTTCAGCATTTCTTTTGTAACATGAGTTTTTTAAATGAGAGGGGAAACAGACATTTTCTTGAACCCATTGGTTTTAGTTTGTGATATGGCCAATCAATAGAACCTCTAATTTAAAGTTTAGATGATTACCAAATCCACTCAATTATTTCTGCTTTATTTAATGAATCTAAGTATCTACATATCTGATCAACCAAATGATTAGCTACAGGATGTTAGTGTGTACTTCTCATACCTGCTTTTTCCAACAACACTGCACCACAGGTTACACTTTCTGAATGTTGTATTTAAAAGTGATGGCAAAGTAGAAATGCTCAAAAAGCAGGTAATTCTTGAGAGAGGTCTGAATAAAATTATTACTTGAATTAATCAAAATTTTGTATTGAGATACTTTTAATACAACTGAGTTAAGAAGGAGTTTAACAATCATATCTTCCTCAGAATTTTGTTTTCCTATTATTTATTCCTAATAAAAAAGTGCTAAAGCATATTTGTGAGGCTATGGAAATATCACATACTCATATATGTGAAGAGAAATATCTCTACTCTTAGTTATAATGAGATGTGATTCAAGAAGAAAAGTCTGGCTTCTTCACAGTAACTTTCTCACCTGTCTACCACAAAGATGTAATTTTTATCAAGAGTATCATGTATTAGATATGTGCTTTGTGTGACTTGTCTTAAAATCTTTTAAAACTTGAGCAATACATTTAAAAATTGACTAATTAAGCCAGTAGAGAGTGATAGTAGATTAATAGCATGTTGAACTAAGAGGAACTCTTTGTCAAAGGGATTTTGATGACTGGAATAGATTTTTAGCATCCTCTTTTGGATATCATATAATTCAGCAACAATTCTTTCAGATAAATAACACTATGGTTTTGCTTTGGCTATCAAGAGACTTGAACCAAATTCATGATCCAGTACTCTTAACTTTATAGGAACATATACTATGCATTTTTGCAAGCTAATCTTTCTCAAGGACTTTTTTATTAATCACATTTTCCTTTCAATCATAGTCTTTTGGCTATTAATATTGTCCTTTTATAAGCACTAGTACTTGTGTAAACTTCTTTAAATCCTTCTGTGAAATGGAACAGGAAAAAAATGTATAAATAGTACTAAAGATTATTTATAACTCTGAGCTTATTTAATTTTATTTATTCTTGTTCTTTATAATTATTATTATATTTCACCAAGTGCAATTTATATACATTTTCTCACTGAAATTTAAAATATATGGCAGTTTAGTCAGAGAATTGAATAAGCTTTCTACATATTTTTATAAGTTGCTAACATGTTAACCACAATTTATAATTGTGGTTCTCAAAGAATTGTCATTTGATCAATCAGGGAGTTTCACAGGGGTTTCAGCAGTTGGAAAGAAAAAGCTATTGCACAATTTTTTTACATACATTTTAGAAATTTGAACAAGAAAGCTGATTAAGATTATCAAAAAAATTCTAGCATCTACTTAGTAATCTTTACTGTATTAAAGATTGTGAAGGTACTGAAAAGGATGTAATTATCAGTTTATCTCAGCTGCATTTATTTTTCAAGAGACAGCTCACTTGGTTAATTTTTTCATATCATTCTATATTTCAAGTATTTATTTTTAAGTTTTTATTTTAACTAATAGGTTGTGTTAGGTCCCTAACTTTTTGTATTATAAATGCCTCAAAAGCTGGTCTTAGAAAAGCAAAAGTCTTAAAAATCAAACAGCACTGTTCAGAAAAATACCATAGTTAAATATTTAATAATGCTCCAGTGAACTTATAAAATGTAAAGCTATATGTCTGGGAATGAGAGTATATATCATGATGTTTTTGAAGAAAGTGATAAAGAAAACCGGGACAAAATGTTACACTTAATATCTTAAAATTGCCTTTTATTCAATTAACTAGAGATCATCTTAATCTTCAGGATATTGTCTATGATAAAGTATGAATAAGTAGTGACATAAAGCTATGGAGACTTTTATATCATTTTTCAAACAAAATGACCTCACTGGCAGATATCTCCAGAACAATCACAAACTCATGCATTTTAGCAAGAAATTGATGAATTTTTCTGCTAAAATAGAAAATAATCAAAATTTACTATTTTCTTTATAGCAACACCATTTGCAAGTCACACATTACCAAGAAGCATATAAAACCATCTGCAAAGTTACAAATATTGTGCTCAAAAGAAAGTGAGGCAAGCTGTTGGCAAGATCCTTTATCTAATGACACCATTTGGCTTTGTATATCAATAAACGTACTACTAGGAAAAGAAACACTACATTGGGAGAGTGTGAAGAGATTTTTGACTTACAGCTGGATGAAACCTACAAAATGGGAATCCGTCCTTAATATACATGCAGGGAAAGACATATACTCAATAACTAATTATGATATTCATTTTGAAACACCAAGCTATAGGAGCAAAAGAAATCTTCTTTTACGAGCCTTGACATGGATTGAGGAAGGCGCTTTAGGCTTGTTTCTGAGGAAGCACAAGCAACGTGAGCATCAAGAAAGTCACTGCCGAGTGAATAACGCAGTAATGTCATCCGCACAGTGCTTTGCCCACATACTGCTTTATTCGTAGATACCAGTTGGTGGTTAACAAAATGCCTCCTGATTTTGATTTAGTGCTGAAGGAAATGGTGAAAACTGTGGTCCAATGATGCTAAACGTTTGAAAAACCCTGTTAAATGTCAGGCTCTGATAGTTCCTCATTAGAATTATTGCTAGAACCTTTCTAATTAGTTTCTGAGATCATTCTTGATTCACTCTAATCCATGGGTTGGCAAACTTTTTCCATAAAGTCTTCATTGTGAATACTTTCAGCTTTGTAGGACATATGGCTTCTGTTGTAACTACTCAACTCTATCATTATAGCACAATATGTAAACAAATAAGTGTGACTATATTCTGATAACGCTGTATTCACACACAAGTAGTGGGCTGGATCTGGGCTACAATTCTGATTCCTGCTAATCTATCTGGTACTTCTTCCAGAGCAGTTAATGTAATGTGAAATTTTGATCACAACACACATCTACTAAGCAGCTTTCATTTTCCTCGTTTGATTTCTCTCTCCCTTTTCAGTCTCATCTTATGCTTTTCTTCAATATGAACTTGAAGATACAGAACTCTACTCAAAATGAAGCACAGAGAGGGAAATATAAATAAGCAGACAAACCAGTGTGTCAGTAAATCAAATAGCTTCAAGAGTTCAAAGGTGTGTTGTGTGTGTGTGATTGGAGAGGTGAATAAAAGGAAAGAGCAAAAATATTTTAAAATTAGTGGCAGAAAAATTTTCCAAATTTAATGAAAACTATTAGTGTGCAGATTCAAAAATCCCAAAATATATAAATACAAGTAACAAAGGAAAAAAACACACCAAAGTACACTGTACCAAAGTGTTTAAAACTAGTAATAAGAAGAAAATCTTAAAATCAGAGAGCATAAAAAGACACATTATATCTCAAGGAACAAAAATAAATATGAAATCATTTCAACTTAGAAAGAATACAAGCCAGGAGACAGTGAATCAACATCTTTGAAGTACTGAAAAGAAAAAAGGAACAAAGCAAACAAAAATATTAATCTTAAATCTTTGACTAGTTAAAATATCTTTCAAAATAAAAGGTCATTTTGGTGATTCCTCAAGAAATTAAGTGGAGTAACTGAAGACTAGAAATTTCACTGCTAGCTAGATACCAAATAATTAAAAACACAGACTAAGAAGGGCTTCTCCGGTGGTTCAGTGGTAAAGAATCTTCCTGCAACGTAGGAGACCTGAGTTCAATCCCTTGGTCAGGAAGATCCGCTGGAGAAGGAAATGGTAACCCACTCCAGCGTTCTTGCCTGGAAAATCCCATGAAAAGAGGAGCCTGGCAGGTTACAGTTGATGGGTCACAAAGAATTAGACGTAACTGAGGACACACACACACACACACACACTCATATGGATACTTGTTCACCAATGTTCATAGCAATATTATTCACAACTGTTAAAATGTGGAAACAACTCAGGCAACTATAAACAAATGAATGGATAAGCAAAATGTGATCTGCACATATACATGGAATATTATTTAGTCACAAAAATGAATGAATTTCTGGTATATGCTATGACATTGGTGAAGCTTGAAAACATTATTGTAGGTAAAATAAGCCAGACACCAAAGGACCGATGTCATGTGATTCTACTCATTTGAAATATCTAGAATAGGCAAATTCACAGAGATAGAATTAGATTGGAGATTGCCAGAGGCTATAAGGAAGGAGAGGGAGGAATTATTGCTTAATGGGTACAACGTTTCTGTTTGGGTTGATGAAAATTTTGGAAATAGTAGCACAGTTGTACAACAATGTCAATCATTTATCTTAAAAAATTATTAAAAGGCAAATTTTGTGTGTATTACCACAATAAAAATTCTTAGAACTTTAATAAATTAAAAGAAAATTTTACAAGTGTTTAAAATGCTGCTTGGCAAGTAAAACATATTATAACACAAAACAAAAGAAAAAACATAAAAACACCCCAAAGATGAGATAAAGACTTTCTAAGACATATAAAAGCTAAAAGAACCCATCAGTAGAAAACCTGCAGTATAGGAAATATTAAAGGAAGTCCTTCAGGCAGAAGAAAAATAATACCAGATGAAAATCTGAGTCTAAACAAATGCCAAAAATGGTTAACTACAATGTAAATATTTTATAATTATTTAAAATAACTGTTTAATGCAAAACAGTTTAAAATATAGTTTGGCTAATAACATATATAAAGCAATGTTTAAGACAACAATAATACAAAGTCTGGGAACAATAAATGGAGAAATTCTATTATGAGGCTCTCATATTATACTTGAAGTATTATTATATCACTTGAAAATACATTCTAATGATTTAAAGATATATACTACCAACCCTAAAGCTTCTACATTTGAACACTCAATAGAATGATATGCTTTCCAAATGCAAATAAAACATTTCCAAATATAGATAATATAACGGGCACAAAAACCAGTCTCAATAAATTTAAAAGAATTCAAGTTATACAAAATTATTCTCTGATCACAAGGGAACTAAAGTACAGATTAATAATAGAATTATATCTAGAAAACCCTCAGATATTTGGAAACTAAATCACATACATCAAAATAAACCATAGATCAAAAAAGAAAATTAGAAAGTATTTTGAACTGAATGAAAACCAAACAGAACACATCAAAATCTCTGGGATGAAGCTAAATAAAAAGAAATGTATAGTGCCAACACCTATGCTAGAAAATAAGAAAGGTCCCAAATCAGTTACATCATTTTATACCTTACAAATAGAAGAAAGAAAAGCAAATGAAACATATAGAAAGCAGAACAAAAGAAATATATAGTTCAGAGAGGAAATCAATGCCATAGATAACAAAAAATCAATAGAGAAAATAAGCAAAGCCAAAAACGACTCTCTGAGATCAATATAATCTATAAACTTCTAATCATACTGATCAGGCAAAATAGGAATTCACAAATAAAAAATATCAGAAAGAAAAATTGAAATATTAATGATTCTAAAGATATTTAAGTGATAAGTAGAAAATCTCATGAATAACTTTTGTCAATTAATTTGATGATTTGAATTACATGCATACATTCCCTGAAAGTGATAAAGTCTCAACATGAAGACAACATAACTCTTACACTAAAACTAGGAAAAGACATTATAAGCAAAGAAAACTACATCCCAGTATACCAATATCCTCCATGAATACCAGCACTATATACCAAAATCTTCTGTGAATATAGACTTCAAAAATCTCAACAAAATTTTAGCAAATGAAACTCCACCATGTATAAAGTTTACTACATCATGACCAAGCGGAATTTAGCCAGGTAATAAGGTTTAACATTAAAAATTCAATCAATGTATTTCCCCATAATAACAGATAAAATAAGAAAATATATGACCATTTCAATAGGTGCAAAGTATTTAACATAATCCAATATCCAATCTTGACTAAGAAATAAAGTCTTACCAAGCTAGTACTGCAAGTTCTTGACTTGATAAAGGATATCTACAAAATCTATGGTTAACATCCCACTTAATGGTGAAACACTGAATACTTTTTCCCTAAAGGCAAGAACTTTATGTAGAGTCAGAAGGACATCCACTTTTACCCATTTTCTTCATCATTGTACTGGATATTGGGCCCAAGGCAGTAAATCAAGAAAAAGAAATTATAGGCATCTGAATTGAAAAGGAAAAAACAGACGTCTTTATTCACATATTACATGATTGTATACATAGAAAATCTGATAAAATCTATTATAAAAGCTACTAGAAATAGTGAGTTTAGCAAGATGAAAAAAATAAAATCAATATAAACATTAAATTGTATTTCTATGTACTATAAAATTGAAAGAATAACTCTATTTATAATAGTAGCAAAATATAGCATACCAAGGAATGAATCTGATAAATGGTGCATGAGACCTGTGTTCATTGAAAACTATAAAATATTGCTGAGGGTAATTAAAAAAGACTTAAGTAAATTAAAATATCTACTGTGCCCATGGATCAGAAATTCAATAGTTATTAACATGTCAATTCTTTCTATATCAATTTTTAGATTTAATTATATATGAAGTACTTCATGCAAAATGCTAGGCTGGATAAATCTCAAGCTGGAATCAAGATTTCCAGGGGAAATATCAATAACCACAGATATGTAGATCACACCACTCTAATGGCAGAAAGTGAAGAGGAACTAAAGAGCCTCTTTTTGAAGGTGAAAGAGGACAGTGAAAAAGTTAGCTTAAAACTCAACATTCAAAAAACGAAGATCATGGCATCTGGTCCCACCACTTCATGGCAAATAGATGGAGCAACAATGGAAACAGTGCCAGATTTTATTTTCTTGCGCTCCAAAATCACTGCAGATAGTGAGTGCAGCATGAAATTAAAAAACGCTTATATAAAAAGCTGTGACCAGCCTAGATAGTATATTAAAAAGCAGAGACATTACCTTGCTGACAAGGTCCATCTAGTCAAAGCTATGGTTTTTCCAGTAGTCATGTATGGATGTGAGAGTTGGGCCATAAAGAAAGCTGAGCACCAAAGCATTGATGCTTTTGAACTGTGGTGTTGGAGAAGACTCCTGTGAGTCCCTTGGACTGCATGGAGATCAAACCATTCAATTGTAAAGGAAATCAACCCTGAATATTCATTGGAAGGACTGATGCTGAAGCTGAAGCCACAATACCTTAGCCACCTGATACAAAGAACTGACTCACTTGAAGAGACCCTAATGCTGGGAAAGACTGAAGGCAGAAGGAGAAGGGGATGACAGAGGATGAGATGATTGGATGGCATCACCAACTCAGTGGACATGGGTTTGAGCAAGCTCTGGGAGTTGATGAGGGACAGGGAAACCTGGCATGCTGCAGTCCTTGGGGTTGCAAACAGCCGGACACTACTGAGCAACTGAACTGAAGACATCTAACTCGATGAAACAACAAATCTTAATATACAACCTGAAATTATAAACCTTCTGGGAAAAATATAGTATAAAAGCAAATTCTTATGGCTAAAACATAAAAATCATGATCTATAGGACAAATATTTAAAATTAGTTTTATCGAAATTAAGAACATCAGTGCTTCAAAATAGGGCTTCCCAGGTGGCGCTAGTGGTAAAGAATTTGCCTGTCAATGCAGCAGACTTAAGAGAGGCGAGTCCGATCCCTGGGTGAGGAAGATCCCCTGCAGAGGGGCACCCCAACTCACTGCATTATTTCTCATGGACAGAGAAACCTGGTCCATAGGACTGTAAAGAGTTGGACATGACTGAAGCGACTTGGCACAGCACGGTGCTTCAAAATATGCTAAGAGGATTAAAAAAAAAACTAACACTGAGAGAACATGCTTGTAAATCATGTGTTCAGTAATGGACTTTTATCTAGAATGTGTATATTGAGAAGTCTCAAACTCATTAATAAGAACAAACAATCCAATTATTAAAATGCTCAATATATTTTAACAGACATTACACTAAACAAGACATACAAATGGTAAATAACCAAATGAAAAGATGCCAATCATCATTATCTACTCCCTGGTGGCTCAGATGGTAAAGCATCTGCCTACAAGGCAGGAGACCTGGGTGCGATCCCTGGGTTGGGAAGATCCCCTGGAGAAGGAAATGGCAACGCACTCCAGTACTCTTGTCTGGAAAATCCCATGGACAGAGGATCCTGGTAGGCCCCAGTTCATGGGGTCAAAAATAGTCAGACACAACTGAGCGACTTCACTTTCACTTTCAATAAAAAATGGAATTATTGGTACACACAACTACATGGATGAATCTAGAAAGATTTGAAAGAAGACATACAAGATAATTTCATTTATATAAAACTCTAGCAAATGCAAACTAATCTAGAGTAACAGCCAGTGGCTGGCTGTCTGGGGGTAAGCATGGGAGGGCAGAAAACAGGAATTATAAAGAGCAAGAGAAAATATGGGGAATGATGGATACATTCATTATCTTGATTGTTCTGCCAATTTCATGGGTGTATCATTCAGTTCAGTCGCTCAGTCGTGTCTGACTCTTTGCGACCCCATGAATTGCAGCATGCCAGACCTCCCTGTCCATCACCAGCTCCTGGAGTCTACTAAAACCCATGTCCATCGAATTTGAGATGCCATTCAGCCATCTCATCCTCTGTTGTCCCCTTCTTCTCCTGCCCCACTCTTCCCCAGCATTAGGGTCTTTTCCAATGAGTCAAGTCTTTGCATGAGGTGGCCAAAGTATTGGAGCTTCAGCTTCAACATCAGTCCTTCCAATGAACACCCAGGACTAATCTCCTTTAGGATGGACTAGTTGGATCTCCTTGCAGTCCAAGGGACCCTCAAGAGTCTTTTCCAACACCACAGTTCAAAAGCATCAATTCTTCGGTGCCCAGCTTTCTTCACTGTCCAATTCTCACATCTGTACATGACTACTGGAAAAACCATAGCCTTGACTGATGGACCTTTGTTGGTAAAGTAATGTCTCTGCTTTTAAATATGCTATCTAAGTTGGTCATAACTGGTCATGGGTGTATACATGCAAAATATATCAAAGGATGATTTTAAAATATGAAGTTTACTATATACCTATTATACTTCAATAAGACTTTAAAAATAAAGTCTTTTCTCTCAAGGAGCTTTCAACCTTGAATTTTGGGGGGAGACATTACATGGCTCTACAGTGATTTTTGAGATAAAATATTCAAGTTAAATATTATTGAATTATTTTAAGGAGAAATAAAAGCATTTGTCATTTTGACAAATAAAGTTCCCTTTTAATTTTCTCAGGTACCTAAACTGCCAAATCCTTTTACGTTCTTAATGAAAATGTGGGTGGCCTTCTTAGAAGATAACTTATATCAACATGATGTCTATGAAACAATGCCCTGAGGCAGCTTCTGACCTTTCTCCAATAGGTAAAGTTTGTTATGGTTCATCTCCTATGAATTTCACAGTAGGTATAAAAATTAGACAGTTGGGAATTTACTAGGGAATCAAATATGACATCATCATTTGTTTAAATCAAGAAATGACTTTTCAGTTTTATAAGTCCAGGAAGAGGCAATTTTTTTTATTAATCTTATGGTTTCTCTATGTTATCTAGAAAGCTCAAAGTTAACCCCTTGAAGAACTGCAAATTACTTATTCATGTCACTTATTTTTCTCATTCATATTTTCATTTATTTTCTCAATAAACTCACAGGAAAGATTGCTCTTCCAGTGCTCCCATATTCTTTCACTGATTTTGACTGATCCTGCCCATCAGATGCTCTTTATTGTTCTCTCTCTGCTTAATTTTTTTCCCCAACTTTCCCCAACTTATTTCCCACTCTCACATCCTACTCCTCACTAAACTTACAACTGCCCACCCTGAGGATGTTTGGAGAAAACCCACTCTTGCAAAGAGATAAATATTGTCATAATACATATGTTGAATAAACACAATCTAAAATATAATCGGTGTGCAACTTTTCTTTGTATCTCACCATCAGTTTAAAATCTGTTACTTGAGACTGACACTTCTATCCCTGGATAGAAACTTGTAAAGAAATCATGAATTTTGTGCTCACTCTTAGAGAGAGTCTTAGTTCAGCAGTTAGAAAGTGTCCAGTAGAAGATAATCAATACTTTGATTTTCTTCCCAGACTAAATTTTTATTCCTTTTCCCTAAGCTGGTTAGAGGTTGCCTGTACCATCATGAAATGATCCTGATTCAGTTTTCTCCCTTTTTTCCTACTTCTCATCTTCACTTGGTAGCTGCTATGTTAGGCCATTTCAGGATCAAGAAAAGAAGGAGGAAAGGTAAGAGGCAAGGCTTTTCTCATTAGGCTGAGTGGCTTTCTACTTTCTGTGTCTGACATTGGTAAAAGTCAACCTTCAGGGGGATACAAGGGTCCTGTAGAGATTTCTACCAATGGGAATATTCTTGTGAAGTTTCTTTGATCCCTGGTGGACACTACTCTATATTGAGTAGTCAGTTGCAATTCATTCTGCAAGCTCTACCATCCAAATGTGTCTTCAGTTTCATGTTGCAACCTGAGGTTACCCTTCTGAACAGGACCCCAAACAATATTATATATCTCTCCATGTAGTCCACTTGGAGTAAGAGATTTTCTCATGTGTTCCTTGCATCTAAAGGCAAATATTCTCTTGTAAAATCTTTAAATAGGCATGCTTCTCCCACACAGTTTAGAATCTAGTCTGTCATATTGGTTTTTGAGTTAAATCTTCCAGTTTGAACCCTATGATGCTAATTAGGCTTAAAGTCTTAACATCTCTCATGATCATTATCTTTAAAGCAATCACTCCAGTTGAGTTCAGTTTAGTCACTCAGTCATGTCCAAATCTACACAACTCCGAGGGCTTGCTCAAATTCATGTCCATTGAGTCGGTGATGCCATCCAACCATTTGATCTTCTGTCATCCCCTGCTCCTCCTGCCTTCAATATTCCCCGGCATCAGGGTCTTTTCAAATGAGTCAGTACTTCAAATAAGGTGGCCAAAGTATTAGACCTTCAGCTTCAGCATCTGGTTCTTCCAATGACTATTCAGGACTGATTTCAGCTAGGATTGACTGGTTTGATCTCCATGCAGTCCAAGGGACTCACAAGAGTCTTCTCCAACACCACAGTTCAAAAGCATCAATTCTTCAGGACTTAGCTTTCTTTATGGTAAAACTCTCACATCCATACATGACTACTGGAAAAGCCATACCTTTGACTAGATGGACCTTTGTCGGCAAAGTAATGTCTCTGCATTTTTAATATGCTATCTAGGTTGGTCATAGCTTTTCTTTCAAGGAGCAATCATCTTTTAATTTCATGGCTGCAGTTGCCATCTGTAGTGATTTTGGAACCCAAGAAAATAAAGTATGTCATTATTTCAATTATTTCCCTATCTATTTGCCATGATTGATGGGACTGGATGCCATGATCTTAGGTTTTTGAGTGTTAAGCTTTAAGCCAGATTTTTCACCCTTCTCTTCCACTTTCATCGAGAGTCTTTTTAGTTCCTCTTTGCTTTCTGCCATAAGGGTGGTGTGATCTGCATATCTGTGGTTAGTGATATTTCTCCTGGCAATCTTCATTCCAGCTTATGCTTCATCCAGCCTGGCGCTTTGCATGATGTACTCTGCATATAAGTTAAATAAACAGAAGACATTATACAGCTTTGTTGTACTCCTTTCCTAATTGTCTCACTCCTTAAGGCATTCAGAATAATTTATGGCTATAGAATTTCAGGTCTTATTAGGTAAGAGTGAGCATTTTATACATGCCCACAGACAGGGTGTTCAGAGAGCCAAAATTCTTTCAAGAATCTTAGAAACCATTCCACAAAGGCAACTGACATAAGCTTTAGCTATATTGTTTATTCCAAAACTATTCAAACTAGAAAAATAGGGAAGTTTTCATTGCTTTGCTGTTGTTGTTTAGTTGCTAAGTTATGTCCAAATCTTTTATGACCCCATGGACTACCAAGCAAAAGTTGTGCTTTCTGCCTAAAAGGATTATAATAAAGCCACACTTATTAATTTGTCAGTGGAGCAATAACTCCAGAGAGCCAAGAGACAGAGCCAAAGTAATAACAACACCCAGTTGTGGATGTGACTGGTGATGGAAATAAAGTACAATGCTGTAAAGAGCAATATTACATCGGAATCTGAAATGTTAGGTCCATAAGTCAAGGCAAATTGGAAGTGATCAAACAGTAGATGGCAAGAGTGAATATTGACATTTTAGGAATCAGCAAACTAAAATGGACTGGAATGGGTGAATTTAACCCAGATGACCATTATATCTACTACTGTGGGCAACAATCCCTTAGAAGAAATGAAGTAGCCATCATAGTCAACAGAAGAGTCTGAAATGCAGTACTTGGATGCAATCACAAAAATGACAGAATGTTTTCTGTTCGTTTCCAAGGCAAACCATTCAATATTGCAGTAATCCAAGTCTAAGCCTCGACCAGTAATGCTGAAGAAGCTGAAGTTGATTGGTTCTATGAAGACCTACAAGACCTTCTAGAATTAACACCAAAAAAGATGTCCTTTTCATTATAGGGGATTGGAATGCAAAAGTAGGAAGTCAAGAAATACCCAGAGTATTTCTTGTTTTGCAAATTTGGCCTGCAGAACAGAATGAAGCAGGGCAAAGGCTAACAGAGTTTTGGCAAGAGAATGTACTGGTAACAGCCAACACCTTCTTCCAACAATACCGGAGAAGACTCTAAACATGGACATCACCAGCTGGTCAATACCAAAAATCAGGTTATATTCTTTGTAGTCAAAGATGGAGAAGCTCTATTTGGTCAACAAAAACAAGACTGAGAACTGAATGTGGCTCAGATCATGAACTCCTTATTGCCAAAATCAGACTGAAATTGAACAAAGTAGGGAAAACCACTAGATCATTCAGGTATGACCTCAATCAAACCCCTTATGATTATACAGTGGAATTGAGAAATAGATTCAAGGGATTAGATTTGACAGACAGAGTGCCTGAAGAACTACAAATGGAGGTTCATAACACTTAACAGGACACAGGGATCAAGACTATCCCCAAGAAAAAGAAATGCAAAAAGGCAAAATGGTTGTCTGAAGAGGTCTTACAAATAGCTGTGAAAAGAAGAGAAGCCAAAAGCAAAGGAGAAGAGGAAAGATATATCCATTTCAATGCAGAGTTCCAAAGAATAGCAAGGAGAAATAAGAAAGCCTTCCTCAGTGATCAATGCAAAGAAACGGAGGAAAACAAAAGAATGGGAAAGACTAGAGATCTCTTCAAGACAATTAGAGACACCAAGGGAACATTTCATGCAAAGATGTGCACAATAAGGACAGAAGTGGTATGGACCTAACAGAAGCAGAAGATATTAAGAGGTGGCAAGAATACACAGAAGAACTGTACAAAAAAGATCTTCACAACCCAGATAATCACAATGGTGTGATCACTCACCTAGAGGCAGACATCCTATAATGGGAAGTCAAGTGGGCCTCAGGAAGCATCACTACCAACAAAGCTACTGGAGGTGATGGAATTCCAGTTAATTCCTGAAAGATGATTAATTAACTGATGGAATTTCAGTTAATTCCTGAAAGATGATGCTGTGAAAGTGCTGTACTCAATATGCCAGCAAATTTGGAAACCTCAGCAGTGGCCCCAGGACTGAAAAGCTCACTTTTCATTCCAACCCCAAAGAAAGCCAATGCCAACGAATCCTCAAGTTACTGCACAATTGCATTCATCTCACAGGCTAGCAAAAAATGCTCAAAATTCTCCAAGCCAGGCTTATACAATGTGTGAACCATGAACTTCCAGGTGTTTAGCTGGATTTAGAAAAGGCAGAGGAACCAGACAGCAAATTATCAATATTAGTTGGATCATCAAAATAGCAAGAGGGTTCCAGAAAAATATCTCTTTCTGCTTTATTGACTATACCAAAGGCTTTGACCATATGGATCACAATAAACTGTGGAAAATTCTTTAAGAGATGGGAATACCAGACCACCTGACCTGCCTCCTGAGAAATCTGTATGCAGGTCAGGAAGCAACAGGTAGAACTGGACATGGAATAGCAGACTGGTTCCAAATAGGAAAAGGAGTACATCAGGCTGTATATTGTCACCTTGCTTATTTAACTTATATGCAGAGTACATCACGAGAAACAATGGGCTGGAAGAAGCACCAGCTGAAATGAAGACTGTCGGGAGAAATATCAATAACCTCAGATATGCAGATGACACCACCCTTCTGGCAGAAAGTGAAGAGGAACTAAAAAGCCTCTTGATGAAAGTGAATGAGAAGAGTGAAAACTTTGGCTTAAAACTCAACATTCAGAAAACTAAGCTCACAGCATCTGGTCCCATGAGTTCAGTTCAGTTCAGTCACTCAATCGTGTCCAACTCTTTGCGACCCCATGAATTGCAGTACGCCAGACCTCCCTGTCCATCACCAACTCCCGGAGTCCGCCCAAACTCATGTCCATCGAGTTTGTGATGCCATCCAACCATCTCATCCTCTGTTGTCCCCTTCTCCTCCTGCCCTCAGTTCTTCCCAGTATCAGGGTGTTTTCCAATGAGTCAACTCTTCTCATGAGGTGGCCAAAGTATTGGAGTTTCAGCTTCAATATCAGTCCTTCCAATAAACACCCAGGACTGATCTCCTCTAGGATGGACTGGTTGAATATCCTTACAGTCCAAGGGACACCAAAGAGTCTTCTCCAACACCACAGTTCAAAAGCATCAATTCTTCGGTGCTCAGCTTTCTTCACTGTCCAACTCTCACATCCATACATGACTACTGGAAAAACCATAGCCTTGACTAGACGGACCTTTGTTGACAAAGTAACGTTTCTGCTTCTCAATATACCGTCTAGGTTGGTCATAACCTTCCTTCCAAGGAGTAAACATCTTTTAATTTCATGGCTGCAATCACCATCTGCAGTGATTTTGGAGCCCCCCCAAAATAAAATCAGCTACTGTTTCCACTGTTTCCCCATCTATTTCCCATGAAGTGATGGGATCAGATGCCATGATGTTAGTTTTGTGAATGTTGAGCTGTAAACCAACTTTTTCACTCTTCTCATTCACTTTCATCAAGAGGTTTTTTAGTTCCTCTTCACTTTCTGCCAGAAGGGTGGTGTCATCTGCATATCTGAGGTTATTGATATTTCTCCCAGCAATCTTGATTCTAGCTTTTGTTTCTTCCAGCCCAGTGTTTCTCATGATGTACTCTGCATAATTTAAATAGGCAATGTGACAATATACAACTTTGACATTCTCCTTCTCCTATTTGGAACCAGTCTGTTGTTCCATGTCCAGTTCTAACTGTTGCTTCCTGACCTGCATACAGGTTTCTCAAAAGACAGGTCAGGTGGTCTGATATTCCCATCTCTTTCAGAATTTCCCACAGTTTATTGTGATCCACACAGTCAAAGGCTTTGGCATAGTCAGTAAAGCAGAAGTAGATCACTTCATGGTACTAGACAGGGAAACAGTGGAAACCTGACAGACTTTATTTTCTTGAACCCCAAAATCACTGCAGATGGTGACTACAGCCATGAAATTAAAAGACTCTTGCTCCTTGGAAGAAAAGCTATGACCAACCTAGATAGCATATTAAAAAGCAGAGACTTTACTTTGACAAGAAAGGTTCATCTAGTCAAAGCTATGGTTTTTCCAGTAGTCATGTATGGATGTGAGAGTTGGACTATAAAGAGAGCTGAGCACCAAAGAATTGATGCTTTTGAACTGTGGTGTTGAAGAAGACTCTTTAGAGTCCCTTGGACTGCAAGGAGATCCAACCAGTCCATCCTGAAGAAAATCAGTCCTGAATATGCATTGGAAGGACTGATGCTAAAGCTGAAACTCCAATACTTTGGTCACGTGATGCTAATAACTGACTTATTTGAAAAAACTGTGGTGCTAGGGAAGATTGAAGGTGGGAGGAGAAGGGGACAACAGAGGATGAGATGGTTGGATGGCATCACCAACTCGAAGGACATGAGTTTGAATAAACTCCAGGAGTTAGTGATGGACATGGAGGCCTTGCATGCTGCAGTCTCAGGGTTGCAAAGAGTTGGCACGACTGAGTGACTAAACTGAACTGATTCATATGCCTATAACTTGAACTACCCAAATAGCCTAGAACAAGATGGAAGGCATATTGAGAACCTTTGGTGGGTATTGATCATGACTCTGACTGGGATCCAGGTGGTTGGTCAGAAGTCAAACAAATCATAGAGGGCTTAATCTAGATGGGGGTCTCATGGGCTATTTACTGTTCTTCCTCACTTACATATATAGGATGTAGCAGCTGGAAATGGGTCTTTAAATAGGGTTGGCTTCATGTGAAGAAAGGCAGTTGAGAAAGGGAATACTGATAAAATGTGGAAGGAAATAGAAGGTTATAGAAATGGATTTGTAGACATAGAGAACAGACTTGTGTTTGCCAGTGTGGGAGAGAATTGTGGAAAGGATGAATTGGTAGTTTGGGTTTAATAAATGTAAACTATTATATATAGGGTGCGTAAACAACAAGATTCTGCTATATAGCACAGGGAACTGTGTCCAATTTTCTGGGATAAACCATGGGAAATAATATCAAAAAGAATGTATATATATTTGCATATAATTGAATTTCTGCTGTACAGTAGAAATTAATAGAAAATTATAAATTAACTATACTTCAGTAAAATAAATTTTTAAAAACATATTCCTATTAATGGAGAGAAAGCTCTAAAACTTTCCATTGTCACTTTTGGATCAGGAGGCAAGTTTAATAATTTCTTCACAAAAAATTTTAAAAAACTAATTTATTGCATTATTTGTAAGGATTAATTTTTTAAACCTCCATTCCATTTCTACTGATTCACATTTACTTTTATCAAATATGATTGAAAATGAGAAGGACTTTTGCCCTATGCTAAACCCATAAGATATTAGTGTAAATATAAAGGTCGGTATAAATTATTGGTAATTGGTAAGGCAATAATCATATTCAAATTTCTATATTAATACAACTCAACTGTTGTACTAAAATCCTCAATATATCAGTAAAGTAGATAGAGAAATTGCAGAGTAACTGAGGAAAAATTGTGTCTACAAAGAAGTATATACTTATTGTCTAATTAGCCTAACCAATTGCGTTCTTGTAATGACTAGAGCTACTTTTTAGGAACTGACTCCATATTTGGGGAAAATAAAAATGGAGAAGAATATGAAAGATTTTTACTTTAACATCTTGCTAAATATTTCTTTCCTTCTCTTCTCTTTTCTTCCTTTTTTCTTTATTTCTGGCTAAAATCTGGCTCTCTATGAGGCTGGATAAGGTATCTTGTTTTCTTGTCTGTTTTGTTGTTGTCCTTCAACTCAGAGGCTGGATGTGTGGCCAAAATGCTATTGAGACAGAATTTGCTAAGTGCTTTGGGAAACTTCAGGATAAAAACTATCGTATTATAAATATAATAATTATTAAATAATTATGTTGATGTTTATTTATTTATTTATTTTATATTTTTTATGTTGATGTTTAATAAGCTTCAGGTTTATGGTCCCTTTCCTTTCCTTCTACATTTATCACTTTTTTAATGTAATAAATTTACTATGTATCAATATCAAATAGTTACATTGAGTAAAAGATAAAATAAATATTCTTTTCTTTTTTATTAGAGTATAGTTTGATTTACAATGTTGTATTAGTTTCATGTGTACAGCAAAGTATATGTATATACTATATACTATATATATATATGTACAGAGAGAGAGAGATTTTCAGATTCTTTTACATTATAGGTTATTACAAAATACTGAGTATCATTCCCTGTGCGATGCAGTAGGTTCTTGTTGGTCATCTATTTTATATAGTAGTGTGTATATGTTAATCCCATCCTCCTAATTTATCCCTCTCCCCCCTTCTACTTTGGTAAGCATAAGTTTGTTTTCTATGACTGTGGGTCTATTTCTGCTTTGTAAATAAATTCATTTGTATCCCTTTATTATAGTTTCCACACATAAGTAACATCCTATGATATTTATCTTTCTTTTTCACTTTGTGTGATAATCTCTATGTTCATTCATGGTGCTTCAAATGGCATTATTTCTTTTTTATGGCTAAGTAAAAAAACATTGTATGTATACATATACAATGTATGCATGTAAATATATATATATATTTAGTTCCTTAAAATACCAAAAATAGAGTTATCATATGCTCCTGCAATCCCACACTTGGATATATACCTGCAGAAAACTAATTCAAAAAGGTACATGTACCCACTGTTCATTGCAGCACTATCTATAATACAATAGCCAAGAGCTGGAAGAAACCTAAATGTCAATCAACAGATGAAAGTATAAAGAAGATATGGTATATACATACATACATACATATATATATATTCCACTTAGCTCTTTTACAGTATTTCAAACAAAGAATAACCAGTCATTTTAGGGGAGCCAAGAAAGATTTTGAGCCAAAATTGATTTCTAGGACCTCTCTTCCTACATAAGTAATGCATATTTGATGTGATAGATGAAAATATGAAGGCTGGAATGATATGTGTATAGCTGTGTTGTGCTAAGTCACTGTCATGTCCAACTCTTTGTGACTCCATGGGCTATAGCCCACCAGGCTCCTCTATCCATGGGAATTTTCCAGGCAAGAATATTGGAGTGGGTTCCATGCCCTCCTCCAGGGGACCTTCCTGACCCAGGGATGAACTCAGGTCTCCAGCATTGTAGATGAGTTCTTTACCATCTGAGCCACAAGGGAAGCCCATGAATACTAGAATGGGTAGCCTATTCCTTCTCCAGGGGATCTTCCCCACCCAGGAATCAAACTGGGGTTTCCTGCATTGCAGGCAGATTCTTTACCTGCTGAGCTACCAGGGAAGCCTATGTGTATAGTAATACAGTATAAAAACATTTTAATGATTTTAAGCTACAGATATGTTTTATAGCATGAGATCTCAACTGACCATCCTACTAGATATGTATTTTATTTTAAAATGTATGGCAAATATGAATTTGTATCTCTTCCATAGTTAAAACTTTTTGCAAAGCTTTTTTCATAACATCACTTTTCAATCAGATCTGACACTATACTTTGATTGTAAATATTTCCTTAAAATAAATATAATATTTAAAATGCAATTTTTAAAGACTAAAATCAAGCCACTGGAGACTGAATAACATATATAGAGTGATCTTAAGAATACATATACTTACACACTACATTTTAAACTCCTGTTATTACAGTAACTAGTCACAAAATGGCCCCCTATTTATGCGATATGTTAGCTGTAATGTTACTTAAATTGAACAGACGAGTGCTTCTAATAATTTATGTTTACTTCATGAACTTGTGGGCAATTAACATTGTAATTATGTCTTTGTAGGTGCTTTTTACTGACATATAGAGTGCCAGTGTATTTTAAATATAATTGCAGTTCTCTGTACCATTTAGCAAAGCTGAAAATTGTTAAAGGTTTGTAAATTACCTACATTTAGACCATAGGCAACTAGGCAAATTAAGTGACACTGTCAGTAATGTTACAACATAAATTGGTATCAAGTATAAATTCAAGGTAGACTTTCTTTTCTAAATGAGTCTCGTTTATATTAATAGAGTACCTTCTAAAAAAGATAAGCAAAAAAGAGAAGTGCATACTGCTCATTGATCAGCCTCTTAATGCACATGGAGAGCAATGAACATGTTAGTCATTTAGTCATGTCTGACTCTTTCGACCCCATAGGCTATAGCCCTCCAGGTTCCTCTGTCCATGAGATTCTCCAGGCAAGAATACTTGACTAGGTAGCCATTCCCTTCTCCAGGGGGTCTTCTGGACCCAGGGATTGAACCCAAGTCTCCCCCATTGCAAACAGGTTCTTCTCCGTGTGAGCCACCAGGGAAGCCCTGAAAAGTAATGACTAGTCTGCAATAACGTTTTCAATTGTAAAACTATTTAAAATTAGGAACTTTGGATTTGTTGTATAGTACTTAGAATCACTGAGTATAGATGCTCTCAAGAAGATCTCCTAACATAGAATTTTTATGAAACTATGTAGCGAAGTGGGGGAAAACTGGCTTTCAGAATTTAACAGAATTCTGTCACTTTTTACTTCTATAGCCTTGTTCAGCAAGTCACTTCATTCTTGAGCTTCAACTTTTTTTTTAATTGGAGTGTAATTACTGTACAGTATTGTGTAGGTTTCAGTTGTACAACAGAGTGAATCAGCCACATGTATACATTATCTTCTATCTCTTGAGCCTCCCTCCCACCGCACCTGTCCCATTCCTCAAGGTCATCAGAGAGCACTGAGCTGAGCTCCCTATGTTATACAGCAACTTCCCACTAGCTATTTATTACACATGGTAGTGTATATACGTCAATGCTACTCTCCCAATTTATCCCAAGTTTCAATTTTTTAATCTAAAATATAAGAAGAATAATAGCGTCAAAGGATTACTATGAGGATTAAGATGGACTATTGTATTCAAGTCCTCAAAAAAGGTGAGTTCCTTCAGTCTTATCTTCTCCTGATAAGGAATTTTTTTTTCTTTAGATGCAGTGAAGGCTTCTCTGAGGCTGTGTAGAATCAGCCACAAAACTGCAAAGCTGACACGGATTTACTTCGGCCCATGGGATTAAAGAAACCTAGCGATGACTATATCCTGAAAAATGTTCACTTTTGCTTCTGAAGCAATATCCCATAGAGGAGACCAGTCTCCAAAGACCAGCAACGGCAGTTAAGGAAATTAATTGTGAAAGTATTACTCTGTCACTTTGTGCCTTCAGGCCAGTCGCTTATTGATGGCAAGGGTTTAGGTTCAGATAAAACCATTTCACCCATGCAAGCCCTCTCCATTAAATGGGAAACGAGCCTTTGAGCTTGACAGCCCAGAAAGCTCTGCTGCTCAGAAAACCATTCTTAAAGGGTCGTTTTATTTATTTAAGTGTATGATTAGAGAGAGAGTCAGTGTCAGGCCATATTCTTAGAATACAAATAATGAATTAATAATATGATAGAATTACATGCATTTTTAAAAGTCCCATATTCATATGACATAGAAATGATCACAATTAAAGTTATTAACTGGGAAATCATGTAGCTATGAAGAGAGGCATTGAATAAGCATCAGGCAGCCACTAACAGGGAGTTATTTCTCACTGAGCAAGCCCAGGCACATCACATGGCACATGGAGTCACAATTTCCTCTTTAAAAAAGTAACAATAATTAAGAACTGCCATCCCTTCTCAGATTTTAACTTTCTAAATGAGCTAACATATGAGAAAAAGATTTTATCCATGCATATAGTACTTTATAGTGTACTAATTTTTTTTATAGACATTTGGCCTGGAAACTTAAAACTACAATATTTTTCTTTTTCCCATATTCTTATCATTATTTTTTTCATCTTGCCTAGTAAAATGATTAAATATTGGCTTATGTATCAGAAAAGTAAAAAAGAAAAAAAGCCACCACCATGTTCCTGCAAGCAAAAATAGTAGTGCAAGAACCCTGTAATGTGTTCCATTTTCCATATAAATGAGAACAGTAGAAGTATATCCATAAATTTGGAGATTGGGGTTGATGTATATTTATATATATATATATGACTATACAAAATAGATAATTACTGAAAACCTACTTAAAGTGCAGGGAACCCTATTCAATGCTCTGTGTTGACCTAAATGGGAATGAAATATAAAAAAGAGAGGATATATGTATACCTGATTCACTTTACTGTATAGCAGAAGTTAACACAACATTGTAAAGGAACTATACTCAATTAAAAAAGGTTTTTTAATTTAAAAAGAAGTGTATCCATAAATGGAAGTAAGATATCCTCCGTTGTCCACTCGCAAAGGAAGCTGGCGCAGTAGAGTCCAATGGCAAATTTGACTTAAGGTTGGCAGTGAAGGGAGCTTCTTAGGAACTAGAGAGGCTGTTTAGAGTGGATTTGGGATTTTATAGGGCTCAGAGAAGGAGACTATCAAATCCAAGAACACACAGTAGCACGTGTTGAGAAAGTTTTCTGGAAAGGTAAGAGAACTAAACATGACAGGTGTTAACACTCCATGAAACTAACTGGCTTCCTAATGAGAAAACCAGTGAGAAGACCCCAGGCATGTTCAGAGACCTAGTCTTCAGAGTCTTTGTTCTGTTCTGTAGTCTTTGATCCAGCTCAAAATAGAATATTAGCACAAGGTATTTCAGAATCTCTAGAATCCTATGTCCAGTGAGTTGAGGGAAGGATTTAGTTTCTCTGAAAATGAAATGGGAAGTTTTCCTTTGGGTCTGATTCTTAGAAGACCACTGATGCCAGAGAAGCAACACATGTGGAATGATGGAGCCAGGCTACCAAGAAGTGGCCTTGGAGAGCAAACAACAGTGTGTGAGAGGAAATTTGGAGAGGGAAGGTTCCCCAGCATCTACCAAGCCTACTTCCCATTTTTCACCAAGTTTGGCTTTATTAGACAAACTCCTAAAATGGAGCTGACTTTTCTATAAGTTAATTCTGCTGGAAGTGAACAGTAGACAATGGACAATATAATGTTGGTGATGAAAATAAAGTCCATTAAAAATTCTTCTTAAATATATCTGTTTCTCTGGACTGCTTGATAATAAGAGGAATTGATTCAGCATATATTTCAACTCACATGTTACAGAAGGAGAAATCAAGATTGACAAAGGATAAATGACTTGAAAACAGACTGAGAGACTGTTAGGCTTCCTCTCAATGTTTCAATGCTGAAAAACCTGAACCACTGGCCAGTGGTGATAATGAATTACACTGATAGTATTTAGGCAGTGAAAAGGCCTGAGGCCTAGAAATGTGCAAAATTTGAATTTATGGAGAAGGCAGTTATATTAAAGACTTGGAGGAAAGGTTTCTTTCTTTCTCTTTTTCTTGTTCAAAGCAGTTACATCTTCCAGATAGGAGAGCATGTCATATTAGCATTATTTATTAACTTATACATTATTTCTCCACTGAACTAGTTAAAAATCAACTAACTTCAAAGTAATAATAATCCTAACATTTACTGAACGTTTGTATCCCAGGGCATTTTAAATTCTTTATGAATTAACACTCCAATGAAGAAAGTGGTATTCTCATTTGCATGTGTGGTGCATGTTCAGTTGCTTCAGTTGTGTCTGACTCTTTGAGACCCTATGGACTGTAGTCCACCAGGCTCCTCTGTCCATTAGATTCTCTAGGCAAGAATACTGGAGTGGGTTGCTGTGCCCTCCTCCAGGGGATCTTCCCAACTCAGAGATTGAACCCACGTCTCCTGCATCTCCTACATTATAGGCAGATTCTTTACCCATTGAGCCACCTATGAAGCCCATCCTCAATTGCATACTAGGAAACAAACATGCAGAGTATAAGCATTTGGAACATGGAAAGTCATACATAGACTTGGGACTTGGAAAGGTAGGACTCAAAAACTCAAGTGGTCCAACCTGGAACCCCCTTTTAACCACAATGTGATTTTAAAAATAAGAACAAAAACAATGTACTTAACAAGAAAATTATACTTTTATATCAATAAAGGTCAAAAATCTTTTAAAAGTCTAAAGAAAATTTAAGCCATTAGAAACACCATCTTCTTGGGAGGGATCTCACTGAAGGCTTATTCTATCCTTAAGTCTCATAGGAGAGTTGTGACAGTCTTTTACCTAGAGTAGTAATCAAGTTCGTGCTGGGATGTTGGTCACGATTGGTTCTTTTTTTTTTTTAATGTATATAGGTAAAAATTGACCATTAGCTGAAATATGAAACCACCTCATGAATCCGTGCTTCCTCATCCTTTCTCACTGCACAGTATGAATCAGCCTCTTACCACCTCCCCTCAGGGTTACTATTGGGGTTTCTTGGCTGATCTCTTTCTGCCCAGTTCAGTTCAGTTCAGTCACTCAGTCATGTCCGACTCTTTGTGATCCCATGGACTGCAGCATGCCAGGCTTCCCTGTTAATCACCAACTCCTGGAGCTTGCTCAAGCTTATGTCCATCAAGTTGGTGATGCCATCCAACCATCTCATCCCCTATTGCCCCCTTCTCCTCCTGAGTTCAATCTTTCCCAGCATCAGGGACTTTACCAATGAGTCAGTTCTTAGCATCAGGTGGCCAAAGTATTGGAATTTCAGCATCAGTCCTTCCAATGAATATTCAGGACTGATTTCCTTTACAATTGAATGGTTTGATCTCCATGCAGTCCAAGGGACTCACAGGAGTCTTCTCCAACACCACAGTTCAAAAGCATCAATGCTTTGGTGCTCAGCTTTCTTTATGGCCCAACTCTCACATCCATACATGACTACTGGAAAAACCATAGCTTTGACTAAATGGACCTTTGTCAGCAAAGTATTAATATGCTATCTAGGTTGGTCATAGATTTTCTTCCAAGGAGCAAGCGTCTTTTAATTTCACAGCTGCAGTCACCATCTGCAGTGATTTTGGAGCACCCCAAAATAGTCTATCGCTGTTTTCATTGTTTCCCCATCTATTTGCTGTGAAGTGATGGGACTGGGTATCATGATCTTAGTTTTTTGAATGTTGTGTTCTGTCCATGCTTCTCTCAAATTTAGTCCATGCTATACCCAAGGTCATCAAAGTGGCTGCTCTGTCTTCACTTTCAGTGGCTCTCTACTTTTTCTCACACTAAATCCGAACTTCCCTTTGCAATTTGCCAGGCCCAAGCCTCTGCCCCCCCCCAAATTCTCTGTGAGTACATTAGCTACCCAGATATATTTCTGACCCTTTTCTATCAATCAGACTCTACTCCAAAAAGCATGTCATCGTCACTCCTAGCATGATCTCTCTAAATTCCCTGCACTCTTCTTTTCCTCTGCAAACATACCCATTTTTCATGGCTTAATTTGTGTCTACCCTTCATAGTGATGCCTTCTCTGATGACCAAGTCTTCATTAATTTCCCCCTTCTTTCAACTATATCTTCTGCAGTATGAAATTAAATAGGTGCTTAATTATATCTTACACTGCTTATTATTAATTTAAGGTAGAAGTCCTATCTTCCTAATTCAATAGAAGCCCCTTTGAGGGCAAAAATGTTTTCTTTACTCTCTTTCAATAGCAGAGATTCATCAAAAGTCTTGTCTATTGTCAAACCATTGATTACTTCAGTTGGAAATAAAGTTGGCTGCAGGTATCAGAGATCAAGCCATAGTGGCTTAAACACATAGAGGCTTATACTTATTTTTTCATGTAATTAAAAGTCTCAAAGGAGAAAGCAGTTGGCATTGGTTCAGTGGCTCGAATGTCCAGTTGCTGTTGTTTAGTCTCTAAGTCATGTACAATTCTTTTGGGACCCCATGGACTGTAGCCCACCAGGCTCCTCTGTCCATCGGATTTCCCCGGCCAGAATACTGGAGTGGGTTGCCATTTCCTTCTCCAAGGCATCTTTCCCACCCAGGAATCCAACTCATGTCTCCTGCATTGGCAGGTAGATTCTTAACCACTGAGTCACCAGGTAAGCCAAGTCTCTGTAATTCTTTCTGGTCTCTTCCTTGCGATCTAGGAAGGGTTCTGGAGCTCTAACCATCATGTCTGAACTCCAAGCAGGAAGAAGGTAGAGGGAGCAAGAAGTCACACTTTAAAGTGCTTTCCCTAAAGCCCTACCTCACTTATGTTTACATCTCATTCATCACATTGATTACTTCTCTCTTCATGGAAAATCTATATTTATTAAGAGAACAAATTATTAAAAAATGAGAAGAAACTAAATATTAAAGAAGTAACCACCAATTTTTTCCACAACCTGCTTGACTGGAAACTTTCTCCTCTGATATATCTGTTACACATTGGCAGTCTTCCTCTTTATGCATGACTTTTCCTTTCAAAGCCAAATAGAAGAATCTCCTATGTATTATTATATTATTTGGCCTGACTTTTAATGCCATTCATAGCTTGGCCTAACTACGCTTGCCCTAACTGTACCTACAAAGATCTTGTTTCATTCGGGTTTTTCTTTTCATGATATTATTCCTTCCTATTTTTGAATCTGTCCTCATTACTGTTCTTTCTATCTGAAATTTATTAGTACTTGACCATCCCATCTTTTTTCTTATTACCTTTGGGAATCTAAGAAGACTTATTCTTCCAGATGCTGTGAGTGCTGCTGGCAGGTAGCCCCTAGATCTTACTTAACCTTTTTCGTGGTTGGCCATAGATAAAAGGAGAAAACTTACCCAAAGCCATGCCCCTTCCTAGGTCAACTCACACTCAGTGCTGAATGTGGGGTTGTGAAGGGCCTGTTCTCTCAGGCCCAACCTGGGATGGCTGTGATGGGTTGTTCCCTTTCAGGATACCTCAAATGGTTCCCTGAGGCTCCTAGACTAACCAGTTCCCTGTCAGCCTGCCTTCTCCTTCTGCCCACTCTTGCTTCTTCCTTCCCTTCTCTTCTCTAGGTGCTGATTCCAAAAGCATCCTAAGGAAAATCTCCTTCTCAGGTTCTGCTTCCGAGGGAATCCAACTCACAACGCTTCTCATTTCTGCCCACCTTAAAACTGCCACTTTCACTGTCCTTATAATAACCCCCTGAAAAACTCCCTATTAGGGTTGAGTGAAGAGTCCAAAAAGATTTATGCAATTTCTTCCCATCCTGAAGTCAGTGTCTCTTGTGTGATGATGACAATGATGATACGGAAAAAGCGCTGGTGATTAAAATTATCAGCATTATACAACTTAGTGGTTATTTGGTCCATGTTAACATTTGCAGCTTTATCTTTGTAAAATACATGCAAGATGATTAATATGATACACAGCAGGCACCCAAAACACAGAAGAGCAGGGAATACAATTTTTTCTCCATAGTGAAAAATATTATGCTACCTACCCAATAGGAAAGATAGTTGTTGATTAATAGTTAAAATTCAAAAAACTTTGAAACATCCTACATATATCAAGCTTCCCTACATGAGGAACAGTAGTCCCTGACACGTCCATAAAGAAGAGAAGCTCTCATGCTTGGTGAACCACTCAATCCTGTTGCTGTCCTTCTTGAATTAATCTGTCTTCTTCCCTCTTGCCCCCTCAGCTCTCTCAAATGCTGTTTAAGGATTTAGCTACTTTCTCTGCACTCAACCCTTCATTCAAGGGATTCCTAGAGTGGCTTCTGTTTTTTGACTCTACCCTGGCCAATACTGAAGTGTTGTATCCACCCCAATCACTTAATGATCTTTCTTTACCATACAGAGATATCGCCATCTCATGTATATTTCCTTCGTCTGTTTCAACACTGACAAACATTTCTTATGAACAATGGCAAAAAAGAACAATTGTCATCATAATCTGGAATCCATAGTTGAGAACACATTTTTTTTCAGAAATTATTATTTGAAAAATGTCTTTATGAATGTGATAAAGCAGAACACTGAAGATAAACAAATTAAGTGTTGAGATGTACTTCTTCATGTAGATACAGAACAAAGAATAACCTACATTATGACTGCTCATAAAAAAAGTGCTGTGCAGCAACATGGGTTTCCAACAAATTTGATAACCTGTTTCTGTCTCCTCCTTTCCCCATTAAATTGAACTCTCTGAATTATTCATAAGGGCTATTTTAATGGGATAATTTTTTCTTGCAAATGCTGACACTAATACTAAGGGATATCTCTAGGTATTCATCTTGGATAAATAAGGCTCCTGATAACTAGTTTTTTTGATGCTTCACCTTATTCAAATGAACATATATGGAGGTAACTAATGTTGACCATTTTTTTTACACTTAATGGTTTCAATATGTTTCTCTCCATATATGTATAGTCAAACATATGTTTGCTCAAGAATTAGCCAGGATGTTGAATTAAATGAAAGTGAAGCAGAAAGTCAAGCAATTCTCAGGTGAACTCAGGCAGGGCATTAGGAAGAAATTTAAAGTCCACATTTTCCAACTGTGAGAACAACTCAGAGTGACTTTGGGAATTGGCAATCCTTCCTTAGTACTTGGGCATATTCAGAACAGATCATTCACTTGAATGCGTACATTAGGGGTTCTTAACATAAGACAGTAGAATTTTAGGGCACTGGTAAATTCCCTGAAGCTGTACACCAAATTGTCTCTATATGATTTTTCTTTTCTGAAAGAAAATTGAGAGCATTCATCAAATTCCCAGAAGGTGTTCTTGACTGTTCCATTACCACCACCTCTGAGAGTTAGAATTCTCAGTTTACAAAAAAAAAAAAAATAAGATTTCAAAAATCAGGATTCTCTAGATTTCTCTGTGTGGAGGAGGAGGATTGGGTGGTTATTTGTCTTTCATTAAATTTAGTATTATGAAGATTCACATGAAACCTTTCTTGGAGTTGGAGAAAATTGTATTTTGTAAATTAACTATATTTCATTACTTAAACAAGTTTAATTTTTACCAACAACAGAGAATTCTTCTCCAGGTAGCTTATAAGTCTGCTCCTATCTTTCCCTAAAAATTACCCTGAATCATTTTGTGTCTTTTTTGTTTTGTTTTGTTTTTCTTTGCACTGACACATGTTAATTAAGAAACTAAGTAAAATTTGGGAATGATCATCTTTAACCTATTCTATTGGATGAATGTGTTAAGATAATAACAGAATGCTTGAAGATGTAATAGTATATGAAAAGGATGATGTCTGTAACAGTGTTGAAAACAACGCAGGTCCTAACATAATAAACAATTTTCTTTTAATCACAATGTGAAATAGACTTTGTTTATCTATAAGGAAATAAAATTCTAAGAAAACACACTTATTATCTTCCCCCAATGCAGCTTTTTAACATTTCGTACAGTTCTGTAATAACTTCGATAGGGTTTTAAGACGCTGAGGGGACTGTCACTGCTGGAGTGTGTCCCGGGGGCGTCTTCTGTCAGAAGAGATGACAGTGACCCTGCCCGTGCAGAGTAAGCTGCTGTTTACAGATTTGCCCTGAGTGTGAGTTTTTATCCCGCTGTGATCAAGTAACGCGGCCTGATGTGCGCCAAACAGATCTCTGGATAAAAAGGCTGTATGTGTCCTCGCTTTGCACAGGTTGTAGCCTGAATCGGGTGCCCAGGGCAAGGATCCACTTCTTCTTCCCGTTTGCAATGACACCTGTGTAGTTCATTCTGCCTTAACTTGTTCCCTTCCCCTTTGGGTTAAACATCGAGAATGAACCTACAAAGGATTCAACAGTGAATGTGCTGAAACTCAGATTATTCAATGCAGAATGTCAGGGGAAAAAAGGGCAGTATTTGGATTCAATTTTTGGAGATCTGATAGGAGACCACATAGGGAACTTCTAAAAACACTGGAGTCATTCACGGTAATTTGAAAATTTTTATCAATTTTCACACGGCAGAGTTTTCCCAGACAAAACCAGTGAAATAAGGAATCTTACTCTGGGCAAAAGCTAATCAAGCTCCAGATGTCACAAGTGTAAAACCGAGGACAGTGGAGCCAGAGCTGCCTGTGAGGGCCCATCCCTGAGGACTCCCACCTCCTGACTGTTAATTCTAAATTGAGCATGTTTAATACCCATGAAAGAAAACTGGCTGTTGTCATCAGACACTGACGCCCAGCTCACTGTATTTTGATTTCTTACTTCATTTCCATAAGAACAGTCCATAATGAAATGTGCTAGGTTATGAAAGGGATTATATTTTCTCCTTTCTTACGCATACTTCAGTACACTGAGATGGAAACTTATGAACTGGCACGTGAAAAGGGAAACAATGTTAGGTTGAGATTCAAGTTCCTGCGTGTACTGCTGTTTAGCTTTGAGATTCTGACAAATTCATTTTCCCTCTCTGAGTGTGACTGACCTTATTTGTAAAACAGGAGCAATAAGACCTTTTTGTCTCCCACGCCTCTCTCAGGACAATTGTAACGGGCAAGGACCCTAAGGGCCTTCCCATGACAAACACCTCCCTCATATCCTCTGCTTTCGATCCTCTCTGAAGTACCCAGATAAGAGTATCTGATGGCAACCCACTCCAGTACTCTTGCCTGGAAAATCCCATGGACAGAGGAGCCTGATGAGCTATAGTCCGTGAGGTGGCAAAGCGCTGGACACGACTGTACCACTGAGCAGGATACTCCTGTACCACAGGAGTATCTGATGCACGTTTCCTGAGTAGTTTTGCAGATGCTGAAACGCCCATCAAATGGAAGAAGTTAACTCCCTGAGGACCATGAGCACATAGCCTCGAGACCAACTGGAGCCTAAGGATGGATAAGGTGATGCCATCCTGGTACCTCACCATCAGCTGGAGAATTGTTCATGAACTGTTCATACGCACGCTCCCCTTCCTCACTTGGCCTTCAACAATGCTTTGGTGAAACGCATCTAGGGGTTCAGGTGTTTCGAGCACTAATCGCCCTGGATTCCTTGCTTGGCGCCCTGCAACAAACACTGCGCTTTCACCACGACTGGTGTCAGAAGATTGGTTTTACTGTGTGTGCAAGTGGAACCGAGTTTCCTTTAATATCACAAACTATACTGTAACCAGTATAATACTAGACAGATCTGCAATGCCCCATAGACCGAGCACACATCTCTCATTCCTAAGATGGAATCAATCAATATTTGTTAATTTTATAATAACTCTTAAGAGCGTGTGATTTTAGTATGTTTACTTCCTCATTTACACAGGAATTGAGGTAAGGTTTTTTAATTACAACTAGATACGATTAGTTTGCTTTTCCTCTCAGCAAATGGTCCTGGAAAAACAATGTATTTTATCATCTACTCTTTCAGATTGAGTTGAGGGCTGCATTTGAAAAATTATTACTTTTGACAATAATGAATATGCCATACCCAGAAACTATAAGAAAAATATGGAGAAAATTCTAAGAAACAATGATGCAATTCTAGTCTCTCTGAGAATATCCTAAGTCAGCTGTCATCTCTGAAGGCCTGATGGTCTAGCTGTTTATCTACTGTTTGTTTTGGAACCATCAACTTCTGAAAAGGAAACCAGACCAGAACTCAAATATAACAAATTAAGCTCAGGGGAAAGCAACCGATGATTATGGCTCTCAACACTTATCTTTTTTCACACTGTCCCCATATAGGGAGTGGAAAGGCTCTAGTTCACACAGCTGGTGAAGGAGGCAGAGGTGGGCTTGATTCCAAAGCCAGTGCACTTTCTTCATTTTATTCCATCCCTAAGAGACAGAAAGGCCAAAAGATTACAGCAATTCCCTTCATATGTGCTATTTTGGAAAGCAGCCTCTATTTTCAAACTTTTGTCCAGAATATGTGTATGGTAAGCATTAGGTTATTCATTCTGTCGAGCTGAATGCTTTTCTTAAGTGATTAATTGACTTAATTTATTAAATTTTAACTTTCCTCTTTCCTTTCCTTCCTTCCTTCCTTCTTTCTGCCATTTTTATCCTGCGTTTTTCTTTTCTTTTTTTAAATTTTTTAAATAACACATTTCAGTGATTTTCAATTTATTATACCGTTATAGGTGATTTACATATAATTATGCATTTTTCAGATGATAGATACTTTCATGCTGTTATTCAATAAAAATGCCCTAGCTTTCTTCTTTTATTTTTTTCTCCCTTTTATTGTTTTTGCCATACAATGCCATGATATCACCATGGGTTTACATATGCTCCCCCTCCAGAAACCCCTCCCTCCCCCCTCCCTCCTCCCTCCCCCCAGGAAATCTCGATGCACCAGCCCCGAGAATAAATCCTGGGCTGGCGATTGATTAGACATATGATAATTAACATGTTTCAATGCCATTCTCCCATATCATCCCATCCTTTCCCTCATCCACAGTTGGTGGGAATGCAAACTAGTACAGCCACTATGGAAAACAGTATGGAGATTCCTTAAAAAGCTGTAAATAGACCTGCCATATGACCCAGCAATCCCACTGCTGGGCATATACACCTAGGAAACCAGAATTGAAAGAGCCACGTGTACCCCAATGTTCATCGCTGCTTTGTTTACAATAGCCAGGACATGGAAGCAACCTAGATGCCCATCAACTGACGAATGGATAAGAAAGCTGTGGTACATATACACAATGGAATATTACTCAGCATTAAAAAAAATTCATTTGAATCAATTCTACTCAGATGGACCGAACTGGAGCCCATTATCCAGAGTGAAGTAAGCCAGAAGCAAAAACAACAATACAGTATATTAACACATATATATGGAATTTAGAAAGACAGTAACGAGAACCCAACATGCGAGACAGCAAAAGAAACGCAGATGTATAGAACTGACGCGTTTTTCTTTTTAAAAAATTTAGGCATTGTTTTGTATTGGTTTCCTCCAAACATAATCACCTTATGACAAGGATTTGAGTGCAATTAGTTTATTTGGAATGGGATTCCAGAGAACATCTTTGTAGAGGTATATGAAGGGAAAACAGGCTTCCCAGGTGGCGCAGTGATAAAGAATCTGCCTGCCAAGGCAGGGGACACAGGAGACGCAGGTTTGATTCCTGAGTCAGGAAGATCCCTCAAGTAGGAATGGCAACACACTCTAGTATTCTTGCCTAGAAAATTCCATGGACGGAGGAGTCTGTCAGGCTACAGTCCATGGGATCACACAGAGTCGGACACGACAGCATGCACGCATGTACATGGAGATAAAAGAAGGTGGTAACACAAGGCACTTTAATTAATGAATGCATAGGTACTGGCAGTCTCTGAGAAAAACTCTGGGGAAAAGAATAGAATCTGTTCCACAGTTGTCCCACCATAATGGTGAAAAACTGGGCCATTTATTTACCAACTCCTAAACCTCATTGCTGAGGCTTCATTGGTGGCTCAGTGGCAAAGAATTTGGTTGCAACATAGAAGATGCAAGAGAGATGAGTTCAGTCCCTGGGTAGAGAAGATTCCCTGGAAGAGGGCATGGCAACCCACTCCCATATTCTTGCTTGGAGAATTCCATGGACAGAAGAGCCTGGCAGGCTGTAATCCATAGGGTCACACAGAATCAAACATGACTGAAATAACTGAGCACGCATGCAGGCAAACCTCACTGCTGACTGCTGCATTTATGAGAGTGAAAAGTGTTAGTTGCTCAGTTGTGTCCGACTCTGCAATCCCATGAACTGTAACCTACCAGGCTCCTCTGTTCATGATATTCTCCAGGCAAGAACACTGGAGTGGGTGGCAATTTCCTTTTCCAGGGAATCTTCTTGACCCAAGGATCAAACCTGGGTCGCCCACATTCAGGCAGATTCTTTACTGGCTACACACTGCAATATTCTTGCTTGAAGAATTCCAGGGACAGAGGAATCTGGTGGGCTACAGTCCACGGTATTGCAAAGATTCAGACATGAGTGAGTGACTAACACACTGCTACTCCTAGGGGCTGTTAACCCCCTAGAAGCTCTGCCGGCCCTGTTCAGAGCTGCACATCCTCATGCCACCAGAGACCCCCTGGGGAGAGTTACAGGCATTCACAGTAAGAAGCCTTGAGTATTTACAGAGAGGGTGACTGGGATAACTGGGCAGAATATCTAGAAAGACCGCTGCAGACACTGTCTTAGCTTCCATTCTGTGGTGAGAGGAGGCCATTACCTGCTCAGTGTTGTTTCAACAAATTTAGTTTAACAATGAACAACAAACATAACACAGTCAGGGAATGTGTAACCCTTTTTTTGCAGAAAAAAAGAAATGCCAGTAGGCAGACAGAGAATAATGGATCTGGCCTGACCTACATTGGGAGGAATTTAGAAGTCTGTCCTCTGGGGAGGAAGGTCTTACAATGCTCAGAGTAGATAGGATGAGCCGAGAAAGAGAGAAAGCTTTTCACCCCTTTTATGTAAAGAACATTGCAAAATGGGCTATAGACTTAAAAAGCACCTGTGAGGCTGGAGTTAGCAAGATTGAAAAAAGACCCAAGTTATGAAAAAGAAAAAAAAAAGATATTAGCTAACTAAAGTTTGGAACAGTTACGTTGTAAGAATAGAACTCAGTTTCTGCTTAAAATTTTATTTTGCATTAAACTCTTGCTCTATTTGGAGCTTTATGCCACACAGAAAGCAAAACTTAAGTTTGCACATGTTAGATAATAGTTTTATTTTATTGGTATAACAGTGAAAAACCACAGCATTTATCTATGTCATTAATTCACCTTTCAAATAAGCCCAAAACCTGTATTTATATTACCGTGGTCCTTCCATTTCTTGAAACTTCACAAAATCAGGATCCTGATATAGACGAAATTAATTCACATCCCAAAATCCCACTTCATGCACTTTTTCTATCAGTCACGGAAAAGTTATAATCTGTCCACATGATTAAAGTTTTGCAATATGTAGGCCAATATTGACTCAATAAAAGCAATACATAATTAATAACAACAAATTTCCGGGCATGCAGCAGTAAGTATTTTCCACGAGACTACAAACCCAATCTCATAAGCAGTTTTCAAGACCTGCTTTCAGACATGCCTCTGTGTGTGCTAAGTTGCTTCACTGGTGTCTGATTTTTTGTGACCCTATGGAGCGTAGCCTGCCATGCTACACAGCCTCCATCCATGGGATTCTCCAGATAAGAATACTGGAGTGGGTTTCCATTTCCTTTTCCAGGGGTTCTTCCTGACCCAGGGATGGAACCCATGTCTCCTACATCTTCTGCATTAGCAAGCAGATTTTTTTTTTTTATCACTGACCCTATTTGTAATTACTGGGAAGATCTATTTGTAATTACATATTGAGGGTTTCCCAGGTGGTGCTAGTGGTAAAGAACCTGCCTGCCAAAGCCGAAGCCCCAGGATAAATGGATCGGGATGATCATCTGGAGGAGAGCATGGCAGTCCACTCCAGGATTCTTGTCTGAAGAATCCCATGGACAAAGGAGCCTGATCGGCTACAGTCCATAGGGTCGCAAAAAGTCAGACACGAGTGAAGCGACTTAGCATTCAAGCATGCACATATGCATTTGGCTTCTTGGATAAGATAAAACCTGGTAAGAAAGGAGTCCTCTGGTTGTGGCAGCTATCATGGAACATCTGTACCTGCACCTCTAGCTGCCTCCCTGCTCTAAGGATAGAAAGTGAACAGACTTCTTTACATCTAGCCTTCTGCGTAGGAATCATACTCCACCTGTGAAATTTGGACCTGTGATGGAATCCATCTTTCTGCTGTTTAGGGACGTTTTCTGCTGTCAAGTCAGAGACTGAAGACATCGGTTTTTCTACAGGTTTGTCCCAGTGTCCAGTATCCAGCTTAGTGTATATTTAGAAGCAGGTGCAGCGGAGGTGGGGCCAGGATGCTAGCCATCATTCAGAAGCAGTTATGTATGATGAAAACCATCACAATATTGTAATGATCCTTCAATCAAAATAAATTAATGAATTAAGAAAAGAAACAATTGTGGCAGATTCGCCAGTGGTTGGTTGCCTCCAATTTACAGCTATACTGATGAATTAGATCTCAGTGATTCCAGGATGACCGCATCACTCCCCATCTTTCTGACTGTACTCATCCCTGTTTGATAGTGTTCTGGGAGATCTAGATTAGAATCCACTCCTCCAGCTTTCCCCACAATTTTGTAAGCATCAAAGTCATTTGTTAAATCATTTTCTGAATACAACTGAGATTTCTGTTCTCCGCACCAATTACTAATATAACCAGTGATAATGTTTGCACTGTTCATCCCTCTGTATCCACAGCCAAAGACAAGGTCAGTCAAAATGTAATTGGGTATTGAGTGAATAACTGAAGCAGTTAATGGTGACTCCATCTTTGGAAGTCTGACCATCTTTAAATTACAATGAGTTCCTAGACTTCATCCTTCTCTCCCAGAAAAATCTATTCATCTTCAGCTCTCATTTAAAAAGGGCTTTGTGCAACATTTTTGATTTAATGACAAGTATTTGCTTATAGGGTTTCCCAGGTGGCAGAGTGGTACAGGATCTGCCAGCCAATACAGAAGACAGGGGTTTAATCCCTGGGTAGGGAAGATCCCCTGGAGAAGGAAATGGCAACCCACTCTAGTATTCTTGCCTGGAAAATCCCATGGACAGAAGAGTCAGGTGGGCTATAGTCCATGGAGTCCCGAAGAGTCAGACATGACTGACACACAAACACACACACTTCCTTGTAGCCTTAAAAAAAGATATATTTTTAAAAATTCCTTCAAACAGATGCTTAAAATGTGTCAGTGTGTGACATTTACTTTTATTTTCTTAGGCTTTTGTCTAAGCTAATGGATAGACCATAAAATAAATCAAATATATGCTTTACAACTTGCCAGGGATATGCTGTTTTGCTGAGTGTGTGCGTCTTTGCAGTTGTATAATGCATTAAAGTCTGTGTCCAGATACTTACATATTAAAATTTAAATATGACCTTGCCTATAATTTTTAATTGCTTGTCCAGAAAACACACAGATAAAAAAAATTTAATAAAAAAATGCACTATTCATCAACAATATGGCCTGAATTACAGCTTCAGGTGTACAGAGTTTTAGCTAGAAGGAAGCCCTGAAGTTAAAGAGGAAGAAAACTTGAGGTGGCTGACACATAACAACATTCACATCCATAACACCATTAAACAAATGGTGTAACTTGTAACTTGTGCAAACTACTTGTTCAAACCTGTTTCCTTATCTTTAGGAAAGAGATCATTACATTTCTCATTTGATTGCATATAGTGATATATGCACCATTCAAAAAACACTTCTGGGTAGGAACCCCATAAAGGCAAAACTCCCACCTGCTTCACTGACCAACCTCTGTGCTTGGTGTGACCAACCAACACCTCCTGGTTTAGTATTTCACTCCTATTCCCTGGAAACAAAGATGAGAAAAACACATCCCTGCAGAAGGACTTTGACTTCCCATAATACCCTGCTGGAGGCTACCCTGGTGGCTCAGACATGAAAGAATCTGCCTGCAATGCAAGAGACTTGGGTTCCAGCCCTGTGTCAGGAAGAGCCCCTGAAGAAGGGATTGGCAACCCACTCCAGTATTCTTGCCTGGAGAATTCCATGGACAGAGGAACCTGGTGGGCTATACAGTTCGTGGAGTCAGAAGAGTCAGACATGACTTAGAGACTAACACCTTCAGTTTTTTCACTAATACCCTGGCTATGTAGGGTCACTTTAGCACTCACTCTTTTTTATGCCTTTGGTCCCCTCTTGCTCCCAAGGAAGATAAATGTCACATGTCACAAGCCCTGGCAAATCTGTTGGCGTTCTTTAACTGTATGTAATAAAACAATCTAAAATTATCTCAAATGACATGGACAATACCTACCCATTATAAGATATTGAGCAATAAGTTTCAAGGTAGATTTTAACAGTGAGCAGCTTCTTATCATGACACATATGGCTGTTTATACTCTAGCCCGGTTCCACCTCCCACCACTCATTCAGGTATAGCCCAAGGTGCCACAAGCATATTTTATATGCTTATACATTCTGTTTCCTCTCTCGGGAGCAATACTAGTTTTAGCTAACACTTGTGAAATATTTACAACTACACTACTAGTTTAGCTAATACTTGTAGAATATTTACCAGACACTACACCGGTCATTTTCCCTTTATTGTTTAATTTAATCCTCACACAATCTGATATGGTAGAGAATTCATCTGGTTTTACTGATAGTTTAAATAGCACGGAGAAAATCACACAGCTGGAAGGTAGAAAGCCCCGAGGAAAACCCAGTTTATCTATCTAAGCATCTCTACTTTATAAACTCAGTGCCTGACCCACTCCTTCTAAAACCAGCTTAAAAGACATTTCACCAATTACTTCCTGTTTGTCTTTATGTGTGTTTGTGTGTTCAGTTGCTCAGTTGTGTTCAGCTCTTTGCAACCCCATGGACTGTAGCCCTCCAGGCTCCTCTGTCCATGAGATTTCCCAGGCAAGAACATTGGGAATGGGCTGCATTTCCTTCTCCAGGGGATCTTCCTGATCCAGGGATTGAACTGGTATCTCTGCATCTCCTGCATTGGCAGGTGGATTCCTTATCACTGAGCCACCTGGGAAGCCTCTTGTTTCTATATATTCTCCCAATTTTAATCTTAAACATTTCACTTTTATTAAACCAGATTGGTGATTATTTCACTGAGACATAATATTTTTTGCATGTATGCCTCTAAGATATTCTGTAGAAGACAGGGGCCTTTTTTTTCCCCTATTTTAATCCCAAGAACACTTTTAATTGCACTGTTCATGATACATGTTCAATAAAGATTTGTTAATTTAATGACTGAATTATGGTTCTGATCTAAACTCTGATCCAAAATACATCAAAAGGATCTGATTAAGATAGATTTTTTAATTTAATGGTGAATCTTGGGCAAAAATTCCTGTTCCTGTAATGAAGAGCCACCATCTGATCAAATAAACTATCACTATATTCCATTTGAAAACAACTTTTTTTTTCATTAGAAAAAGTCACAGCATGTAACATTTTTCTTAAGAAAAAGTTAAATAGAGTAGTTAGTTCAGCTGGTTAGAGAATGTGCTTCAAGTTTAAAACCACATATCATTGTTTTTACAGATGATTATTTGGGACGAACTTCAATAGAATTATACTTTGCTAGCAAAACAGGCGGCTTTGGCAATAGCACACAGTGATCAGCAAGAGTGATTCATATTTTCCAACTGAGATCAATGACTCCTAATCCATTAATGCAGACCTAAATATCACCTGATAGGAAAAGCTGACAATGGAAATGTAAGTAAGAATGGTATAGAGTATTCAGATTTAAGAGATTTTTTTCATGTTATAATCCCTTTTCATACTCTACAGGAAAGCAGGATAATTTTAGATTTTCAATTAGTTTGCCCTAGGTGTTAAATAAAAAATATCTTTTTGAGTAATGTGAATTATTTTTGTTCATCAACCTCAAGCTGCTCTTTACAGAACTTGATTTTTTAAAAGTCCTTGGCAGTATAGTAACAATAAGCCAATTTAAAATGTCAACAAATAGTTTCATTTTGGGGTGGATTATAATTATTCCAATAAGTCTGATGCCTGCTAAACATTTAAATTTTGAAAGGGTAAGTCAGCAAATTAGCCAGAAAACTGTCCACAATAAACTATGCTGAACTAAAAGCAATCCAAATACTTGGAAAAAAGCATGTATGGAAGTAAGACACGATAGTGCCCTTTAGATCAAAACTAAGCTTCAGAATTTGTTGTTTTGTTTATCACAGTATTTTTAAGTATGCACTTGCTAATATAAATATTTTATTTATCTATTTAAATATATTTTCAACCCTTAATAAATCATACATTACATTACATTGATGTTGGTTGAGAAATGAATCTGGGAATTATCTTTGGGTCCCTAATATGCATTCTGAGGTCTCCTTTTCTTTTATTCCCCTTTCTGTCCTTCCTTTTTTCTTTTATATTTTAATTCAGTTTTTGAATCTATTGAATTTCTTTTTCTTTCCTTACTCAGATTTGTAAGCCTCTGTAGAGATGACAGTTTATTTTCCTTTACATCCCAGGACTCACTCATAATGTGAATTATATCCCAAATAAATATTTCTTGAATGATTCAATAAATGAAAGGCCAATAGTTATAAAGATAATTTCATAGTGTACCTCAGTGAAAAGACTAGATGAACTAGAAAGTTATTAGCCAACATAACACTGTAGATTGCTATGTCACACTTTTAACTACTAACAGTTTTTACATATAATACTCTTCTTCCAGATAGCACAATAATGATATGAAACTGTACAGCTTTGCTGAGGATGTCCAGTACTCTTGCCTGGAAAATCCCATGGATGGAGGAGCATGGTGGGCTGCAGTCCACAGGGTCATGAAGAGTCAGACACGACTGAGCGACTTCACTTTCACTCTTCACTTTCATGCATTGGAGAAGGAAATGGCACCCCACTCCAGTGTTCTTGCCTGGAGAACCCCAGGGACGGTGGCTGCAGTCTATGGGGTTGCACAGAGTCGGACACGATTAAAGTGGCTTAGCAGCAGCAGCAACAACAGAGGATGTTACAGTGGACACGAACACTGTATTTTTTCTGAGTAGGGTGACTCAATGTTGAGAAAATGTCAATTCTTTACAGATTAATCTATAAATATAATGCATTTCTCAAAGTTTATAGCAAGATGTTTAACTTTCAGAAATTGAAGGGCAACTTTAGAGATGAAAGGGAAAATCTAATTGCTAAGAATACTGTGATAGAAAAAAACAGAACCCAAGAACATGTTGCCTCTTAAATAGCATAACCTATCATAAAGAATCAGTAGCTTAAATAATATAATATCTTAAAGGAATCAAGAGTGGAAAAGCATTGGAGGGATTACTACAATTAACCATGTTGACAACCCCCTCTCTGAGTCCCCACATTTTGCTAATTTACTTGATCTATCAGTTACTTCTAAGTGTATTAAAATAATCCACTGTGAGTGTAAATTAGCCCATTTATTTTTGTACATCTGTCAGCTATTGCTTTATATATTTTGAAGCTATGTTTTATACACATATAAGTTGGTGATGATTATGCTTTTATTAATATTTAAATTTTTTACTTAATGCATTTTTATGTAAAGTCTATTTGATTGGTATTAATATTGATGTTAATAAATATGGAAATCAACTGTGAACACTCTTTGGAAGGACTGATGCTGAAGCTGAAGTTCCAATACTTTGGCCACCTTATGCCAACAGCTGACTCACTTTAAAAGACCCTGATGCTGGGAGACATTGAAGGCAGAAGGAGAAGGGGATGATGGAGGATGAGATGGTTGGATGGCATCACCAATTCAATAGACATGAACTTGGACAAGCTCTGGGAGATGGTGAGGGACAGAGAAGCCTGGCATGCTGCAGTCTATGGGGTCACAAAGAGATGGGCATGACTTGCTGACTGAACAACAGCAATATTGGGACTGGCTTCCCACTGAGTGCTAGTCGTAAAGAATCTGCCTGCCAATGCAGAGGATGCAAGAGATATGGGTTCTATTCCTGGGTCAGGACCGTCCCCTGGGGTAGGAAGTGGCAACCCACTCCAGCATTCTTGCTTGGAAAATTCCATGGACAGAGGAGCCTAGTGGGCTACAGCCCATAGGGCCACAGAGTCGAACATGACTGAGTGACTAAGCATGATACTGATATTAACATTCTACTTTGTGGAATAATTTACAAGGCATATCCATTTTCCATCACTTTATACCCAGTCTTTAGGTGTGGTTTTACATTAGGAGTATTTTTTTTATAAGCAGATCATAGCGGATTTTGGTTTATTTTTTTTTCTTTACTACTAATGATAATCTCTTTAATAATATAGTTTTACCTATTTAACAGTTAGAACTGGACATGGAACAACTGACTGGTTCAAAGTAAGAAAAAGAGTACATCAAGTCTGTATATTGTCACCCTGCTTATTTAACTTATATGCAGAGTATATCATGAGAAACGCTGGGTTGGATTCTGCACAAGCTGGCATCAAGATTGCTGGGAGAAATATCAATAACCTCAGATATGCAGATAACACCACCCTTATGGCAGAAAGTGAAGAGGAACTAAAAAGCCTCTTGCTGAAAGTGAAAGAGGAGAGTGAAAAAGTTGGCTTAAGGCTCAACATTAAGAAAACTAAGATCATAGCATCTGGTCCCATCACTTCATGGGAAATAGATGGGGAAACAGTGGAAAGAGTGTCAGACTTTATTTTGGGGGGCTCCAAAATCACTGTAGATGGTGACTGAAGTCATAAAATCAAAACCTGCCTACTCCTTGGAAGGAAAGTTATGGCCAACCTGGATACCATATTGAAAAGCAGAGACATTACTTTGTCAACAAAGGTCCATCTAGTCAAGGCAATGGTTTTTCCAGTAGTCATGTATGGATCTGAGAGTTGGACAGTGAAAAAGGCTGAGCACCAAAGAATTGATGCTTTTGAACTGTGGTGTTGGAGAAGACTCTTGAGAGTCCCTTGGACTCCAAGGAGATCCAACAAGTCCATCCTAAAGGAGATCAGTCATTGGTGTTCATTGGAAGGACTGATGTTGAAGCTGAAACTCCAATACTTTGGCCACCTCATGCGAAGATTTGACTCATTGGAAAAGACCCTGATGCTAGGAAGGATTGGGGGCATGAGGAGAAGGGGACGGCAGAGGATGAGGTGGCTGGATGGCATCACTGACTTGAAAGACATGGGTTTGGGTGGACTCTGGCAGTTGGTGATGGACAGGGAGGCCTGGCGTGCTGTGGTTCATGGGGTCTCAAAGAGTCGGACACGACTGAGCAATTGAACTGCAGTGATTTAACGTTAACATGATTTCTGACAGTTACTTCAGCCATTTTATTTTGTGTTATTATTCTTTCTTTTCACATATTAAGTAATATATCATACATAATATACTATATATTTTTTATATTTTTTCTATACTGATTTGGAAATGATAGACTTTTATTTATTCAATCTTTCATGGTTACTTTTAGATTTTAAGACATATACTACTTACATTCAATAAATTTCTATCTGTATTTACTTTTACTCTACCTAAATTATTTTGCCCTTAATAATTATTTGAATGACAACCTTTATTTGTTTTCATGTTTGCAAATATCACAGTTTTCTTACTCTTAAAGGCATGTTTGGCTAGGAATAGAATTCTGTGTTTACAGATATATTTCCTCTATGACAGGAGACAGAACTCAACCAAATTCTGGCATGAATTGATGCCAAATAATTCTGACAAACAAATGCTGTCGTTAGTTTAAATATCATTCCTTAGTAAGAAAATTATTTTTCTTCTCTGTCAGTTTTTAGATAATCTGTTGGTAATAATGATCTGAGGTGTAATTATAAGGTATCTAGGTAAAGATTTATTTCTCTCTACTCTGTTTGAATTTGGAGTGTAATTTTAATTCTGGAAAGTTGTCAATAATTACCTCTCCAAATACTGATCTTTCTGCCATTTCCTCCAATCTGTTCTCCTGGAACCCTTATTAAATCATTATTGGAGCATTCCAATTTAATCCATGATATTTCTCTATTGCTTATTACATCTTTATATCTTTACTTCTCTGTGGTATCATAGTTACTAATCTAAGTTACTAATTTTTTTCTGACCATATCCATTCTTAAATTTATTCCACCTACTACATTATTTTTATATTTAATAATTATATTTTTATTTTAAGAATGCAAATTTATTTTATCTTTTATTATTCTTTTGACAGTTTTGTTTCATAAATTGTCACTGATTTTAAAAGGCATGTATACATTCATTTCTTTGAAAATCCATAGCACATTTATTCCAAAGTTTTTCTGAGATTGTTCTATAGATCTAAACTTGTCTAGAGTGAATTCTCCTTCCAATTGCTTCTTTCACTGTGTCATTGTTAGCATAAATTTTTTTAATCAGGTTAATTTAAATTTGAATGAATTCTATTTGTTTCTTTCCATCAGCTTCCCTCTTTGCTTACCCCTCCCTGCCCTTACAGATTTTGCACTTGCCTTTAATCAGCCAGATGGACATCCAATCTAAGATAAAGGTTTTTAAAGGCCTTTCAGAGAAAAGAGGAACATTATGGTTTTGCAAATCCAGCCTCTGATTCAGCTGAGAGTCTGCCTTACATCTGTAAGATATGCCTGTTCTCTCTGCATCTGTAGGTCTACAGCTCCCCCAAACCAAGATCTCATGCAGTATAAATTGATGGAAGACATTTTCAACATCCTTTAAAACTAAGAGAACTGCATTAAGTCCTTGGTCACAAGCAGTAACCCTGATTCCAACCCCTACTTCCTGGGGTCACTTGTTTCATTTAATCCATAGGAGCCAGTTACTGAACACCACCTCTTGTTTTAGGACTCTGAAATCCAGAAAGACCAGCTAAGGTCCCAATTGTCATTTTGTACCTACAATCAATTTCTGATCTGAAAAAGTGTTTGAATCTTGATCTGAGCCAACTATGTCTTTATTTTTTTCCTCTCTCTTTTTAAAGAATTTCATCCGTCACTGCTCTGTTTTTGGAAAAGAAGATTTTTGACCTAGAATTGGTCACTCTTTCTTTTAAACACACAGATAAATAGACAAGGCTGGAAAAGTCAGAGATTATTAGGTGACCTATTTTATTAATTTTACAGATAAGATATAGAAATATAAGTAATTTTCTATAGTTTAGCAGAGCAACTTGAATGAAGATGCACAGCTAGATCTCAGGTCTTTATATTCCCATTCCAAATACTGTTTTTCTATAGCATCTTTTTTTCCCTTAGTCTTATTTTCTAATTTACAAAAAAGTCAAGAAAGACAATTATTTAAAAATAATTTGAATGTTTATACTTTGAAGATAATTTGGATCTGTGCGATTGCGAGGAGAAATATCAGTAACCTCAGATATGCACATGAGCCCACCCTTACGGCAGAAAGCAAAGAAGAGCTAAAGAGCCTCTTGATGAAGGTGAAAGAGAGTGAAAAAGTTGGCTTAAAACTCAACATTCAGAAAACTAAGATCATGCCATCTGGCTCCATCAGTTCAGTTCAGTCACGCAGTCATGTTTGACTCTTTGTGACCCCATGGACTGCAGCACACCAGGACTTTCTGTCCATCACCAACTCCCAGAGTTTACTTAAACTCATGTCCATTGAGTCAGTGATGCCATCCAACCACCTCATCCTCTGTCATCCCCTTCTCCTCCCACCTTCAATCTTTCCCAGCATCAGGGTCTTTTCACTCTATGGCAAATAGATGTTAAAACAATGGAAACAGTGAGAGACTTTATTTTTCTGTGCTCCAAAATCACTGCAGATGGTGATTAGCCAGAAATTAAAAGATGCTTGCTCCTTGGAAGAAAAGCTGTGACCAACCTAGACAGCATATTGAAAAGCAGAGACATTAGTTTGCCAACAAAGTTCCATCTAGTCAAAGCTTTGGTTTTTCCAATAGTCATGTATGGATGTGAGAGCTGCACTACAAAGAAAGCTGAGTGCCAAAAAATTGATGCTTTTGAACTATGGTGTTGGAGAAGACTCTTGAGAATCCCTTGGACTGCAAGGAGATCCAACCAGTCCATTCTAAAGGAAATCAGTCCTGAATATTCATTGGAAGGACTGATGCCAAAGCTGAAACTCCAATACTTTGGCCACCTGATGCAAAGAACTGACTCATTTGAAAAGAACCTTATGCTGGGAAAGACTGAAGGCAGGAGGAGCAGAGGATGACGGAGGATAAGATGGTGGGATGGCATCACTGACTCAATGGACATGAGTTTGCGTAAACTCTGGGAGTTGGTGATTGACAGGGAGGCCTGGCATGCTGCAGACCACAGGATCGCAAAGTTGGACATGACTGAGTGACTGAACCAAACTGTGCATATCAAGACAGCATGTGCTACTGTCTGACATTAAGTAGTCACAGTATTTTTTTAAATAGTCCCAAGATTGAGTATGAAGAACTGAACCCCATCACCTCATAAATTCTACTCATTGGATTGTCATAGAAAACTACCCAAACTAACTTCTTGACCTTTGTTCATAGCATCACTTAGAACAAGCATGTGTTAGTACTAAGTCATGTCTGACTCTCTTCAACCCATGGGTTATAGCCCACCAGGCTCCTCTATCAATGGGATTCTGCAGGCAAGAGAATCTTCCTGACCCAGGGGTTGAACCTGAGGCTCCCACATTGCAGGCAGATTCTTTACTGTCTGAGTTGCCAAGGAAGCCCTAGAATAAGCATATGATGGAGTATATATTCTCTTTCATATATTCATTCACTTACTGAATAATTAATGAATACCTATTGTGTGACTAGTTTCAAATCAGGAAAGGTGTACGTCAAGGCTGTTTATTGTCACCCTGCTTGTTTAACTTCTATGCAGAGTACATCATGAGAAAAGCTCCGCTGGATGAAGCACAAGCTGGAATCAAGATTTCCAGGGGAAATATCAATAACCTCAGATATGCAGATGACACCACCCTTATGGCAGAAAGCAAAGAAGAGCTAAAGAGCCTCTTGATGAAAGTGAAAGAAGAGAGTGAAAAAGTTGGCTTAAAACTCAACATCAGAAAACTAAGATCATGGCATCTGGTCCCATCACTTCATGGCAAATAGATGAGGAAACAATGGAAATAGTGAAAGACTTTATTGTCTTGGGCTCCAAAATCACTGGTGATGGTGATTGTAGCCATGAAATTAAAAGATGCTTTCTCCTTGGAAGAAAAGTTATGACCAACCTAGACAGCACATTGAAAAGCAGAGACATTACTTTGCCAACAAAGGTCTGTCTAGTCAAAGTTATGGTTTTTCCAGTAGTCATGCATGGATGTGAGAGCTGGACTACAAAGAAAGCTGAGTGCCAAAAAATTGATGCTTTTGAACTGTGGTGTTGGAGAAGACTCTTGAGAGTTCCTTGGACTGCAAGAAGATCCAACCAGTCAATCCTATAGGAAATCAGTCCTGAATATTCATTGGAAGGACTGATACTGAAGCTGAAACTCCAATAATTTGGGTACCTGATTTGAAGTACTGACTCATTGGAAAAGACTCTGATGCTGGGAAAGATTGAAGGCAGGAGAAGAAGGGGACAACAGAGGTTGAGATGGTTGGATGGCATCACCAGCTCAATGGACATGAGTTGGAGTAAATTCCTGGAGTTGGTGATGGACAGGGAGGCCTTGAGTGCTGCAGTGCATGGGGTGGCGAAGAGTCAGACACCCAAGCGACTGAACTGAATGGAACTGAATTGTGTGACTTGGACTTTCCTCCTGGAGAAGGAAGTCCAGTCCAGTATCCTTGCCTGGAAAATCCCATGGACAGAGGAGCCTGGCAGGCTACAGACCAGAGGGTCTCAAAAGAATCGGACATTTATCTCAGACAAAAGCATCCCAGTTTGGCTGATAAATTGTATGCTTTCCCTAAATAAGTACCAGCACTAATCTGGGTGCTGTGACTGCTTGAGTGACTCAAACCAACAAAACTTCTTGCCTCTGTCTTTAGTCTCCAGGTAAATTTGAACTCTACAATAAAAGCATTCTCACTCTAAATGGAGAGGTCAGGAGATTCTTAGATGAGAGACGGTTACTGCTTTCTCCACTCCGTTTAATGGGCACTCAGCCTAATAAATTGTGTACGCAAGCAGAAACTATATCCTCTCTAAGAAAAGAAAGGGATCAAGAGTGTTGAGTGGAGGGGCCATTATGGAGTTGCTGTTCACCACTCTTTCCAACTCCTCTTCTGCTTCTCCACTTGGTCTTTCATCTCTTTTTATTAGGTTCATTTAGGGGGAAAACTTAAAAAACAAACGCAATAAACATTTCTGTGGTAGGTTTATGAACCATGGAAAGGATATAATTTCTGAGTCAAAATGTAAAAATTAGTCATGCATATTTAAAATACAACAGGGACTTTCCTGGTGGCCGAATGGTTAAGACTCTTTGTTTCCAATGCAGGGACACAGGTTTGATCCCTGGTCAGTCAATTAACTGGAGAAGGCAATGTACCCCACTCCAGTACTCTTGCCTGGAGAATCTTAGCGACGGGGCAGCCATCTATGGGATCGCACAGAGTTGGGCACGACTGAAGTGACTTAGCAGCAGCAGCAGTCAATTAACATCCCACATGCTGCACAACATGCTGCCCCCAAATTAAAATTAAGTACAACAAATAAACCTATAATTAGAACCTTCAGGATCCAATATAAGTTCCAAGGCTCTCAGAGAGAAAAATATTAAGGAAATGCCCTGTGAAAGTCACTCAGTCATGTCTGTCTCTTTGCAACCCATGGACTACATGGTCCATGAAATTCTGATGGCCAGAATACTGAAGTGGGTAGCCTATTCCTTTTCCAGTGGATCTTCCTGATCAGGAATCAAACCAGGGTCTCCTGCATTGAGCTATCAGGGAAGCCCAAGGAAATGCCCTGATAGGGTTCAAATTTTGTGATGTATTAAATATAAAAATTACAAGATGAGAGTTTCTCCCCAAATTTTTTAGTGTGCATCTTGGATCCTATGTGTTTCTATTTCTTTGGATATTATGATAATATCAAAAGTCTGAATGTGAGGCATTTCTGGGGCCTGGGTTTTCTCTCTACACACACACACACACGCACACACACATACACACACACACACAGGTATACAAGCTCCGCCTATAATTGCACATTTTAGGCTAGTAGCGGTAAGCAGTATATATATATTTCATTTTCTCTTTTTTACAGAGCAAATAAATTTTATAGAAATTATTCAGTTGTTTAATTGTTTAAATTTATTGAAAGCACTAAAGTATCTATACATTAGTATTTATTTATAAAGAAAGGTGTGTTGTTTTATATATAAAATATACAATTGTTTTATATATGAAGTATACATTTATATATGAAGTATATATTTATATATGATATAAATATGAATGGGCACAATTACCATTGAATTTTGGTATTCAAATTTCTAACTGAAGAGGGAGAAAATTGCATATCATTTTGTCCAGGAAGATAAGCATATCTTAGGAAAATAAGAAGCTAGGCAAAGTTAGTTGTGAAGGTTCTCTATCAAGGAACAATGCTTCCTTGGAGGGGGGCAGAGGCAAAAATGGCTTTTCTCCCACTACACACCCTTACCCTATATCAAAGGACAAAGTCAAGTTCATTGTCATAGAAAATCATACCTCTTTCCAAGTGTATCAGTACCGTCTCTGCCACTTTCTCAGCACAATCTTTGCGAGAAGGCATTGCCTGAAAAAGGTTTACATATGTGCCTCCTGGCTTTGTAATCTTAAACAGATTAACACACACTGGAAATGGTTCAGAATTGCCTCTGGTAACAGTCATGACACATAAATTAGTTTATTTTCTCCCTTTTTTGTTTGTTTACGACCCATAGCAAAAATATGGCACAAAATCCTGACAAGACATATAACTGCCAAACTGGTTTAATTTTTCTTTATATTTTACAGACTACTTGGATTGATTCTAAGGAAACAGGTGGAGAAGAAAGAATCCAGGAAATATTGAGTCTGTATTTATTTCACGAGGATAAACTGTTCAACATATGAAATAGCTAAAGATGACATGAGGCATCTTTATTTATGAGGCAACTGAGCCTACACCTGATTTCCATCAAGCTTGTCTATGCATCTAAGGGCTAAGCATTCACTACTTTAGAAGGATATTACTGAGATTTAGTTGCACTTTTTAAAAACTTTAAACAAAGCTTCGAAAGAGTCAGCTGTATTAGTTAATTACAACCTCTAGAATGAAATTATTTAGGGGTGGTACTGAAGGAAAAGTTTCATTAAAAGTCAACACCTCCTATGGGGTAATTGTAAGGACCCCTTATAATATACCTTTCACTTTGATTATACCTGGAGAGATCTGTTCTTAGGCTTAATCACTATTACACATTGTATCCATCACTCAGATTGCACATATTGTTGGTTATCTTCTTATACATACGCCTCACATCATTAATTAGAGCAGAAGCCTGATATCTAAAATGTAAGGTCCCTAATATGAAAATTTGCTATGCATGTGTGTAACATTTATTACTATTTTACCTCCATAACACAAGGCAACTCAAGACCTAGATGGTCAAAGGTTAGATCTTGTTAAGACTTCAGACACCATTCAGTCCAGTGTCCTTCAAACTTTTAAGTATCTGAAGCTTGTTCTTATAAAGAAATATAACTTAGAAATATAAAATATAAAAGAAATACAAAGAGAAGCTAGTTGGGTAGGGTCTAATGAGCTCTGTTCCCTTGAATCTCTTACAGCTTAGGTCTTCCCCATCCTAACCACTTCCTTTTTTCTTCTTTTTTTACTTAAGCACTTATCTTTAATAACAGATGTATTTATTTATAGTTAAAATTTGAAATTTATAGCCTATAGCATTAGAAGAAACATTTTATCCTCAATTTCTTTGTTTACTGTTGACTTACCTTATTTTTCTTTTTAAAATTTTTATTTTTTATAGAAGTACAATTGATTTATAATATCATGTTAGTTTCAGGTATACAGCACAGTAATTCAGATATATCTGTATATAGATAGATAAATCTGTTTATATATATGTAGATATGTTGATATATCTGTCTATTTATCTATCTATCTATCTATCTATCTATATGTTCTTCTTCAGACTCTCTTTCCTTATAGGTTATTACAGGATATTGGGTAGAGTTCTGTGTGCTATGCAGTAGGTCTGTTTTGTTATTTATTTTATAGAGTAGTGTGTATATGTTAACCATAACCTCCTAATTTATCCCTCCCCTTTGGTAACCATAAATTTGTTTTCTATGTCTGTGAGTCTCTGTTTTAGAAATAAGTTCAGTTACATCTTTTTTAGATTCTATATATCAGTGATATTATATACCACTTTCAATGAATTTTCAGGATCCCATGAAGCTGTGTCTAAAAAACATTGATTTCTTCCATTTAAAGATGAAAGAGCTGTGAGAGTGACTGTCTTCAAAAATTTTAGATCACATATGCTTATCAGTAAAAATATTTTGAAAATTGCTGCAAAGTATATTTACATAATACTATAGTATGTTCTTGTAAAACATATACACAAAATAAAATATGTACAAAATAAAAATAATGACTTGAAAATATGAAAGTTATTCTTTCCTCCCATATCCTAAAAGATCATCTTGTTTGCCTTGTATTCTCCATATAAAGACTAGAGGTGTGAGAGCTGACATTCCCAAACCTCATGACTGATTGCAAATAAAATAAGGACACAATCTACTCAGTGGTCCAACATTCTACTTCCTTTACAAATGTTCAGTCCAGTTCATAGTGTATCACTCTAGAACTGTGTCTTCAAGCAACGTCCATTTTTCTTTATAACAAAGTATAAATTCCTTTCCCTTCTAAGTTTTGTGCAACAATAAAAAAATTACTTTACAAACCAAATATCCAAACTACAAAATTAATAAACACCAAAGTTGTCAGCATGAATTGATGGTGATGGATTTTGTTGCTTTGATGAAATTAAATTACCATTGCATCAACTAGGAATGATTTTACATGCATACAAAAACAAACAAGATTTACTGTTGTTTAGTCACCAAGTCATATTCAACTCTTCTGCTACCCCACAGAATGTAGCCTGCCAGACTCCTTCTGTTCATGGGATTTTCTAGACAAGAATACTGGAGTGGGTTGTCATTTCCTTCTCCAGGGGATCTTCCCAACCCAGGGATCGAAACCATGTCTCCTACATTGTCAGGCAGGTGTTTTATCTCTGAGCCACCAGGGAAGCCCAAGTAAGATTTATAAAGGTTTGGAATAGGGATCTGTTTCTTACATGGGAATAAGTCTGTAGATAGACTGTGATGGCATTGTTTAGGCATTTAACAATGTCAAGGATTCTGTCTGGAAATCTTGTTGGCTTTTCCTTCATGGTTGTATAAGAATAATAGTTACTCTTATTTTCAATAACACGTTTCAACTTTGGGCCAGTTAACATGCTACTCAGTATAATAGGACACAGCAATAGATAAAGCAAAAGGACTCATTGTTTTCACAAAATTTATTTTCTGTGTATTTACAACTGCCTTTACTGCTAAGTAATTGACTTAAGCTGATGCATACCAGACAGGCCCCAATGACAGTTTCATTAATTCAAATGAATGACCAAATTTGTCATTAACTCAAGACTGAGCAGCCCAAGGAATGGGACTGCTGAGAGTAAAAGATAAAGAACATCAAATACACATTCCTCCTTGTTTCACAATATGCTGTTGGGAAAGTCTCAGCTTAGAATTAATTTTTAAGTGCATTTTTTCACAGTCTGTGTAAATATGATGTCTTCCCATGTCATTTAAAAATTAAATAAATATTTAGGAACAAATGCATGATTGTATCAGGCTTCTCAGGTGATGCTAGTTATAAAATACCTGCCTATCAATGCAGGAGATGTAAGAGACACAGGTTTGAGCCCTGGGTTGGGAAGATTCATGGCAACCCACTCCAGTATTCTGGAGAATCCCATGGACAGAGGAGCCTGGCAGGATATAGTTCATGGGGCTGCAAAGAGTTGGACATGACTAAAGTGACTTAGCGTGTGCACACACACACAACTATATAATGAATGGATTGGATAGTCATTGGAAAAGAAGGAAAAGTGGATGAACGTGTGTAGGAGCCCTAACTGACACCTATACAGGTAATAAATGAGAAGAGAAAGGTAACAGATAATCAGGGACCAGATGGTGTGAAACCTAGAAGAAATTTAAAAGATGCTGAATTCTATTTTCAGTGGATTAAGGAGCCTTTTGAGAGTATTCAATAGGATCTTGACATGATAGGAAATGTATTTGGAAAAGTTAAGTACGTTCTCCAAGATCAAATAACTTAGAAGTTGGTGAAGTTGTGATTCAAATGCAGGTCTGTTCTGCTCCAAAGATTGAGCTTTTAACAATCTATACTACAGAGGAACATTGCCTTATTTTTGATATTATTATATGAATCAAATCCTAAACTCAAAGCTCAGGTTTGTGTCAAAGCTTATCTTGGCTTAAAGAGAGTCTGTTGTATCAGTAATAACATATTTTGGCTCTTTGAAATATATTATGAAACATGAAGACATAGAAAAAGGATATAATAGAAAATAACTCTCTATTGAAAAAAATGCATTGGAAAGTTTACTATATTGAAAACATTTAAGCAAAATGACATTCCAAGAGTAATTCAGACATAAATTTATGTTAGTTGCATTTATACACTATGAATTATAATCTGAATTATTACAGCAAAATAATTCTGATTTTTTCTTCAAAAATGTGTATAGAATAAAAATTGACCTGAGCATACTATGTACATAAATTCTTTATGAATTTTTCATATGTCTTCTCTTCTAGATAGTAATCAGGTACATGATTAGATATGTTGTAATCTGTAAGAAATGCTCATGTTGTATTTTCCTCCTGATTGTAAGAAAACTCATGAAAGAAACTGTTCCCTGCTCCTGCACAATTTGCAGTCTCAAGAAGATTGGGTAGTTCAAAGCAAAGCCTCATTCTGTTTTGAAATTTCTTCCATTATTTATTTATTCTAAAGTCGTATTATTGCGTTCTCTTTCCTCCTTTCTTCTGAGAAGCTAAGAGAGTAGAGTTTTATGGAAGAAAGTGTCCTCAGAAGAAAATATCACACTTATTTATTCAGTTAAATGATATCTTTTATTGATGCATCCTAATTTTTGTGCTTCCTGATTTTTCTGTGAAGCAAAGAAAATAAAACTTTATAAGTGGATGCAATAGTGCCTCAAGGTTTCACAGATTTAGTTTGTGTTTGCCTTAGTAAAAATTTGCCACAAATTTGCATAACTGCTGAGTCTATTCTTTCCTTTAATCTAGACCTGAATTTTCCCAGTACTTAATATAACTGTTTATATTCTGTCATGAGAACCATGCCAGTCTGTGGTAAATATATATATACACATATATTATATATACATACACACACACACATATGTGGGCTTCCCAGGTGGTACAGTGTGTAAAGAATCTTCCTGAGATGCAGGAGATGCAGGCAAACATGGGTTCGATCCCCAGGTCAGGAAGATGCCCTGGAGGAAGACATGGCAACCCATATCAATAATCTTGCCTGGAGAATCCCATGGACAGAGGAGCCTGAAAGGCTACAGTCCATAGGGTCACAAAGAGTTGAACACAGCTGAAGCGACTGAACGTGCACATACACATATCTGTGTATATAGATATATATATTTCATTCTCATGTTATTTATCTATTTAATAGATTAAGGACAATTCTTCATGCCAATAGATATACTTCAGAAGTATTATCACTGTGAAAAATTTTTAAATATTTCATTGTGTGGGCGTACTAAAGTTCATTGAAATAAACCCTTGTGTATGCTTTTTGTATATTTAACCCTTACTGTTGCATATTTAAGTTGTTTTTATATTTAATTATGATTAAAAGGAGCTTCCCAGGTGGCACTAAAGAATCCATCTGTCAATGCAGGAGACACAAATGATATGGGTTGTATCCCTGGGTCAGAAAGATCCCCTGGAGTAGGAAGTGGCAACCCACTCCAGTATTCTTGCCTGGAAGAGTCCATGGACAGAGCCTGGCAGGCCGCCATCCGTGAGGTTGCAGAGTCAGACATGATGGAGCAACTGAGCACATATGACTGAAAAGACTATAAATAACAAAATCAGAACTAATTTCATTTATCTAACTAATATTCAACTATTCATCCACATACATACCCATAGTGGGAGCAGTCTTTCCAAAAACAATTCTGCTTATATTTAAAACTCATTCAAGCTTTGGAAGTAAACTGTAGTTATTTGAGCGAAAGAATAGAACTCTGACAAAAAAAAAAAAAAAGAGAGATGTCTGGTGCTTTCTTATCTGCCCTGTATCCTTGCACACTGTATCTCTTGCCTTTCCAGCCACAACTGTCTCCTGTCAGCTCCTTGCATTCACCATGTCACTTCCTATCTTAGGGGATCTGCACCTGATACTTCTCTGCTTGAAACCTGCTTTCTTCTCTTTTCAGGTTAACACATGTTCCTCACTCAGCTTTTAGCTTCAAGGGCCTTCCTGAGAGAAGCCTTCCTTGATCTCTTTGATTGTGTTAAAAACATCTCTTACAGATGCTTGTATCGCCCTTATATAGCACTTGGCATGGTTGCCATGTTTGTATGACTTTTAATATGTCTCCAACACTAAACTCTAAATTCTTGAAAACAAGAACTTGTCATCATTGAATATTCAGTGCCTGGCACATTGACTGACAGACATGTGTAGTATTTACGTGTGTAGGTGTCTGTGTGTGGAAAACATATTTGTCAAGAAAAATATACATGTGTCAAATATTATGCTAATTTATATATGCATATGAATGTTTAAGTATGAATACATTTCCAGAAGTGTCTAAGGATATGCATACTTTTACATTTTAATACACATAATCAATTTGCTTTCAAGAAATGTTTTACCTAATTAAAATCCCAAGATAGTTGTATAAGGATAAGAGCCCTTTACCCTGAATACCCGAAATACTTATAATTGTCATCATCAATAATTTTCATTTTTTATTCCTAGAAAGAAGAGGATTTGTTTATGCTTATTGATCATTTGCACTTATTGCATAAATTACCAGATTTAAATCTTTCAGCATCATTTTACAAATGAAAGTGTATAGACTCATATGGTTTGACAAACTTCTTGAGGATCTTCATAACTTTTCAGATTTTGTGTTTCCATTTGAATAAAATTATGAAAAGAAATTAAGAGGTGTATTCTAGCCATCTGGAGAATCACCATATAATCAGTATCACTAAATGCTTTTATTACCGATGTTTGCTTTATGATGAAAAAAAGGAACTTAACACAACTTTATCAGTAATGAGAAAAGAACAAAACATACTTGGTAATGAAGTGATGTTTTTATACCAATGAAGACCAAATGATGCATGGCGTGCTCAATGAGTAATAATTCCATGGTGATGGTGTTACTCACTCAGTCATGCCTGACTCTTTGGGACCCCATGGACTGTAGCCCAACAGTTTCCTCTGTCCATGGAATTCTCCAGGCAAGAATATTGGAGTGGGTTGCCATTCCCTTCTCCAAAGGATCTTCCCAACCTAGGGATTGAAGCTGGGTCTCTTGTTTGGCCGGCAGATTCTTTACCATCTGAGCCACCAGGGGAAGGTCATAGCTAAAAGAGAAAATTTCTGGGAGAACTCAAAAAAAGAAACTTTCTTAAGTACTGTAGTTATATTATGGGTTTCCCTGGTGGTTCAGCAGAAAAGAATCTGCCTATAGTGCAGGAGACACAGGAGATGCAGGATCAGTTCCTATGTTGAAAGATCCCCTGGAGGAGGACATGCAACCCACTCCAGTGTTCCTGCCTGGAGAATTCTGTGTACAAAGGAGACTGATGGGCTATAGTCCTTAGAGTCACAAAGAGTCAGACATGACTAAAGTGACTGAGCACACACGTGCATAGTTATATTCTAAGAAGACATTTAGCTTCTGTAAAATAACATCAATTTTCATATTAAATCATAATTGCTAGCTTTGAATTTATGCTTTATATAAAGATTTTTTTAACCTTTAATTTAAAAATCTGACATTGTTACCTAGCTGTTGTTTAGTTGCCAAGTTGTATCTGACTGTTTTGCAAACTCATGGGCTGAATATAACCTGACAGGCTCCTCTGTCCATGGGATTCCCCAGGCAAGAATACTGGGGTGGGTTGCCATTTCCTTCTTAAGGGGATCTTCCCAACTGAGGGATCAAACCTGTGTCTCCTGCACTGGCAGGCAGATTCTTTACCAATGTGCCACCAGGCAAGCCTATTGTCACCTAGTATAAGATTTATATATCAAGTTTATATTTATTTTTATTTACCAATATACAATTAATCCTAATTGATACTAGGATTACAGAGAATATTTTCCTTTAAAAATATGTCCCTTTACTCTGTGAAACACAATCATAAGTCAACATAATTTGAATTAAAATCTATAGCTAACACTCATCTAATGAATTGTGAAGAAAAAAATATCAACTACTGTTAAGATGAACATAAAATATATTGCTCAGATTTTGAAAATGAAAGGGAGTGCTATCAATAATTATGGCAGAACAATATGTGTAAGCCTAACCAGTTCTGGGCAGACTGTCTTGTTTGGTGACCCTAAGTTTATAATTGGCTTTGTAGTAACTTTTTGTCATGTATAATAAAAATCATGGAGGTAAAAAATTCAGACTTAACTAATTCAGTGGTCTGACACCAGACCTGAGCTTGATAATAAAGAGATGTTGGCCTTTGGGATCTGACTCAAGGAATTAAAGAAAGGCAGGCAATAGAAGTATTTTATGAAAATGGTTATATTTGAAAATGAATAGAAAAAACAAAATGAGCTACATATAAAACTGAGTAAGCCAAGAATAAAAGCAGGCAGAATGTGATATGAACTTTTTAAATAAATGAAATTCCAAGCACAATTTGCCAGTCCCATTCATTTCCCTGTAGAGATGAATTGCACCAAGAACACACACCTCAAGCAATACATCTTCAGCGTGGCTTTAAAAGCTGCCTGTGAATGAGGACTTCCAAATTCCTATCTCTGGATCCAACTCTCCCCTGAACTCCAGAATCCTATATCCAACTCTCTGCTTGATGTATAGAAGATAAGGCAAAATTAACATAGACTATCTTACCCTGCTCAAATTTTCAGAACAAAATACCAAAGCCTGAGTGGTTTAAACAGCAGAAAATGATATTCTTATCGTTCTAGAGGATGGGAAGTTCAAGATCAAAGAGGTGGCCAAAGTAGTTTCTGCTGAGAGCTCTCTTTCTGGCTAACTTCTTTCTGTTTCCCCATGTTGTACAGAGAGAGAGAGAGAGCTAACGCATGTGCTTGAGCAAACAAGTTCTGATCTCTTCTTTTAAGGATACAAATCCCATTATGAGGGTTCCACACTCATGACCTCATCTAATCCTAATTATTTCTGAAACGGCCCACCTCCAAATGCCATCACACTATGGGCGAGGACATCAAATTGTGAATTTGGGGTGACACAAATATTTAGTACATAATACATGCTAAACTTTTTATATACTCTTCAACAAACTGACTATTGTCTTGAAAAAGTAAAGTGTTAGTTACCCAGTCATGTCCAGCTCTTTGTGACCCTATGGATTGTCACATTATAGGCATTTCTGTACATGGAATTGTTCAGGCAAAAATACTGGAGTGGGTTGCCATTTCCTTCTCCAAGGGATCTTCTGAACCAGGAATCAAATCCTGGTCTCCTGCACTGCAGGCTACTTCTCTACCATCTGAACCATCAGGAAAACTGGCTTCAGTACTTATTTCCAAATATTTTCCCTTGTTTTATAGTCATCTATAAGTTGGACAAATTTCATCATACCATTGGTAGCATTGTGCAATTAATTCATGCATGTTTGAAAATGTATCCTTTTTTGCCTTTATTCTTGAGCAGTCAGTCAGTCAGGCAGGCAGTTCAGTCGCTCAGTCGTGTTCAACACTTTACGACTTTATGAATCGCAGCACACCAGGCCTCCCTGTCCATCATCAACTCCCAGAGTCTACACAAACTCATGTCCATCAAGTCGGTGATGCCATCCAGCCATCTCATCCTCCCTCGTCCCCGTCTCCTCCTGCCCCCAACCCTTCCTAGCATCAGGGTCTTTTTCAATGAGTCAACTCTTCACATGAGGTGGCCAAAGTATTGGAGTTTCAGCCTCAACATCAGCCCTTCCAATGAAAACCCAGGACTGATCTCCTTAAGGATTGACTGGTTGGTTCCACTTGCAGTCAAAGAGACTTTCAAGAGTCTTCTCCTACATCAAAATTCAAAAGCATCAATTCTTTGGTGCTCAGCTTTCTTCACAGTCCAACTCTCACATCCATACATGACCACTGGAAAAACAATAGCCTTGACTAGATGGACCTTTGTTGGCAAAGTAATGTCCCTGTTTTTCAATATGCTATCTAGGTTGGTCATAACACTCCTTCCAAGGAGTAAGCATATTTTAATATCATGGCTTCAATCAGCATCTACAGTGATTTTGGAGCACACACACACACAAAAGTCTGACACTGTTTCCTCATCCATTTCCCATGAAGTTATGGGACTAGGTGCCATGATATTAGTTTTTTGAATGTTGAGCTTTAAGCCAACGTTTTCATTCTCCTGTCTCAATTTCATCAAGAGACTTTAGTTCCTCTTGACTTTCTGCCATAAGGGTGGTGTTATCTGCATATCTGAGGTTATTGATAATTCTCCCAGCAATCATGATTCCAGCTTGTGCTTCCTCCAGCCCAGCGTTTCTCATGATATACTCTGCATATAAGTTAAATAAGCAGGGTGACAATATACAGCCTTGACGTACTCCTTTTCCTATTTGGAACCAGTCTGTTGTTCCATGTCCAGTTCTAACTGTTGCTTCTTGACCTGCATACAGATTTCTTAAGAGGCAGGTCAGGTGGTCTGGTATTCCCATCTCCTTCAGAATTTTCCACAGTTTATTGTGATCCACAATTAGTTATTGGTAATAACAGAGATGTTATTTTCCATGATATTATTCAGGAAACACTGAAAGTCTCAGGACTCAAGGAAAAGCCCTGGCTATCCCAGCAAACAAACACTGATTTTCAAGAAGCCTTTACTTGATAGCTTAGTTGTCTACAGAACCAAAGCAGATGCGCTTGCCAGAAAGCGCTTGTGGTCTTCTTGTTTGCAACCTACCCAGTGTCTTCCTGAAAGAACCTCCAAAGAATCCTATCCACATTTTCTTTCCTACCTTCCAAATGTCACTCAAGTGCTTCTCGCTGGCAAACTCTAACCCAGAACCATGCCAAAAAAAAAGCACTTTGTGAAAACTTGTTCCTGGTTTCCCTCTGCAATGCAGAGTCCTTTGGACACCCTGAAAGTGATGGCAGTTATGCCATACTAACCAAATACCCAGCCTAATATTCTTGTTGGATAAAAAATAATATAATAAATATTTAAAAATAAGATGATAAGCACAATGTACAGGATAGTGATTACTTTTGAGCAGGAAGATATTCAAAGTAAAATCAGTTCAAGGTTAAGCAGAGAAACTGTCAGTCTTAAAAGAGAATCAGATACCATTGCAGTTTCTAATGACTGGAGTTGTTAACAAGCCACATTTCAAGCACATGTGTAAACAGTGTAAATTGATGGTTTCACTTATCATCTAAGCTTTGTTTTATGTTTTGAGTTTAGGCAAGTAAACAAAATTTTCTAATCCTCCAGATTCTCTGATAAAGAAAGAATACAATGGTCTCCAGTCTGAACGACTTCACATCTGTGGCTCTATCCACTGTCACGGAGATTCCTGATGACTTAATTCTGCATAAGATGAGGAGGTAATAAATGTATAACTAAATATGCCAGTGTGTGCATCGCTTGAGAATGACGTTAGGATTTTGTAGGCAGATTACATATAACAGTCCATGGGTCGCAAAGCATCAGACACACGGAGTGACTAAGCACAGCACAGCGACAGCACATATAACCTTAGACTGTATTTGAACAGGAAAGCTGGATAATTGTTTACTTAAAATTGATCAAAGGACCAAACAGATTCATTCTTTTCAAGTTTCTAGTGTATATACATTTGCTTATTTCATTTCATGAGATAAGACAAGAAAAGTAAGAAAATTTAAGGAGCATTGGGGCTGTATGAGGTTGTGTGAAATCCTATTGAGGACCCTTTTTCAACTATAAGAAAGTACTTTTACATTTTTCTACCATAACACAGTTTAATTTAATCTGAACTTCTTTCCCATCCTGTATCTAGTCTCCATAATTACTGACATAGTTCTCTCACAGGATTTTTATTTTGGCCTCTGACATTGATCACTTTTTCCCCCAAAAGATAATATCCTGTTTCCTATAACTTTAATAACATTTAGAGCAATTTTAAACTTTAAAAACATTGATGTGCTTTAACAAATTTAAAGCCACACAAGTTAAATATTCATGATGTAAGTATGTACGTTCCTCTCTAAGTATGCCTGGAGAATTCCCTGAACAGAGGAGCCTGGTGAGCTACAGTCCATATGGTCACAGAGTCAGGTACGACTGAAATGACTCAGCACGCGTGCATACTGCTATAAGATAGCTAAGTGTAAAATTCCTCAGTAACTTCTGTCAGTCCTTCTGTAACTTTCTTCATATTCCTAAGAATTTGCTCATTTTTTCTAAAAATGCAAAGAAGTAAATTACAAACTATAGTGTTGAGAAGTGAAAACATAGCCATGCTATAACCACTGCTTTGTATTTGACTGTTCAAATAGACTGTGATGCAAAAAGTGTTCAAAAGAAAGAAGTCAGTCAGGTAAGATGGATTGAAAACCAGTTGTCTTTAATAGAAGGCAAAATGAGAGAAGCTTCTAACTGGCTATAGCTACAGATGTCAACAGAACAAGTGACTAGAAAACAACCATGAGAGAAGGATTCCAACTGCTCTCCAATTGTAAACATATGCCCATTTTCCCTTGTTCAGACAAAAACAGTCATAGAAACTATGGGGCTGGACAGCTGCCATGCTCTGTCAAAAGAGTTTGTGGTTGTAGTTTGCAACAAATGAAAAGCAGACAGAAAGAAAATCATCTAGCTACAGATTTTCCTCAGTTTACAGTGAACATCTGGAGAAATTAAGAGAAGTAAAGCAGTTTATCTCTTTCAAGCCTTCAATAACTTGCAAAGCTTTCCTAGTAATAGCTAACCTGGAATTTAAGGTTTGTACAAAGTGTTTTCATGTTACACTACTTCCAAACAAAGTGCTTGAGCATAGACATTCAACTGGAATATTGTATGGAACACTTAAAATTTATTGTTTTATTCAAAGCATGTTCTCTTCACTCCATTAAAAACACAGCAAAACAGCAATAAGTGAAATGACAAGAGAAAATATCATAGTAAAAACTGACATTTGGTACTTAATAGAAGGATGTTAGATATAGTTGTCCTAAACAAATTGACATGAGACCAAATATATTTTAAGAGGATAAGCTTAAAACCAAGAAACTTAAATTTAGACATGTTCAGACTCATGAAAATTCCCAGCTCTTTCATTGTCCTTGTATACATCCAATATTCCCCAGCAATTAGACAAAAGGACATAGGAAGTAAAATATTCAGTTAATGATAGCTGTTTTACACATAAGATAATTAAGCATCCATTGTATATGCCTTTCAATATTCAAAGTGGTCTCTCCACTTGTTATGAAGATATAGAGAACTCAAGAGTTGAGCTCAAAAAATGCATTATTGTAGCTCATTGGAACTGTGATCCAAGAGGCAAAGAGTTCTTCAGAGACTATTTTGCATCCCACCACACTGTCCTCTACAAAGTTATAATAAAGGAAACATCAAGACCCCCAAATTGATGGCTTCTGTGATTTCTTGGTCTTCAGCTTTCATAGTGCCCATGGTGCAGACCAGCTGAGAGAAGGCTGATTAACTTCAGTTTTCAAGTAGACACACAGCTGGCCAGAGCGATAGCAGTTGTTCTGAAATCAATTCTGACCTAGAGAAGATTTCAGTGCAAATCAGATAATATAGCTAATTTTTCAGAGACTGTGTTGCAGAGTTGAGAAAGCTTAAATGTCATCTGAGGTAAATGAACTTCCAAGTTACGTTTTCTACTTAACTCTTGTTTTTGACATTATAATTCATATTTCATAATTCTCATAGTGTATGCATGCGTGCATGCATGCTAAATCTCTTCAGTTGTGTCTGATTCCTTGTGACCCCATGGACTGTAATCCAATAGGCTCCTCTCTCCATGGGATTCTCCAGGAAAGAATTCTGGAGTGGGTTGCCATGATCTCCTCCAGGGGATCTTCCCAATTCAGGGATATCGAACCCACATCTCTTTTGTCTCTTGCACTGGCAAGTGGTTCTTCGCCACTAGTGCCATGTGGGAAGCCCTCATAGTATATTAAGAAGTTGAATAACATTTATTCATTGATTATTCTAACAAATATTTATTGTGTGCCTTTTATATAGGAAGCACTGTTTTAGGTATAGAGGTACAGCAGTGACACAAACAATAAGCTCTGTTCTTATGTAGCTTCCATGCTAGTGGAAGAAGAAAAACAATAAATAATTCACATTTCAGATAGAGATGAATTATATTGATGTAATAATGGAATACAGAATACTTGGAGATTGGAAGACAACATAGTTAAGATATGGTTGTCAGGCAAGGCTTCTGAGAGGAGATAATATTTGAATTAAGTTATGACCAAGGGAAAGGGGTCAGTCATGCAAGGACATGAGACAAGAATATTTTATACAGAGAGAATGGCAGGTGAAAATGCCTAGATGCAGTTGCAGGAATAAGATAAAAGTTCTGCAAGAAGAGAGAGAAAGCCATTGTTTCTTGAGTATGGTAAGTTTGAAGGATGCAATTTGAAATAAACTTAAAGATATGAGCAAATTATGTAGGACCTTAAGATTATATTATAAGAAAATGGAAAACTTTGAAGGATTTGCAGGGAAGCTATAGGATTTCCTAGAACCTACTATAATGTCTCTTGAGAAACCTGTATACAGGTCAGGAAGCAACAGTTAGAACTGGACATGGAGCAACAGACTGGTTCCAAATAGGAAAAGGAGTACGTCAAGGCTGTATAGTGTCACCCTGCTTATTTAACTTATGTGCAGAGTACATCATGAGAAACGCTGGGCTGGAAGAAGCACAAGCTGGAATCAACATTGCTGGGAGAAATATTAATAACCTCAGATATGCAGACCACACCACCTTTATGGCAGAAAGTGAAGAGGAACTAAAAAGCCTCTTGATGAAAGGGAAAGAGGAGAGTGAAAAAGTTGGCTTAAGGCTCAACATTAAGAAAACTAAGATCATGGCATCTGGTCCCATCAATTCATGGGAAATAGATGGGGAAACAGTGTCAGACTTTATTTGGGGGGGCTCCAAAATCACTGTAGATGGTGATTGCAGCCATGAAATCAAAAGATCCTTACTCCTTGAAAGGAAAGTTATGGCCAACCTAGATAGCATATTGAAAAGCAGAGACATTACTTTGCCAACAAAGGTCCATCTAGTCAAGGCTATGGTTTTTCCAATAATCATGTATGGATGTGAGAGTTGGACAGTGAAAAAGGCTGAGTGCTGAAGAATTGATGGTTTTGAACTGTGGTTTTGGAGAAGACTCTTGAGAGTCCCTTGGGCTGCAAGGAGATCCAACCAGTCCATCCAATGGGAAATCGGTCCTGGGTGTTCGTTGGAAGGACTGATATTGAAGCTGAAACTCCAATACTTTGGCCACCTCATGCAAAGAGATGACTCATTGAAAAAGACCCTGATGCTGGGAAGGATTGGGGGCAGGAGGAGAAGGGGACGGCAGGATGAGATGGCTGGATGGCATCACCGACTTGATGGACATGAGTTTGGGTAGACTCTGGGAGTTGGTGATGGACAGATTGCGTGCTGCAATTCATGGGGTTGCAAAGAGTTGGACACTGTTATGGTCCTTTAGTGGGCTGGGGCTTTGGGGTACAGAGTTGAAGATAAGAAAATAAAGGAAGAGAGAAAGGAGAGAGAGAGATGGAAATGAATAGAGACATGGGAACCAAGACTCTGATGGAGTAAAGGCATTTATTCAGCATAATGTGGACATATATATATACTGTCTTACAAGATAGTCTTTCCAGCAAAGATAAAGATCTAAAATCTTATAACTTATCCAGGAAACATAAGGCTAGAATCCATCTCAATGAGAGGGGAGTTGTAAAACTCACTTTCCATAACAGAAAGGGAAGAAGGCCATAAATAGTTACTTTTACTTTCAGAATGTATACATTCTTTTTGTCCCCGGAGAGGTGTGCCTCTCCACTCATCTCTGAATATTCAGGGATTAGTAAGGGACATCAGGAAACAACACACAAGAAGCCTCCTGCCAAATATTCCCTGACAGGACAGAACTGAGCGACTGAAGTGAACAGTAATGCACAAGAAGCTCAGCTCAGTGCTCTGTGATTACCTAGATGGGTGGGATGGCAAGTCAGGGAGGGAGGTATAAGAGGGAGGGGATATCTGTATACATATAGCTGATTCACTTCACTGTACATCAGAAACCAACACAACATTGTAAAACAATTGTACTATAATAAAAAAAAATAAAAATAAAAAAGGTAAAGAAGTAGATGGGGCAAGCAAGAATAGAACCAAGGGGACAAGGTTGGAGTGTTGCAGTAGCTCAGGTGAGAGAAGATGTTAGCTCTTCAAAAGTGAGCATAGAGATAAGATAAGGGGGCTGATTAGTATTATGTATATTTTGAAGGTATAATCCCAAGGCCATATTTGTTTATTGAGTGTGATGATGGGAGGCAAAAGACAAGTTAAGATTATATCGAACTCAGATTTCCAAGCCAAGTAATTGAATGAATTACTTATATGGAAACAACCAAAGGACTAAGACTGAGGACACAAAGGACTAAGACTGAGGATACCATTCAGTTTTGTATATGTTCGATTTGATTTTTTTCCCCTGTGGAGTGAGTAGCAAGTGGGTAGATATAAGAATCTTAGAGTTCAGGGGAAACATCAAGTTCTGGAGTAATAACATTTCATTGGTACAGAGGTGTTATTTAAAATTGCTGAACAAAACGATATTACCTAGATTAGAGACACAGAAAACAGAATAATGACTAGAGCTGAAGTTTAAAGATATGGTCATTTAGAAGTTGAAAAGAATGTATGCCAGCAAGAGACAGAGAAGAAAACAAGTTTACAAAATGAAAATCAGGACATTTTAATATTAGCAAGTGATATGCCTTTTTAAAATTGATGCAGACTCTTACTTCTCAATACATCCATTGCTTCCAGCTTTTTCCAAACCTCTTCTATCTTGACTGAATTGCTAGAATAGCCTCCTGCTTCCACCCTTTTTCCTCAAGAAGCCAAATGATCCTGTTAATATATCAGATACATGATGCTCAAAATTTTGCACTGGGCTCCCATACCATCTGAGGTTAAAGTCAACCTCTTTCCATGCTCCCAAGGCCTTCAGCAGTTTGCACCATTATCATTCTTATCCCCTCTCCTTCCCAGAACCATTCTCTTTGTGCCACACTAGCCTCATCACCTCCCCCAGGCATAGAGGGCCCATTCCCACTTCAATTCTTTTCACTGGTCACCATTCTGCCCAGAAAACTCTTCGCCCATAAATCAAGTTTTCTCACTTCCTTCAGTTTCTTTGGCTGTGTTCACTCTTGTAGAGTGATCTTCCTGAATGTCCTGTTTAAAATGACACCCACCCCAACTCTCCTTAATATACTTCCCTGTTTCTTTTTTCCATAGCATGAAACAGTATCTGATGCACTATAAGTTTTATTCATTTTTTTTCTCTTTTTTCACTCCCTCCCATCTCCCTCCCCATCTCACCCCTCTCAGTTGATACAGAGCCCCTGTTTGAGTTTCCTGAGCTATATAGCAAATTCCCATTGACTATCTATTTTATACATGGTAATATAAGTTTCCATGTTACTCTTCCCATATATCTCACCCTCTCCTCCCCTCTCCCTATGTCCATGAGTCTGTTCTCTATATCTATTTCTCCATTGTCGCCCTGTAAACAAATTCTTCAGTATCATTTTTCTAAATTCTGTATATATGTGTTAGAATGCGATATTTATCTTTCTCTTTCTGACTCACTTCACTCTGTATAATAAATTCTAGGTTCATCCACCTCATTAGAATTGACTCAAATACATTTCGTTTTGTGGCTGAGTAATATTCCATTGTGTATATAGACCACAACTTCTTTATCCATTCATCTGTTAATGGCTATCTAGGTTGCTTCCATGTTCTAGCTATTGGAAATAGTACTGCAATGAACAATGGGATACATGTGTCTCTTTCAAATCTGGTTTCCTCAGGGTATATGCCTAGGAGTGGGATTGCTAAGTCATATGGTGGTTTTATTTCTAGTTTTGTAAGGAATCTCCATACTGTCTTCCATAGTGGCTGTAGCAGTTTACATTCCCACCAATAGTGCAAGAGTGTTCCCTTTTCTCCACACCCTTTCCAGCATTTATTCTTTGTAGACTATTTGATGAGGGCCGTTCTGACTGGTGTGAGGTGATATCTCATTATAGTTTTGATTTGCATTTCTCTAGTTGTACTCATTTTATTTACAATATTGTTTCCTGTGCTTCTTATGAGGACAGGACTTTTTTATGGATCTGAAATAATTCCTGGCATGTAGGCAGTGAATAATTTTTAATTAAGTAGAGCCCAGCAGAGGAAAGTATTATAGGAGGGAAGAATTCAACTCTATTGACTACTGCTGAGATATCAATTAAAACACTATCATTTTATTTGGTAAGATAGTGGCCATTGATGACCTTGATGGAAGTCCTTTCATAGAGAGGTGGAGATAGAAGCCTGCTGAAGCTTGTTGAAGTTGGCTGAAGAGAAACAGGAGGAGAAGGAAAGGATAATTTGAATTTACACAACTTTTCAAAGTTTTGCTTTTGGTTTCAGCAGAGAATAAAGTAGTGGATAAAGAGGTATTAAATAAAATTTATGTCTTCAAGTAGGAAGATACAGGAGACAAGAGCAGTTGATGATACAGAAGAACAAAATAGCGGATGAAAAATCCTTGAGTAGGCAAACAGGATGATTTACTTTATTGTACAGCAGAAACTACACATTGTCAAGCAACTATATGCCAAAGGACAATTTGAGGAGAGCATGTGTATATCTTCCATTGCAACTAGAGAGAAAGAAAGTGTAAGAGTGTTAGTTGCTCAGTGGTGTCTGACTCTCTGCAACCCCATGGACTATAGCCTGCCAGACTCCTCTGTTCATGGAATTCTCCAGGCAACAATACTGGAGTGGGTTGCCATACACTACCGACCCAGGGGATCTTCCCAACCCAGGGATCAAACCCGAGTTTCCAGCATTAAGGGAAGATTCTTTACTGTCTGAGCCACCAGGGAAACCATCTCTGCAATTACTGTTAAGCTCTTTCACGTGAAAGTCACCATAAATGTATGTCAGTTCAGTCACTCAGTCCTGTCTGAATCATTGCGACCCCATGAACCACAGCACGCCAGGCCTCTCTGTCCATCACCAACCCCCAGAGTCTACCCAAACTCATGTCCATCGAGTCAGTAATGCCATCCAACCATCCCATCCTCTGAAATCCCTTTCTCTGTCTGCCCTCAATCTTTCCCAGCATCCGGGTCTTTTCCAGTGAGTCAGCTCTTCACATCATGTGGCCAAAGTATTGGAGTTTCAGCTTCAATATCAGTCCTTCCAATGAACACCCAGGACCAATTTCCCTTAAGATGGACTGGTTGAATCTCCTTGCAGTCCAAGGGACTCTCAAGAGTCTTCTCTAACACCACAGTTCAAAAGCATCAATTGTTAGGTGTTCAGCTTTATTCATCGTCCAACTCTCACATCCATACTTGACTACTGGAAAAACAATAGCCTTGACTAACGGATCTTTGTTGACAAAGTAGGTTGGTCATAACTTTCCTTCAAAGGAGTAAGCATCTTTTAATTTCATGGCTTCAATCAGCATCTGCAGTGATTTTGGAGCAGAAAAAAATAAAGTCAGCCACTGTTTCTACTCTTTCCCCATCTATTTGCCATGAAGTGATGGGACCAGATGCCATGACCTTAGTTTTCTGAATGCTGAGCTTTAAGCCAACTTTTCCACTCTCCTCTTTCACTTTCATCAAGAGGCTCTTTAGTCCTTCTGCAAGTTCTGTCATAAGGGTGGTGCAATCTGAATATCTGAGGTTATTGATACTTCTCCCAGCAATGTTGATTCCAGCTTGTGCTTCTTCCAGCCCAGTGTTTCTCATGATGTACTCTGCATATAAGTTAAGTAAGCGTGGTGAAAATATACAGCCTTGTCATACTCCTTTTCCTATTTGGAACCAGTCTGTTGTTCCATGTCCAGTTCTAACTGTTGCTTCTTGACCTGCACACAGATTTCTCAAGAGACAGGTCAAGTGGTCTGGTATTCCCATCTCCTTCAGAATTTTCAACAGTTTATCATGACCCACACAGTCCAAGGCTTTGGCATAGTCAATAAAGCAGAAATAGATGTTTTTCTGGAACTCTCTTGCTTTTTCGATGATCCAACTGATGTTGACAATTTGATCTCTGGTTTCTCTGCCTTTTCTAAAACCAGCTTGAACATCGGGAAGTTTACGGTTCACGTATTGTTGAAGACTGGCTTGGAGAAGTTTTAGCATCACTTTACTAGCATGTGAAATGAGTGCAATTGTGTGGTAGTTTGAGCATTCTTTGGCATTGTGTTTCGTTGGGATTGGAATGAAAACTGACTTTTTCCAGTCCTGTGGCCACTGCTGAGTTTTCCATATTTGCTGACATATTGAGTGCAGCACTTTCACAGTGTCATCTTTCAGGATTTGAAATAGCTCAACTGGAATCCCATCACCTCTACTAGCTTTGTTTGTAGTGATGCTTTCTAAGGCCCACTTGACTTCACATTACAGGATGTCTAACTCTAGACATTGTGATTATCTGGGTGATGAAGATCTTTTTTGTACAGTTCTTCTGTGTATTCTTGCCACCTCTTCTTAATATCTTCTGCTTCTGTTAGGTTCATCCCATTTCTGTCCTTTATTGAGCCAATCTTTGCATGAAATGTTCCCTTGTTATTTCTGATTTTCTTGAGGAGATTCCTAGTCTTTTTCATTCTATTGTTTTCCTCTATTTCATTGTATTGATCACTGAGGAAGACTTTCTTATCCCTCATTGCTATTTGGAACTCTGCATTCAAATGGATATATCTTTCCTTTTCTCCTTTGCTTTTTGCTTCTCTTCTTTTCACAGCTATTTGTAAGGCCTCCTCAGACAGTCATTTTGCTTTTTTGCATTTCTTTTTCTTGGGGATGGTCTTGATATCTGTCTCCCGTACCATGTCACAAACCTCCATCCATAGTTCATCAGGTACTCTGTCTTTCAGATCTAGTCCCTTAAATCTATTTCTCATTTCCACTGTATAATTATAAGGGATTTGATTGAAGTGATACCTGAACAGTCTAGTGGTTTTCTCTACTTTCTTCAATTTAAGTGTGAATTTGGCAATAAGAAGTTCATGATCTGAGCCACAGTCAATCCCCAGTCTTGTTTGATGACTGTATAAAGCTTCTCCATCTTTGGCTGCAAACAATATAATCAATCTGATTTCGGTGTTGACCATCTGGTGATGTCCATGTGTAGAGTCTTCTCTTGTGTTGTTAGAAGAGGGTATTTGCTGTGACCAGTGAGTTCTCTTGGCAAAACTCTATTAGCCTTTGCCCGGCTTCATCCTGTACTCCAAGGCCAAATTTCCCTGTTGCTCCAGGTGTTTCTTGACTTCCTACTTTTGCATTCCAGTCCCCTATATTAAATGTGTGTATGTATGTATGTAATATATACTTATGTATATGTATGTGATGTGCACATGTAGCTATTACACTAAGTCCTTTGAGGAGGGAGATAAACAAAAATAGAGATGCAGAGAACAAAAGTCTGGGCACCAAGAGGAGAAATGGGGGGATTGTTAGGATGAACTGGGACATCAGGATTGACATATACACATGACTGGTACTGTATATAAAATATATAAGTAATGAGAAACTAGTGTATAGCACAAGGAACTCTAATCAGTGCTCTGTGGTGACCTAAATGGGAAGGAAATCTAAAAGACAATGGATATATGTGTACAAAAGGCTGATTCACTTTGTTGTACAGCAGAAACTACACATTGTGAAGCAACTATATGCCAATAAAAATTAACTTTAGAAAGAGGACATCAAAATGGAAGTGTTGGCTGTGAAAAAAAAATTTAAAATTACATAAAATGAAAAACAAAAGAAATTGTGTAAATAAGTTTTGGAGTCAGACATTTCAAATCTTGTCACTACCACTCACTGTAGGTATATTACCTTAGACAAGTTATTTATCTTCTCTAAGCCTCCATTTCCTCCTTTCAAAATGAAAGGGATAGTATTTGCTGTACAGAATTATAGTCAAATGCATACGTGTATCAAAGCTAACAGTTGCTTCCCAGGTGGCTTAATGGTAAAGAATCTGCCTGCTAAGCAGGAGAGATGGGTTTGATCCCAAGGTCAGGAAGATCCCCTGGAGAAGGAAAAGAGCAACCCATTCCAGTATTCTTGCCTGAGAAATTTCATGGACAGAGGAGCCGGCGGGTTACAGTCCATAGGGTCACAAAAGAGTAGGACATGACTTAGCAACTAAACAACAACTACAACAATCAAACCTAACACAATGCTTTATGAATAATAGCTTCTCAGCAAGTGGTGCTTGTCATTATTGTTTTGTTTTCATTATTTTAAATGATACCTAAATTTATACTTCTGTATAAAGAAGATGGTGCCTATCTTAATGAACATTAAATATTAAAATATTTAATGAATATTAAACATTAAAATATTGCTTTATAAATTGTAATGTTAATATACAGGTAAAATATCAATGCCAATCCCAGTTGAGTGAGTGAGTGAAAGTCACTCAGTTGTGTCCAACTCTTTGAAACTGTATGGACTATACAGTCCATGGAATTCTTTAGGCCAGAATACTGGAGTACGGGTAGCCATTCCCTTCTCCAAGGGATCTTCTCAACCTGAGGATTGAACCCAGGTCTCCTACATTGAAGATGGATTCTTTACCAGCTGAGCCAGAAGGGAAGCCCAAGAATACTGGAGGGAGTAGCCTATCCCTTCTCCAGCGGATCTTTCTAATCCAGGAATCAAACCGGGCTCTCTTATATTGCAGGCGGATCCTTTACCAACTGAGCTATTAGGGAAGCCCAATCCCAGCTAGAGTCAGCAAAGCAAAAACAAAATAACTGTGCCATCTCCAAGAAAGACTTTGAATCTAATGCTCTAGACTTTTAGATATAATTATGTCATCCCAGTTTAAAGAGTTCAGAAGTGTGTTATTTACAACTGTAAATACAAAATGCAGCTGGATCAATGGGGAGACTGAAACATTTGAAAGACAAGTTTCATTAAGTTCATCAGAGCTAACTTTTCAACATTTCCCTCATGTAATCATAGTGTATCTTTCCACTCTAAATAATTGGGAAATTATTTAATTCTCAGTGTTTTCACAGCAATATTTTTATTTGCATCTTCAGAGAGAGTTTTACTCTGAATATAACATCAAAGAGAAAAGTAACAACTAACAGCAATTATTTAAAGCAAAATGTGGAAATTGCTTTAATGTTTATAATTTGAAATATCTTGTTCTATGTACTCCTACACCTGTAATATTAATACTTACAGAATCCTTTGATCACATTCTGAAGTGCTTAGAATACATTATTGTGCTTCTATTCTTTCATTTATCCATCTTTTTCAAATAGGTATCTTCTACATTAATTAATCAATTCCATTTATCAAAAGTTAATTCTAAATAACTTGGATTGTATTTCTTGAAAAGAAAAACATTAATATAGCCTTCATTGTTATGGAACTTAAAAATATATTGAAGAATCATCATATCTTACATATAAAATTTTATATAAAAATATTAGTGGTGATGCAAGTTGCAAACAATTACAGTACGTGCTAAAAGAAAATGCTCTCAAGTAGTGGTGAGAGTGACATGAGGATAATCCTTGTTCCTACTCAGCATCTGTGTGCTCTCAATACTCTGAATACATATCTACAACATAGTGACCAATTCACTCCAGTTTTCCCAGGACTTTCCTGATTTTAGCACTGAAAGTCCAGCAAGAAATCCTAAAATTTAAGCAAATAGGAAGAAACTGGTCAAACTTACAGCCTACTCTCTCTCTTGAGATTTTACTGGACATTTCCATGTCACAATCCACAAATGTCTTGTTCCCAGGGGACCCAAATCTATTTTATAAGATACTGTACTGGGGGGTACACATCATGATAAAGTTGTCCAAACCCATAAAAGTGTACAATATCAAACTGAACCCTAATACAAACTACAAACTTTATATGATAATGATGTGTCAATGTGGGTTTATCCATTTTAATGATGTACCACTCAGATGAGGAATGTTGACAGTGAGGGGGACCTATGCATGTGTAGGACTAGGGGATAAATGGGAAATTTCTGGACCATCTATTCAACTATACAGTGAACCTAAAACTGCTCTTAAATAAAGTTCATTAAAACAATTTCTCTCTTTCTACCAAGGAAATAAGTTTCTTTTCTCTATATAAACATAACATATAAGTAAAATAAAATCAAACAATATAAAAAGTTTCAAAAATAAAATTAACTGAAAGCCTTTAATAATTTTTATACACACTACCTAAACCACTTTTTATACACACTCACACTACCTAAACCTGTTGAAGGGGACAATAGAGGATGAGATGGTTGAATGGCATCACCGACCCAATGGCATAAGTTTGAGAGAGTTCCAGGAGTTGATGAAAGACAGGGAAGCCTGGCATGCTGTAGTCCATGGGGTCACAAAGAGCAGTCACAGAGCGACTGGACTGACCTGACCTAAACCTAATCTCAGTTATGTGATTTAATTCTTATTACTGACCTTAGCATTTTCTACTTCTGCAATCCCTATATAAGACATTAAAAACCCATCCACACCAGAACCCCCATACCAGAAGAGTAGCTTTCAGAGAAATCTGTGCATATTCCTTTAATAAATCTAGAAAAGACTGCCGATTTCTCCTCCAATATCTTTTATTTCCTTATTCCTCACTAAAAGGATCCCAGAATACAGGACTGCCAGATTAAAGACTATACTTCCCAGCTTCCTTGCAGTTGCATTTGCCTATTTGACTAGGTTTGGGCCAAAGAGGTTAGAGAATATGTAATGTTAAACTAAGGAGAAGCATTTCTGGAGGTAAGGGTCTTGTTTTCTCTTTTTGTTTTCTTCTTGCTGTGCTGGACTGTTGAGAGACTGCAGCAGATGGCTTTGACTGGAGGATGGTGAAACAATTCAGTAAAGGCTGATGCTTTAGAGGTATCTGAGCAACAGGGCTGGTTAAGGGATCCTTTCTTTGTACTCTTACACAATAACAACAATTTGGCATCCATACATGGACAAAAGTGCTTTTGAGGGAGCAGTGTATTACAGCAATATACCAAGAGATCTAAATATCTTGCTGACATGAGCACTGGGTAGTATATAGACCTCAGTTCTGGCTGTAGCCTCTGCAGTGACCCAGAAATCTGCTCCAGCTCTAGTACTTGGGTGTAGTCTGGAAGACCTTGGAAAACACTCTGTGAGTTCACCCAGACAAAAAAAAAGCCTTTGTGAAGGTTCAGATTTACAGCAAAGAAGTTCCAGGACTTCACTGGAGTATACACACATATATATATATGTGGGCTTGGGATGCACTGAAGAGGGTTAGAAGAACAATTTAACTTTACTGGCACTACCCTTCCTTCAAGACAACACAGCTCAGTGAGAGATCTTCTTGGACCATGACTTCTTCTGTGGGGGAAAGTGAGAGTGTATGAATAAGTGCCCAGCTTTCCAGCTGTGCAGGGTGCTGCCAGAGTCCCATTTCTTCCACTCTCTATCCTCAGAACTGAAAAGGGAACATCATGACTAAGGGTGAGCAGGAAGAAGCTGGAGCAGGGAGAGTAAGGAGAGGGGTATAGAGCCTCCCCCAAAGCATTTGAAAGATGCAGATCTTACTAACTGTATCTCATCAAGAAGTCTGACCATGAGCCACTGAGATGGCAAAGGCTTGCTTTTCCTAACTGCCCTTGGGTTAGAGCAGTTAGTTCACTAAGAATTGAAACTAAGGAAACTTGATTATGGTTTTAAAATTTACACCAAATACATGTATTAAATGGGCTCATTTTTAGTGAGGTGTGATATCAGGATGTGATTATTAGTCAAGAAGAACCAAGTCCATGTTAATCAAGATGAAAACCAGATGGAAAATTTTACTAAAATACTAAAATATTCCTCACATAAAAGTTTCACAAAAGAAGAATGGAACTGGAGTCGAACACATATCCTCATGAGTTTTATAAAGAATATTCTGTCTTCTAACAGTTTGAAATTGTGCTGGTGGACAAAAATCTTAAACATCAGATAAATTGCATTTACTTTTGTAGGTCTCATGGCAGGGTTTTGAAAACTGACAACACTCCATTTACATTACGAGTTAATATGGGCTTATATTACACACTGGAATATTAAGCAATTTTTGTGATCAACCAAAAATTGTGAAAATTGATTCCATCTCAACCAAAAGATGCAGTTGCTCCAATTATCTCTATGTCTTCAACTGACCTTCTGAGTTAAAAGTTTCTTAACAATAATCCTGAAAAACTTCATAGTCCCTCTGTTAATTTTTGCTATACAATAATCTTCACCAAAATTTGGTAGCTTAAACATCATTTGTTTTACTTAAAAATTCTGTGTGTCATTGAGACTGGGCTCATTTTGTCAGCTCTATTGCTGGTCTTGGCAGCTCTCAAGCAACTGAGTTTAAATGACAAGTCACCTGTTTGTTAGATCTGGTTGGGGGTGTTGCTTGGCTGGGATAAACAGCTGTTCTGTGTGGTCTCTGATCATCTAGAAGGCAAACCTGGAATTCTCCACAGGATTCTCAGGGTTCTAAAAATCAGTGAGGCGGAACAAATGCCCCAGTACATTATAACATTTTAAGTCTCTAATTGTGTCTCATTTGCTACATCCCATTGACAAACACCTCTTCATAGATCGCAGCCTTGTCAAAAAACTAAGATCATGGCATCTGGTCCCATCACTTCATGGTAAATAGCAGGGGACAAAGCAGCAACAGTGATGGATTTTATTTTCTTGGGCTCCAAAATTACTGCAGATGGTGACTGCAGCCATGAAATTAAAAGACGCTTGCTCCTTGGAAGGAAAACTACATCAAACCTAGACAGTGTATTACAAAGTAGAAGCATCACTTTGCTGACAAAAGTCTCTATAGTCGAAGCTATAGTTTTTCCCAGTAGTCATGTACAGATGTGAGACTTGGACCATAAAGAAGGCTGAGTGCCAAAGAACTGATGCTTTCAAATTGTGGTGCTGGAGAAGACTCTTGAGCGTCCCTTGAATTGCAAGATCAAACCAGCCAATCCTAAAGGAAACCAACCCTGAATATTCATTGGACGAACTGATGCTGAAGCTGAAGCTCCAATAGTTTGGTCATCTGATGTGAAGACTTGATTCATTGGAAAAGATCGTGATGAAAGACTGAAGGCAGGGAGGTGGTCCTAAGATGGTGGAGGAATAGGATGGGAGACCGCTTTCTCCCCCACAAATTCATTGAAAGAACATTTGAACGCTGAGCAAATTCCACAAAACAACTTCTGAATGCTGGCAGAGGACATCAGCTATCCAGAAAGGCAGCCCATTGTCTTCAAAAGGAGATGGTGAAATCTTGAAGCTACTGTAAGAATGAGACTGAAAACCAAAGGCAAGAGGTTTAAGTCCTGAGAATACCAGAGAACTCCTAAATCCAAGGAATATTAATCAGTAGGAGCTCATCCAACGCCTCCACACTGAAATCAAGCACCACCCAAGGGCCAACAAGTTCCAGAGCAAGAGATACCACACAAATTCTCCAGCAACATAGGAACATAGACCTAAGCTTTAATATACAGGCTGCCCAAAGTCACACCAAACCCACTGACATCTCAAAACTCATTACTGGACACTTCATTGTACTCCAAAGAGAAGAAAGCTAGCTCCGCCCACCAGAATACCGACACAAACTTCCCCAATCAGGAAACTTTGACAAGCCACCCATCCAACCCCACCCATACCAAAGAACCTCCACAATAAAGAGGAACCATGAACTGCCAGAATATGGAAAGGCCACCCCAAACACAACAATATAAACAAGATGAAAAGGCAAAGAAATATCCAGCAGGTAAAGGAACAGAATAAATGCCCACCAAACCAAACAAAAGAGGAAGCGATAAGGAATCCACCTGATAAAGAATTCCAAATAATGATAATGAAAATGATCCCAAAATCTTGGAAACAAAATGGAGTTACAGATAAATAGCCCATAGACAAGGATTGAGAAGATGCAAGAAAGGCTTAACAAGGACCTAGAAGAAATAAAAAGAGTCAGTATATAATGAATAATGCAGTAAATGAGAGAAAAACACTGGAGGGAACCAACAGTAGAATAACAGAGCAGAAGATAGGATAAGTGAGGCAGAAGATAGAATGGTAGAAATAAATTTAACAGAGAGGAAAAAAGAAAAAAAGAATAAAAAAAAATGAGGACAACTTTAGAGACCTCTGAGACAATGTTAAACAGACCAACATTCGAATCACAGGAGTCCCAGAGAAAGAAGACAAAAAGAAAGACCATGAGAAAATACTTGAGGAGATAATAGTTGAAAACTTCCCTAAAATGGGAAAGGAAATAATCACTCAAGTCCAAGAAACCCAGAGAGTCCCAAACAAGATAAACCCAAGGCAAAACACCCCAAAACACATATGAAACAATTCCATTCACCATTGCAATGAAGAGAATAAAATACTTAGGAATATATCTACCCAAAGAATCAAAAGACCTATATAAAGAAAACTATAAAACACTGGTGAAAGAAATCAAAGAGGACACAAATAGATGGAGATATATACCATGTTCATAGATCAGAAGAATCAATAGAGTGAAAATGAATATACTACCCAAAGCAATCTATAGATTCAATGCAATCCCTATCAAGCTACCAATGGTATTTTTCAGAGAACTAGAATAAATAATTTCAAAACTTGTATAGAAATAAAAAAAAACCTCGAATAGCCAAAGCAATCTTGAGAAAGAAGAATGGAACTGGAGGAATCAACCTGTCTGACTTCAGTCTCTGCTACAAAGGCACAGTCGTTAAGACAGTATGTACTGGCACAAAGACAGAAATATAGATCAATGGAACAAAATAGAAAGCCCAGAGATAAGTCCACACACCTATGGATACCTAATCTTCGACAAAGGAGGCAAGAATATACAGTGGAGAAAAGACAATTTGTTTAACAAGTGGTGCTGGGAAAACTGGTCAACCACTTGTAAAAGAATGAAACTAGAACACTTTCTAACACTATACACAAAAATAAACTCAAAATGGATCAAAGATCTAATCATAAAATCAGAAACTATAAAACTCCTAAAGGAAAACATAGGCAAAACACTCTTCGACATAAATCACAGCAGGATTCTCTATGACCCACCTCCCAGAATACTGGAAATAAAAGCAAAAATAAACAAATGGTACCTAATTAAAATTAAAAGCTTCTGCACAACAAAGGAAACTATAAGCAAGGTGAAAAGGCAGCCTTCAGAATGGGAGAAAATAATAGCAAACAAAGAAACTGACAAAGAATTAATCTCTAAAATACACAAGCAACTCCTGTAGCTCAATTCCAAAAAAATAAACGACCGAATCAAAAAGTGGGCCAAAGAACTAAACAGACGTTTCTCCAAAGAAGACATACAGATGGCTAACAAACACATGAAAAGATGCTCAACATCACTTGCTTTCAGAGAAATGCAAATCAAAACCACAATGATGTACCATTTCATGCCAGTCAGAATGGCTGCTATCCAAAAGTCTACAAGCAATAAATGCTGGAGAGGGTGTGAAGAAAAGGGAACCCTCTTACACTGTTGGTGGAAATGCAAACTAGTACAGCCACCATGGAGAACAGTGTGAAGATTTCTTTAAAAACTGGAAATAGAACTGTCATATGACCCAGCAATCCCTCTGCTGGGCATACCCACCGAGGAAACCAGCATTGAAAGAGGCATATGTACCCCAATGTTCACTGCAGCCCTGTTTATAATAGCCAGGACATGGAAGCAACCTAAATGTCCATCAGCAGACAAATGAATAAAGAAGCTGTGGTACATATACGCAATTGAATATTACTCAGCCATTAAAAAGAATATATTTGAATCAGTTCTACTGAGGTGGATGAAACTGGAGCCCATTATGCAGAGTGAAGTAAGCCAGAAAGAAACACACCAATACAGTATACTAACGCATATATATGGAATTTAGAAAGATGGTAACGATAACTCTGTATGCGACACAGCAAAAGAGACACAGATGTATAGAACAGTGTTTTGGACTAAGGGCGAGGGTAGGATGATTTGAGGAGAATGGCATTGAAACATGTATATTATCATATGTGAAATGTATCATCAGTCCAGGTTTGATGCATGATACAGGGTGCTCAGGTGCTCACTGCGATGACCCAGAGAGATGGGATGGGCAGGGAGGTGGGAGAGGGGTTCTGGATGGGGAACACATGTACACCCATGGCAGATTCATGTCAATGTATTGCAAAACCAATACAATATTGTAAAGTAAAAATAAAAATATTATTTTAAAAAAAAAGACTGAAGGCAAAAGGAGAGGAGGGAGGCAGCATCACTGACCCAATGGACTTGAGTTTGAGCAAACTTCAGGGGATAGTGAAGGATACCTGGTATGTTGAAGTCCATGGGTTGGCAAAGAGTCAGACATAATTTAGCAACTAAACAACAACAACATTGACAGAATAAGTCACAGAGTTGAATCAGATTTAAGAATGCAGAGAGAAATGTCACCTACTAAGGAAAGGTGGCTGTTTCTGCGTCTGTTTCTGATTGTTGTTTATGTGTGTAGAGTTCTATTACGGTGTTGTTTTGTTCCTTAGTTTGTTTTCTTACCCTTCTTTCTCTTTCCTTCTCATTGTTATTTTTATCATCTCTGCTCTGAAGTCTTGTTTTCTTAAATTGACCTTATTCTTTAAGTGTCTTCTAGAACTGTCACAGTCCAGTTTGTTTATTTCTTAGATGTGTTTTCTCTGGCCTGCTGTTTTCCTCTTTCTGATTTTTCTATTGTGCTTGCCATCCTCTCATCTTGGATCTTTCCTGTAGCTCAAACAGTAAAGAATCTGCCTGCAGTGCAGGAGAACCAAGTTTGATCCCTGGGTTGGAAAGATCCTCTGGAGAAGGGAATGGCAATCCACTCCAGTGTTCTTGGCTGGAGAATCCCATGGACAGAGGAGCCTGCTGGGCCACAGTCTATGGGGTCACAAAGAGTCTGACACAAGTGAGCGACGACTACTACTGCTACTAAGGAAAGGAGTTGAAAAATAGCACCACGATGGCTTTGTTTGTTCATTCTGTCTTCCTCTTTTTTCAGGGCAAGGATGTCAACAAAATACAAGGTACAAGGTTTCATTTAAACAAAATTTGATAAAAATCTGATATATGTAAAACATTTCTGTATAAAACATAAAATTGAATAAAACATCTTTGTCTAATGGAAGTGTGCAGACTAAAGGAGATAAGTATCTAAACGTCTAAACATACTATAAGACTGGAAGGAAAATTAGTGCTGGACTTGACCACGAGCTCTGTTTTGTTGGTACCCAAAGCTTCATTTAGTTTGATGGTGGTAAAAAGAAACTTTCACAGATGAAATAACAAATGTGCTGGACTAAGCAGATGACTTTAGGTACAGAAAGAAAAGCATTTTAGACTGAAAGTATTTATTCCATAAAATCGTAGAGATGTGAATGTGAAGATTAGTGAGATCATATATTTCATAACTTTCCAGCCAGGTTAATATCTTTCTTATCTTTATCAGTTAAAAACGAATTTGACTGCAAATAAGAACACCTGTGGGCTTCCCAGGTAGCTCAACTGGCAGGAGATCTCAGTTCAGTTCCTGGGTTGTGAAGTTCCCCTAGAGAAGGGATAGGCTATCAGCCCCAGTGTTCTTGGGTTTCCCTCGTGGCTCGGGTGGTAAAGAATCTGCCCTCAATGCGGGAGACCTGGGTTCGATCCCTGGATTGGGATGATTCCCTGGAGGAAGGCATTGGCAATCCCCTCCAATATTCTTGTCTGGAGAATCCCCATAGACAGAGGAGCCTGGTGGGCTACAGTACATGGGATCCCAAAGAGTCGGACACTACTGAACGACTAAGCACAGCACAAAATAACATGTACTTACTGCAGCTTAAACAAACAAAAACTTCTTTTACCCCAAAGTGTCTGGTTATAGGTTGTTTTTAGATTTTTTTTTTTTACATCATGTTTTACCACTTTTAGCTTATTGACTTTATTTTTTCAAGCTTTTTTGTCTCATGATTGAAATGACTGATCAGTCATGTGTGATTCTTTGAGACCCCATGGACTTATAGAGTCCATAGAATTCTCTAGGCCAGAATACTGAAGTGAGTAACCTTTCCCTTCTCCAGGGGATCTTCCCAACCCAGGGATTGAACCCAGGTCTCCTGCACTGCAGGTGGATTCTTTACCAGCTGAGCCACAAGGGAAGCCCCTCATGGTTGAAAGTGGCTATTATACCTTCAAATACTATATTTAAGACAGAAAGGAAATAAATAAAGCTTTGCTGATGTAAGTGAAAAAAAAAGTTCTCCTCAACCTTCTTAGGGTCTTTGGGTGGGTCTGAAAATCAAACTGACAAAGAGAGATTATCAAGAGAAAAGCATACAAGTTTATTTAATATACATTTTATATGACACAGGAGGCTTTATAAGGAAAGGAAGACTGGAGGAAACAATTAAACTTGAGTGTTTTTATGCTAGTTTTGATGAAGAGTGGACAGCTGTGTAGAAACATGGTTGAACAACATGTAGGAGGTAATAAATGTAATAAACAGGGAAGCTCAGCCAGATCTATTTGTTTGGATTCTTTTGGCATAATTTTGTCTTCAGAGATAAAGATGTTGTTTTCCTGCAGGTATAGGGAAGGCATCTCTCTCCTGAAGATTTATGATCTGTTTCAGGGAGAGAAGAAGGGGGAAGGTCAGAGTGACCTTCTTGCTTCTGCTATTTTCTTAAACTCCTTCAGCTTAAAATATTTAGTGTGTGAAGGTACTGTATTTTGGGATATTGTGTTCTGACCACTATCATCAGTCATATCTATACTCTTACATTAGAAATGCAAAAGTTTGCCCCAGACTTTTTCAATAGATTTCACTTGTATCATTGGCTAAACCTGGGTCACACCGACTCCTCTGCTGTACAAAAACCTGGGAAATTAAGAGGATCAAATTTTTATATTTGGCTTGAAACAACGAATATTCCTCTCCTAAACTTCGCAAATGGCTCCCCTTAACCATGACCAAAAAGATTCTGTTAGTGAAGGAGGGGAAATAATATCTGTTATATTATCCCATAATATGCTTAGCTCTGACTCTGTGCCTATATTTATGTTATTTTTCTAGAATGCAATGCCTTTCCTTATCTTCATCACTCTTCAAAGGCAGGCCAAAGTATCAACTCCTTTGGGAGGCCTTCCTAGGTAGCCTGTTCCTAAAGGACTGGTCCTGTTTCTGACCCATATCACATAACATTGCCATTAATTACATTCTATCTTCAATTGTTTGCTAATTATTGTATGTATAAAGTTTCTCTCCTCAGTGAAAATGTAGATACTGTTAAGGGAGCTAAAGACTGTAGATTATACTTTTATATTCTTTTTAATGACCAGAAAAGTATTGGGCACATATGTTAATCAAAAATTATTGATTATTATTCCATTGCAATTTCGCTTCACAAATGTTTAGACTCCTAGAGTTGATTAGCCCATGCTTCTTTCACTTCCTTTATGCAATAACTAAGTGAATTGAAAAAAGGATTTTTAATAAGCGTGGTAACTATTTATTGTCCATTCCATGTTCTTCAGCACAGGAGATCCATCTTTCTTCCAATCAGGTTTGGATGGTACTGAGAGAGTCAATTCCTAGGCAGATTGGTAAGTCCAGGGGTCCCCAAGGAGAGAGGGGTCTGGAATTCTCAAGGAGGAAGAAAGGACAAACTTTTTTCCCCCTCTACATTCTTTAGGATTATATAACAATAATGTATCCTACTTGAGAACAGTTTTTGGAAAAAACTTTCTGGCTAATACTGTTATCTTAAAATGTAAATTATGGGAGTGGGTCTGGTGAGGTCTTTACAACCTCCAGACATTCTTTTGAATTCACTGTAATAACTAATCTGAGAGTAGATAACGCCATTGTTAACACTAGCAAGGGTGTACTCTTTCTGCCCCCTTCTGATGCCTATGTCAGAAACTTTCTCTATCTCCTTTATACTTTAATAAAACTTTATTACACAAAAGCTCTAAGTGATCAAACCTCGTCTCTGGCTCCGATTGAATTCTTCTCCTCCAGAGGCCAAGAATCCCGGCGTCTTTTCGTGGTTCTGCAACAGCCTTTCAGTACTCTCTCTCCCCAGCTGATTCCTGAAAGGAATTCAAATTCAAGGCACAATTATCCCTTGGCCTCGATTATTAATACAAAAACAAACATCTGACCCAAGCCAAGCCAACAAGATCCGATTAAGATATTTATGATCAAAGTATTAGCACAGCGAAGCATTCTCTTCCTTTGAAGTCATGGAATTCCATGAAATAGGCCTAAAACTCTTTCCTCCTTGAAGAATTTATGCCTACAGTATGGAATGATTTTTTCCCCAGTTTTCACCATTCTTAGTAGATAAGAATAAAGCTAATCCAGAGGAGTGTAGAGCCAAAGGAGGGAAAGAAAAACTTGAGTCTCAATAATACCATCTGAATTCCAGGATCAAGTCATCCCTGAAATCTGAACGTTTCAGTTGAGGAATACATTTCCTTTTGACAACTAATTCCTATTTGACAGTAAATCCCCTTTTTTTGTCTTAAACAACTTTCAGTTGCATTTCTGTCACTTGCAACTGATCATGACATTTAGATTAATGTCCTTCACTTTTTGCTTTAGCCTCTTATCTGGAGGAGGAAATGGCAACCCACTCCAATATTCTTGCCTGGAGAATCCCATGGACAGAGAAGCCTGGTAGGCTACTGTCCATGGGTCACAAAGAGTCGGACACGACTGAGCAACTTCACTTTCATTTTCCTTGTTGGTACAGGCAGCTCAACATAGCCTGATAGGATGGAAGCAGCCTTGTCCTCATAGTCAAAAACGTATCCTAACTCAGTCTCTGCCTCTTTCTAGCTTTGTGGTCTTACACCAATGTGTTGGATTGTGGTTGGCAACTTGGCACTACCACACATTTTCCAGAAATTCTATCCCCACGTTATTCTGAATTAGAGTTGACCCAGAGACCAATTTGCATGAGATTTGGAAGCTAAAAGTGAAAAAAGAGGACATTACTCTTGGAAAGCCATGGGGGTCAGATATATCAGCCATGGGACAAGTGCAAAGGTCCCCACTGGGCCCCGGCTGGTTGATGCTCTCCTCCTGCTTCATGTGTAGCTTGTCTTTGTGACTGCTGGCTCTACTAGCCCACCGCCGCCCCAAACCCACTGTTTGACAATGAGGTTAAAGATGAACCCAACTTCTCAACTGTTCCTTCAAGCTTTCACTTATTTTCCTAAGCCAATGTTTCATTTGGATCTGGTTATTAACTCTGTCTCTGACCTCTGTTTCCCTCTTCCAGACCTGCACTTAAATACCTCTCCCCACATTCCTGTAATTTCTATAGTAATTCCCTATTCACAAAGTCCTTGTAGTGATTCTGTTTTCTTTGCAGACCCAGCATAATAAGGCCAGCTATCTACTCTCTTAAGCTTTAGATGCTTTACCAATAAAAAGTGGGTTGTCCTGTCTGACTTGTGCTTCTATAGTGAGACTCTGATAATAATGGGCCTGGGTGGAAACTGTACATGTACAGCATTATTGTAGCCTAACTGTTGATCCTTGGAAGCAAGGGCCTTGTCTCCCACATATAGGACTTTGCTACCTTTCTTTCTTGTAGAGACAAACTCTCAAAAGACAAAAAAGAGAGTATTTTCTAATCTCAAAAACAAGTGTACACCTTAGAAATTAAAAAAAAAAAAGGCAATCGCAATTGAAATTTCCACGTAAAAACATGCTTATTTCTTGATCCTCTAATTTGTTTCTCCCTTCCATTCTAGAAAGAATATTGAGGGTTCTTGATTAATCATTAACATTAAAATATTAAATGTAACATTAAAATATTTCCCTCATTATTCTCATACAGATCCCACAACTCAACCTCTTTGCACTGCAAACCTTTCTGATTCCATACCTACTCTTTGAGTGGAAAATATGAAAGGAATGAATTGTCAAATACTTCAGCCAGATAAACAGCTACTTTAAATGTTTTCGGAGATTTAGCTAGAGATTCAATCTTGTCCTTTTTATACATACAAAATCCTCTTGTATAGTTAATTGAAGATGACCCACTTTATATATATATATATATATATATATATATATATATATATATATATACATTTTTTTAAGCTGCTGTCCTTTTAAATTTCATATGCATCCTTAAAAATATATGTAAGCTATTATGCAGTTTTGTTTCTTAACCAGAACTCTTGCATTGGTTGAAAACTCTTAAACTGAACAGAGGGGTGATGGAGAAAGATGTATTTTCACTTGAGAACTGATGTTCTGAGGCAAGTCCCTCTTTTTGCTTGTAATAAAGTGTAAAAAGTGGGCGTTCTCCAGTGAATGCTCCCTTCCTACACAGTGATTTCCATCAATGTATAATTAAAAGTGGATTTCCTTTTCCTTTTTGGTGGGAGGGAGGAGCTGGTAAACCTGGTTAAAGAAGGGAGAACAAAGAGAACTTTCATGAATTCCCCTGCAAACAGTCTATCAGTTACAATTCCTAGAGTTCGAATAGCTGCACCATTCTAAAGAAGTTCAGGAATAAAAAAAGTCAAGCAGGGGGTCCAAGCAAAATTCAACCCGCATGCCAACTAAGGGAAAGAAAGAAAAAGGCAGGGGGAAAAGACCTATCTTTTGTTGTAAAAAGAACTAATGAAGCTGCTGTTAGAACTGTCCACAGTGACACAACAAGGCTGTACACCCACACACATTGTTCAAGTGCCAGTCATCCCCTCTAATAGGAAAAGGAAGTGCTGTGGTTTCAAGGAGGTGGTGGCACATACTGCTTTTGGAGTTTAACTTGAGAAATCTCAGTGAGGGCACACTTTGGCTTGTATTAGCTCCCAGAAGTTAGTGCAAAAATGCAGAAGGTTGTCTCCTCCAGTTTTAAAGAAGAGATGGACTGGTGGGGGGTAAAATCCCATTGTCATTATAAATTGCTAATTAAATAATTATCAATTAGTTGGCAGACAGAACTCATTCCAATGTATTCCTTAGAGAGCTGTTAATAAAGAAAAACAGTCATTTTGGCTTTTTTCCCTATACAATATTCTTGCCTAGAGGTGCTCAATAGAGATAACGTGATATATTCTATGTTGGCTGCTTCACATAGACCGTTATACATTATTGATCAAAGATAAACACCAATTATGGCAAGCAAACATGAAGTTCCATTATTCTAGTTATGTGGCATTAATTTTACTATATTAACTCATCGACTGGGTCATTTTTCAATGAACAGACAATAGACTATTTATTTGCCAGCAAAGAAAAAAAAAAACAAATCCCAACACTGAATTTTCCAAGCTATTTTATAGAAACTATTTGGGAAAACAAAATGTCAACTTATACTAATTTTAAAATAAAGATTGTCTCTGCGTTTTTAATTGCAAGTGTTTTATTTAAAACTCTAGGAATATTTATTCACTAATTATAAACATAATTAAAAATAATCATTTTAAAATGTAATTAAGAGAAAAAAGAAACATTCAGAAGTAAAAAATATATATATGTTATATATATAATATATAAACATACATATATAATGCAAAAAGTAAATATATATTTACATGTTAAATAGTATATATATTTATATATATCTACTGATCTATCCATATATCTATATATCTAATCTATCTGTATTTTTGTGAATTTAGAACTTTGAGGTTGGTCTTGTAAAATTCCTCAGAGTTTACAAGTGAAAAATCTCACTGGTGGTTTTTCAGAAAAGAAGCTTTTTGTTTGTTTGTTTCTGGGTATTGGGCAGAAACAAAACCCAAAGGATATAATATCTGGAAAGATGAGAATCAAATTCTGAAGAAATTCAATTACATTTAAATATAAATAAACTTGTAGCTTAGTCCATTAAAATTATTGACATAAACATAGATCATTTCTCTCTTTGTAGAGAGATGTGAAGCTCTGAACTTTTCCATCTATCTTCTCTATTAACTATGAATTTGAGAAAGGTTGCAAATTTATCAAAAACTTTAGAAAATTCAGTAGCCTGTTAAAGACAGCTAATAAGTAAATTTATTTTAGTAGCTATGGAGGAAAATGGTTTTCTTTGTACTGTGATATTTTCCACTGCAAATCTGCATAAAGTTCCATTTTGTTATGGAAATAACAATATTTTAAGGTTTGACTTTAAAGCTACTTATTTACAGGTAATAGCCATCTTGATTACACAAACTCAGCCCTTCTTATTATTTCAATTAATTAGGTCACAACAGAGGAAAATAAGGTATCTCTTGTGACAGCCTGATGCTCCTTCTAGATGATAGTTTACTTTTGGGGACTTGGAATCAATTGACTTCTCAAAATCTTAAAAGATCTTCATTATGGCAAAGTCCATAATTTGATTTACTTTAAGGAATACTTAATGGTTAAACGTCGTATTGTGTTGTATTATTGAATTCTTGTTCATGGTTAGGGATTGATCCACTCCAGCTTTCAGCAGGGAGCAGTTTTCTGGTGAGGCTCAGCAGGACTCCCAATCAATAGGGTTAATAGATGTGGGACCAGGCAGTCAGAGGTGACAGGGCTGGCAGATCCAATGCCAATGAAAACAGGTTCTGATGTCACTTTTATGCTGGCAACAATGTTATCCTAATTACCTGGAGCATACAGTTGTTGTGTGTTAACAGGACTGTGAATGACCCATCAATCTGAATTATTTTAAGGAAAGTAGTTCAATTTTTTTTTTAATATTACTGGTCTCCATATGATTTGTGAGATATCACTTGCTCCCGTAATGTAGAAAATAATACTGTTCAGCTCCTCCTTGGTATTTCAGTACTCCCTACAACAGACTAAAGCTACATAAAATGTTAGCCCCCCCCCAAATTAGAGGGTATTTTGTGTAAAAAAATGTTCATTTTCTAAAAGATACCTTCAAAAGAGGGGGTTTCTAAATAGCAAAATCTGAAAGAGGCAACTCAAACTAGAAATTTTTTTTTTATTTTGTAGTATATATGAAGCAACAGGAAATATAAACTAATTAAGCAAGGAATGGCTAGTCAAGTTTTATTCTACCGTATTCTTACAGGTCTTCTCTTTAGGAAGCCACTAGAAAGGCCGCAGTCCCTCCCAAAATGTATCTTTTATAGACATCGACACTTGTACTCAAGCAACTGAGTCCAGAGCGATAGATCCATCTCTTACAAATGCTTCAAATAAATATATTGCATACATGCTCTGTTGCTAAGTCGTGTCCAACTCTTTTGTGATCCCGTGGACTGTAGTCCTCCAGGCTCCTCTGTCCGTGGGATTTCTCAGGCAAGAATACCTGGGAATTAGTTACCATTTCCTTCTCCAAGGGATCTTACTGACCCAGGGAACAAATCCACATCTTCTGCATTGGCAGGCATGTTCTTTACCACTGAGTTACCAGGGAGGCCCACTTACTAAGCAGTAACTTGGAAAATTTCCCCATCCTTGGGGAAAAAGCTTGGTGGTGCACATTATTTCAAATATCAATGTTGATTTTACTGTACAGAATAATGATCTTTGCCATCATATCCTTCACAGAAGGATCTATTTGACTATTTTCTTTTACAAATTTTATTCACTTATTTTTTAAGCAAAGAAACCAAATCTAACAAACAATTTAGTCCTTAATACCCTAAGAATTTCCTTGATGAACTCTGTGGGGTTCATATATCCATCTTGGATGTATGTAAATTTACATTTCATCTTTGACTGATTTGCTATATTCTTAAAGGAAAGATTTATGACTGCTAAACCTAAACAATAAGTAAACAATTTATTTATTATAAATAAATAATAATAATTACTTATAACAATTATTCTGTTCAGACCATAACAGAATGGAGACAGAATGGCCATTGGCACAGTGAAGCCATGGATTGAATTACAGTATTCTTTTTATTGTTTTCCATACTCATTAAACCTACTACATAGTAAACCATGCATATTAGGTTAACTTGAAAAAGTCTCAAATCTGAAGGAAGTTAGATAATTTTTAATTGCACTGGGAAATTCTCGTTAATTCGCTGTAATCAAGTAGTATTGATCATTAGCTCTTTATTTTATGATGAGGTTGTTAATGATGATCACAGTGATGATGATGATGTAACATGCACACAGAACGATGGAAATGTGTCCTGTTCATTTGAAGAGGAATTGTCTTTATGCCAAATGTATATTGGTTTACATGGTAGTCGTGCAGCAGTCAAGAAAAAGACAGGAATAAACATCTAGACTCAAAGGAGGATTAATCTTAGATTAACTTTTCCATTGTCACGTTTGAAGTGTTGGCCAAGCTTGTCTTGAAATTAAAATTGCTTTTTGAGGATAAATACAATTATTTTAATTTTTTCCAATAGATATTATACTTACCTTTTAGGAGTAAGGTAGGTCTTTTGCTAGTTCTACATTAAAAAAAAAATTATGTCTAATTTGAACACATTAACATATTTTGCCATCAAAAATTAATTCTAGAAAAGGAACCATAACCAGGAAAGCAATTTAACTGTATATTTTATAAGAAAAGAGAAAGGAGAAAGACTTTGTCATTCACTGGGCAGCTCAGTTAATTTGATGTGCTTTGATGTAAATTTGGGGGTTGCTTTAATTTCAATATATATTTTTTCACTTAATAAGGGAAACAAAAGAAACTTTCAACCAGCAACTCCAGTTTGTTATCTCAGAATGTTTTGGCTTCTCAAATGTGAGAACATGATTGTTTTTATTTCCAGGAGGAGATAATAACACTGAAGCAATAAAAAAGAGTCAAGGCAGCTTGCACAGCACAGGAAGTTCACAGCCAGAGACTTAATTTCTCACACAATGTGCTGTGCAATGGGCCCATTAACATAGATGAATAGGCTCTTTAAAGGTTTTTTTTCCTTCTTCTTCTTCTTCCAGATATGCAGCTGCCGCTGAATGGTGATATGTTAATAAGGTACTCACTTGCCTATTCTTCAGGTACACTGGCATTCTCTACCTAGGTAATCTCCATATAGGAAAAGCTTTTAGGGGGTTGTATCTGCTACCACACCTTCAATTATATTAACACCTGCACTGATAATCCAGTAAGGTAAGCTAGTAGGGGGCCTATGGCCTTAGTCCACCCCTTTTCTCCCTACAAAGTTACATCTGAAGGGCGGGAAAAAAAGAAAGTAGAAGGAAAAAAAAAAAGGAAAGTCACTTTTATTACACATCAGTGGGAACCTTCTGAAAAAGCTTTCATTCCTAGGAAATTGTTATTTCTTCAAACAGCTGACAGCCTGCAGAGGAAACTCTTAATGGAAACCCAGCTCCTGCATTGTTATGCATGGCCCTCATGTAGATTAAGGGGGGTGGATTAAGTTAGCTTCCAAAGGGTCTATTGTGTGTAGCATTAATTTGCAGGGCTCTTGATATTTGAGTTTGAAGGTTTATAACCTCAGTGTTTACTTAGATGAACTACATCCTAGGTTTGTTTATTTCCGTCTGCAGTCTCTTATTTCCTAGAAATGTTACATTTATATTTGTTAACAGCAAGAATGTTGTTATAAATTCCAAAGAAATAATTACACATGCTTATTCCTTCATTTTAGAACCTCAATCCTGGTCCTCCCAGGTCACTTTTCATTATTATATTATGGAAGATTATACAGATAGATTCATTTCTCAAGAATGTTTATGCCATCCAATTAAAGAGCAAAGTAAAGACTATATAGTTAGGAATGAAAGCTTAATCATTCCTGTCCAACGTGATCACTTTCTGTGAAATTAACATAACTGTCCCTTGTTTCTTTTGTATAGCAATATTATAAATACATTGCACCCACAAAGTTGTGTCATTTTCTTCCAAATGAACAAATTTACTATAGAACCAATCATCACTTTTTTTGGTTACTGTTTGGATGATTACTTTGTAAAGGGTAGTTTCCAAGTTTGAATATTTCTTAATGTTTTCAAATCACTACTTGCAGGCAACTCTGTGTGATGTTTTAGACATAGGAACCCTGCAAAAGTCTCATCTTTCAAGATTAAATTGCAAATGTCTATTCACAAACTTGTTCAACACCACCCCTAACCTTACACCCTCCTTCTCCCCATCTCTATATTGTATAGGCAGTTGCTAACATGAATTTAAAATTCAATATGAATGGCTAGGGGGAAAAAAGGCATGCCCATTGGAACTAACTCTGCTCTTAATCTGGATTTAGAGACTCAATTGAATAGAAGTACATTATGCTTGAACAACTGAAGTTTCTATTATTTTTAAACCTTTTTTACAGAAAACAACACCAACAGCATGTTGAATATTTTATTGCACATTTTCTGCTTTTGGTTAGTATTTTCAAGGTCTAACAGATAATTTAAAGTGTCACTATTCATAGAATTGTCCATGTTAGCATTTATAGTTAATAGGTCTTGTGATATAGTGGTGAGATCATTTATTGTCTTAAATATCAGAGATCAGGACCTTTGTTTTGGCTCCAAGTACCTTGGGTGGTTCTCTGAACTTCTTTGGAGTCTTACTTTTTCATCTGTAAAACTCAGAGTGAGAGTCTGATATCTAAGGTAATAAAGTTCTATGATTCTCACCAAAATATACTACTTTTTAGGGGCTTCCAATAAAGTTGATATACCTGGACCTTTCCTACTAGCAATAATTAGATTTGTTAATCTTTCCTTATTTCCTAGTGATGTATGTATATTTAATAGTGTTGTTTATAGCTCTATTTTTTTTTAATCTTTTAATTTCAAGGGAAAACTGTTGATTAGGAAACTGTTGTTAGGAAAACTCTGACAGACACCATTGAAAATCTAGTGGCTTATAGTAATGAAACTTTGAAGCAAACTTTTAAGCTCTGATTATTCTTAGCCTGGTAAGTAATCATAAAAGATGGATCTTATTACTATCGGCTTGCTGTTTTTGTTTTCATCATGCAGTTCTTTAGGTTGTTCCTATGTGTCTTGAAAGACAATACGTCCCAAAATAGAATCTGTTGATTCACCAAATGTTTCTCGAACACCTCTCATATGCCACACATTGTGCTATGTATATAGGATAGAGTTACGTACAGAAAGAAATGGCCTGTGCCCTTGGCAGGATTATTTTGGGAGCACTGCCTGTCATGTTGTAAACCCGTAACAGTTGCTTTATTGAATGACTGAAGGTGTCTGTGTTTGTACAAATAATGAATAAAGCTTACCTTTAATGAATTTAGCTTTTTCCTAAGGCTGATAAGATGGATAGGTTCAGTTCAGTTCATTTTACCAGTAATTTATTGAGTATTTTCTATCTGCCAGACATTAGGTTTAGTCCTGAAAAAAAATTCAGGAAATTAAATACCAGTAAAAGTTGACATAGCAACATGAGAGCCTTATATGGACTATACTCAAATACTTACCAACAGATATGAATTCCACACACTATGATGTATGCTGAAGTGCTGGCTCATGAATGTTTCATTTAGTTCACATTTTATCTTGATCTTATACACAAAGTTATTATTGGTGTGGAGGAAACAGTAACAAAAATATTTAGACCTCAAAGACTACTCATAAGCTGGATCAATGACTGAGTGAGTACATGGTGCTGAAAGAAAAAAGGGAAGTCAAGTTTCAGTTATTGTGTAGTGACGATAAGGGTGATAAAAGATGATGACACTATCAGCTATCTTTTATGCTGGACTTATTAAACACCAAATTTTGTCATGAATGCTCTATGTGCATTACCTGCTTGAATTTTTCTGATAGCCCTTAGAGGTTTGGGCATTATTATGCCCATTTGACAGATGAAACTGAGGTTGAGAAAAGTGAGGTAACCTGCCCAAGCCATAATGGTGAAAATGGTATAGCTAAAGTTCAAGGTCAAATTTCTTCCCAGTCTCTCCTCTTAATTACAGCATTACTGTTATCCTATCTTTGTGGTCAAAACACTCTGTAGCTATTTCAGGTCTACTAGCTACTAACTTTGTTCTTTCTGCTATTCCTTAGGAGACTGCTAGGTACAAATATTAATTGCAGCTTAGTAAAAGAACAGCTTTCAGGACTGTAATTCATCAAAGAGAATTTTATTAAGCTCTTGTCCAAAGTCTAGAAATATAACTTTCTTCATGGCAATAGCTGCAGCAATTTTAGAGACTTCTAATGGAATATCAAATATAAGTGTCTGCTTCTTAAAAGTGTATATATATATGTATATATACATATTTATAATATCTGTGCCAGAATAAGATGAAGGAGGTGGCAGTGATTAAATGGTGGATTTACAGAACTTGCAAACTGACCTGCTTTGAGAATAATACCTACATCCCATTATCATAGCAAGAAGTATGATAATTTCTAAATCTGAATGAAGAACATAAAGGAATGCATAATTCTCTCAAAAGGCAAATATAATACAGGGAGGGGAGGATGGGGAAAAGCAGCTGCAAGCAAGCTGGAATTAAATGTCTGATCCACTATTTGACAACTGTAAAAACATATTTGATCACTGATGTCATTACTGGAAAGGCTGATATGATAAAGCAATGGGTTTGTAGACAATACAGTCACTTCATGCTTCTAGAGCTGCCATTTCTTGCTTATTTTACTAATAAGAACTTGCTTTCACTGTTTACCTTTACAACTGTGTGTTAATAAATTGGGATATGTACAAAGAAGACTTGGACCTAGTTTTAGTTAAAAATTTTGTTGAAGATAGTAATTTGAGTTTAGAGCTTCTTTTTCTGAAATCACAAAGAAAACTACACAGTGTTATCAAAAGGAAGATATAAGGAGTAAATTTCTACTTAATAATTTCAGATATAAGTACATACAAATAATGAAGTAAGCATGTATATATTTTCCCCTGTACATAACAGAATTTCAAAACAAACATACTTTTGATTTTTTTTGTCTCAATAAGATTTAGTTGAAAAAGAAGGTGATTTGGTGCCTGATGGTTCTAGGAACAAATACTTGATACCACAGTTATTGTGTGGCCCTAAGGCAGTACTTTAATCCTTAGGCCTTTTTCTTCCCTTGTATCAGATGCAGATAAAAACGCCTACCTCACAGTGTTGTCCTAAGAGTTGCAAGGAAGGCAGTACTTATATTAAGGGCTGAATTCATGGTTGTTACATTTTAGTGAGACCAGAAGCCTGGGAAATTAAGGCATCAAGGGAAAAATGAAACAGAAGGATAAGATAAAAAGATGATTAAAAATGGTCAATAAAAGTGATTGAGGGAATAAAGATTTTATTGAACCAAGACAGGAAAATGTAAGAACATTCAATCACAAAGTTTATCTATATTCTGACTATTTTGACTTTTGGAATGGTGCTTTCAGGAAAAAAAAAAAAAAGCACAATGAGAAGAGAAAAAAAGAAAAAAAAGCAACAATATAAAACTATAGGGAAATTAAAACCAAGAAAATTAGATCAAATATGGAACTTTTATCAAAAAGCAGCTGAGCAATGTGAAGAGAACAATATGATAAAACAACTCTGGAAAGTCTAGAATAGAAAAGAATAGAAAAACAAAGAAACATGGGAAAGACAGGAAAAAAGCAAACAGAGAAGAAAAGGTTGAATTGTGAGTATGTTCAAGCTAGTGGAATACACACAACTGCGCATTTAATTTTGACAGCAAAAGGTACCTGAATTGAACCTGATTTACTAGAAGAAAAAGGCATACTAGTGTGAGAAAGCAATGATTTTTTTTCTTTTTTTTTTTTAATTCTCAAGTTAAAACAGAATGCAGTTTAAGCATGATATATGTATTTTAAAAGGCATATGGAATTCTGGGTTTGGGGCAGGGAGACATCACTTGATTTCACTATAAATTTACCCATCTGTATACTAGAAGTGAGACATTTATTGTTTACTCATTCATCCAATCAGAGAAGATAAATTTTTCAAATTGCAGTTATATCAGCAGATACAGCAGAGATCTTAATTAGTTAAAAATCTCCATAAGTGTCATTTGGCTGAACAGATAAAATAACAAGAGCAACAAAAATATCTCCAGCCACACAACAAGCCATCTAAAAATTCTCTGGGGATCTATTCCTCACTTCTATAGCAAAGTAACACATGTAACTCTACTGCAAATATAAAGGCAAATAGATGTTTCTGTTCACTTTTTCTTACAGGAAAGCATCTGCTTACAATTTTTTTTTTTTTTGCTGTTATTTTTTTTCTTGAACGTTCCTATTCAAAAACATCACCCTACCACGTTTTTTGCTTGTTAAATCTCTCTGTCCTTAGGGCTACATCTCTATGCACCAGAGAAACGATCTCATTAACAAAGTAGTTCTGTGTGTCCTTAATACTGAGGCTCTAGACTGCAGCTGGAGGCAGTTCTCTACTCAGCCGCAGTGCCGAGTGACACAGGCAGGCAACATCATCTGAGTACTAACTTCTCCTACATCCAGACAGACTGCAAGAACCATTTCCGAATCGTGAGAAGACGTTAGAGAACCAAAGGTAATCCTTCTGTTTCTATGTCCAATTTTTGCAGCAACCAAAGATTTCCACCTGGAAGGAACCATTGGGGGTGGGGGCAGGCTCTGTGTCAAAACTGATAAGTCAGGAAATGAATGTATCCATCAGGTAGGAAATAAAGGGCAAACACAGAAAGAGAAGAGCTTCTGATATTTTTGAAAAATGAAAATCTCATGCAAAATGAATAAAGTGGCTTTAGGATCGATAGAAAGAGGAAGGCTTTGTTACATGGGAATTAAACTGCAGGCTAGTATCTGTAAACAGGAGATGTTTTTGTCTTATTGGAATCTGCAAGTTGAAAAGGACTTCAGAGGTCATCCAGTCTATCATGAATGATCATATCTCATACTTTTCTTTTTTTAAAGGGGTGGCTGCAAAGTTTTGGACAAGACCTCTACAGGCAACTGGAAACACAGCGTACTCAGGTGGTGGGGCTCGTCTGTGGCAATATATTTTTCAGTCTGTCCAATTGAACATGGCTGTAAAGGGAATAAAACCCCATGTAATCTCCAGCAGTGACAATTTAATCAGTTGTGTAAGGGGAAGAAGCAGAGTCCCCTCATTTTCATATTTGCATATTTGATTTTTGCATTGGGGAATAGAGGTTATGTGTTTCTATTACTTTCCATTTGATTTTAATATTTAACCCTTTTAGAGGCAAATTTCTTCAATGGTAGGAAATACTGAATCAAACTGGTCAAAAAATAAGATTTCATTTTTGAAATAAAGCACTGGATGCAGCATGCCTTGTGTAACATTTTTTCCTATGAAGAACCTATGTGCCGAACATGGCTTGTGTGTTCCCAGCTTCTGCACATTATGCATCCCCTCTTACCATTCAGAGATCCACCCTGAAAATGAAGGCAACTATTTGGAGAACAATACGAACTGATGAGGTAGCCCTATACCTATACCATAATATGTCCCTTTTTTTGCATTTGCATTTTTTAAAATGGTAAGTCTTAATAACTGCTGCTATTTCTGAGAAAGTATTCCTGAGAAAGGTATTTCTAAAATACCTTATATATACAGGAATCCCTTCTTATGAGGTTATAGAGAGGCAATAAATACACTTAAATTAGTCAAATTCCATTGTTTTAAAACTCTGCTTTACAACTGACAGAATGATGTTACCATCCATAATATGGTAACAGATTAGGGAATAGATTTTAAAATAAATAAGATGCAGGTAATTTAAAGTCATCATCAATTATCCTTGTGTGACTCCCTTGAGTATATTAAAAATCCATGCAAAATGGTTTTGGATTTGAATTGTTGGAACTAGATAGCTGTTTTTTCTTTTTTCTTTTTAATGTGTCAATTCACGTAAACCTCTGCTTGTGAAAACCTCAGAAGTATGTTGGGTAATCAAAAAAAAAAGAAAAGGCTCATATTCTACTTGCTTAATAATTTAGAGTTTCTTTATAAAAGTGAACTCTGAAAGCCAGGTTTTCACTGCAGAGGAAAAACTATTGATTTGATTCTATGTAATTTGGCAAAAAGAGAAAAAAATTTTTTAAAAGTTTGAAAATGTTCTGTGCATTAAATTTAATCTATGTATATATTCACACATATGTACAAGTGTGTATGTTAGGCTATATGTTAATATGGCCTAAATATTGTTAGTTAAATTCTATAAGAAATTACTAAAATTGGAATTTGGAAAAAATAATTCATAGCATTTTATTAACAAGCAGAGCAGATTGTCCTTTTAATTTATGCTCATGAAAAGTGTACCAGTAGTAGTATACAGATATGTATAATCATTAGATGACAGATATAAGATGCTTTGGGGGTGAGCAGAATTCACATTAAATTCCAGCACATAATATGTTTGGCTTTGAATGTAGTCTTATTTATTTAAATCCACATTCTGATGGTCACACTTTCAAAGAGGTAACAAATATCTGTGATCCAATGATTACATATTCAAATTAACCCAGCTTCTTTGAATATGATCTAATAATGATTGAATGATCCCCCAAACACTGTAAGTCCTTGGGGAAATATACTGATGTCCCAGCACATTTTCTCAAGGCTTAGAGAGGACTAGATCTGCCAAGGAGTTGCCTTGAAGCATGGACACTCTGCTCTACCTAACCACAAGTCCTAGGCTTTAATCACAATAGCTAGGTTCACACTAAAGCAATTAACCATATGATTGCTTTCGCAGGAGCCCAACCTCATCAGTATCTTTCCTTCAGGCTAACTGACAAGACCGGGTATAGTCAATGTAGTCAAGTGAATCTGATTACCTAAGAGGTATAAACCTCTCAATACACAAATATGGTAGGGCTATTCACTCTGAGTCTAGTTTTTAGAGGTTGCCCTTTTATAATCAACCCTATAAATTTAAATGATCAAGGTAAAATATTTATGAAACAAGAGTTGCCAAGTTTTACAAGGAAGATTGAGACCAAATAATAACAGTCTGCTGCCTAGATTGTGGGGTTTTTGTTTCAGTTTGTTTGTTTTGATCTTTTTAGCAAGAAGTGAGTGAGCTCTCAAAATCTAAAATAATAAGATTTACTTAGAGAATTTGAAAGAAGTAAAAATGCCCAAGAAATGTAATTTGTAATTTAATAGGAACTTTAGACAAGGTTGGAAAGGTGTATGTGTGTGTGTACACATAAACATATATATGTATATGCCTGTGTCCTTTTTTCGGCTTGTCAAATGTTGTTACTTCAATAATCATTCCTGGTATTTGGTGATACATCAAGTGTGAACTTGAAACTTTCTAGCATCCTCTTCTCCCTATCCTATTGGGAAGTTCTTGCCAGCATGATAACAGGATTTTTGGTTACTACCCACTAGAATTATTTCTTCAAAAGTGTTTTCCTAGCTTAAAAGCTGAATATAAGATCTGAACAATATAAGTGTTCCAACGGGTTTGTCACTTCTCAGCAATTTTGAGATTATCATAAATAGTCCTTAAATGCAATTAAAATGCAAGAGACAGCAAGTGACCCACCTCCCATACTAAGGAATTCATGCTTCTAATAGGTAGTTGCCAGAAATCTGGGAGGTTATGTGGTCTGATGGGTCTTCCTGGGATCATATCCCATTCTAGAATGCCAATATACATGTTGCTATGAAAAACTTGTTGGAATCATGAAACTGACTTCCCAAAAGATTTCCAAAATTGGGAATTCAACAGTTAGTTTTATCACCTCCAATAAAAGGAAAGTAATTCACAGAATTTTAATCTTGATGTTGGGAGCCTCTTAAATAAAAACACTTACACCAATAATATGGAATTTTTTTTTTCTTTAGGGTGTTAAGGTAGTTTGTCTTGAGTCAAAGATGACTTTTTTCAAAATTAGCAATTTTTTTTCCTGATTTTAATTTTAAACACCAAATCCAGTGCTTATTATGCTCAAATACTTAGGTAAATGATAAAACAGTTCATTCAGTAACTTGGCAAATTGTCCCAACGAATGTCCCCAATCGTCCTGGCTCCTCGCACTTAAAGAAGAATGTTCAGAGAGTCTAGATGATTTGCTGAGTGTCTGAGGTCCCAGAGGCAAAGTATCTAGAGATCTAAAGGGGAAAAATAACGCTGAGAGAACCAAATTTTCTCACCATCACTGAGAGAACAAACCTGTTGGAGATCAAAACACACTTGCCTTGTATTCCGGAGTCCATCCATCTACCTCTTGTTGCCTTTTTTTTTTTTTTTCTATTCCTAAAGAAAAATAGACATACATAAATAAATCTAAAGAAAGTAGTCATGAAAAAAACTATGGGCAAGATGGAGTATAATTACAGCCCGTTTGAGGGCTGATGAAAAGATAGATGTGCCTGTAGCCTTCTCAAACTGGCTCCTGCTTCCAGTGCTTGCAGCTCCTGCTCCTCCTTCAGCCTATTCTTGGCTGTGGATTCCCCTGTGCTCTTTGTGCACTTTAAGTTTAATTTTGCATTTAAAAACTCAATTGGCTCATCTGTTAAGCATTAAGCAGCTCCCTTTTGAGCCACAGGGGGAGCCCTGGGAAAACCCACAGCTGCTGGAACATGGAAAATGGGTTTAAAAAAACAAAACCATTTTGAAACTTTAAAGCATTTTAGCAGCCTTGGATTTCCCAATCCTTACCCCCCAAATGGTTCATCTGTTTAACTTTTATCTGGTATTGGAACACACAAACCAGAGCATTAAATAGCCCTCAGATGACTTTTTGTTTAATACAAAATGAAAGTAAGAGCTAAGCAAGCCATGTGGGAGGAACTATCAGAGAGCTATGGCCTGGAATACCTGCAAGCAAATTCTCCCTCTAGTTATGGAAACAATTCTGAAATGCAGTCATGCCTGCTGGAACCACAGCCTTTCCTGCACTCACTTAGGAGTCTAAGACATACTCCCCACCCCTCAAAAAAGGAGGCGAGAAAACAAGTCCCAAACAATTCCAAACCCCAGCTTATAAAATTACAATACAATTGATAGAAAAGTTAATAGGCTGGGGATATTAATGAAATGCCCCATCAAGATTTTAACTTTCAAAATGATTTGTCATTGACTAGAACTTCACATTTAATTACAGTTGCATAGGCTGTAGATGAACACAAACTATCATTTCTTTTCCAGGTTCCTAAATATTCCCGTAACTAACCTTGGAACCCTGTGGTAGGCACCCAAGTTCTAAGTCCTATGATTAGTTACCAATTCCTATGAATGGACTTACACTTTCACACTTTTATGTGAAATAATGAATCCCTCACTGTTTAGTCACTTTGGTTAGACATCCCTTTACTTGTAGATATACACCTTCTAACTGGCACTGGACTATAAATTGTGCTATTTTTTCTTTTAATGGTTCATCTTGGATGAGACCTAGGATAGCAGAGCATATCAATAGATTGAGACAGCATTCAGGATGATGATAACCCTTAAGAATAAGGCAGAGAATGTATCTGGGGGGAGGAGAGAGAAGATATGCAGCAGAGACCATGAGTTCTATTTTGAATTTAGTGAAGCTGTTCATACATCTTGGTGGAAATATAAAATAGTGGTGAATATCTGAGTGTACTATTAAGAAATCGTATCTGTGCTGACAACATGTATTAGGAAATATTTTGCATAAAGCCAATCCTTGTTGGCGTAGGAATTGAGTTTATCTGAAGACAACATCAAGCCATTAAGAATTCAAAATATCATTATTTCAAAATATGTCTATCCCTTCTTTGGTGAATGTTAATAACTTTGAAGATATCCAAAAATCCAGTTAATTATTTTGTATATTTATTTTTTAATTGAGGTATAGTTCACATACAATATTATGTTAGTTTCAGGTGTACAATCTGAGGTGGCAATGGCACCCCACTCCAGTACTCACGCCTGGAAAATCCCATGGACAAGGAGCCTGGTGGGCTGCAGTCCATGGGGTCGCGAAGAGTCGGACACGATGAGCGACTTCACTTTCACTTTTCACTTTCTTGCATTGGAGAAGGAAATGGCAACCCACTGCAGTGTTCTTGGCTGGAGAATCCCAGGGACAGGGGAGGCTGGTGGGCTGCCGTCTATGGGGTCGCACAGAGTCGGACACGACTGAGGTGACTTGGCAGCAGCAGCAGGTGCACAATGTAGTGCTGAAATGGTCACCACAGTAAGTCTAGTAACAGCTGGTCACTATACAAATTGTTACAGTATTATTGACTATACTTCTTATGCTGTATATGATATCCTCACGACTTATTTTATAACTGGAAATTCATATTTCCTAATCACCTTCACCTATTTCACTCAATCCCTCATCACTCTCCCTTCTGCAACCACCAATTTATTCTCTTTTTATTGCTAAATAGCATTTCATTGTATATATATATATACCCCATCTTCTTTATCCATTTATCTGTTGATGGATGCTTAGTTTGCTTCCATATCTTGGCAATTGTTAATAGTCCTACCGGGAACATTGGGGTGCGTGTATCTTTTTGAATTGTTGTTTTTGGATTTTTCAGAGGTATACCCAGGAGTAAAATTGCTGATCATATGGTAGTTCTATTTTTAGTATTTTAAGAAACATCCATCCTGTTTTCTATATAGGCTACACCAATTTACATTCCCATCAGCTGGGTACCAGGGCTTTCTTTTCTCCACATCCTCACCAACATTTAACACTTGTATTCTTTTTCATAGTAGCCATTCTGACCAGTGTTAAGGTCAGTGTGGTTTTGATTTGCTTTTCCTTGATAATTAGTGTTGTTGAGCGTCTAATCGTATGTTTGTTGAATATTTCTATGTATTCTTTGTAGAGATGTCTGCTGAGGTCCTCTGTCCATTTTTCAGTCAATTTGCTTGTTTTTTGGAATTATTTAAAATAGTCTGGAAGTGTTCCTTCCTAATGAATTTTTTTGTGACTATTTTGAGAAGGGTAGGTATAACTATGTAAGGGATTTTTTGGTTCATTTTTTGCTTTTTATAAATTCAACCACCTCACATCTTTTGATCGGAACACTTAATCCATTTACATTTAAAGTTATTATTGACAAGTATGTACTTACTGCCACTTGATTACTTTCTAGTTATTTTTGTTGTTCTTTTTGTTTCTTTCTTACTCTCTTGTGATTTGATGACTTTCTTTAGTGTTATGCTTGTATTCTTTCTCTTTGTGTATTTGTTATCAGTGTTTGGTTAGTGGTTACCATGAAGCTCTTATAGAGTAAGCTATGTATGTAGCAATCTATTTTAAGATAATGATTTCTTAAGTTTGAACACATTCTAAAAGCATTACATTTGTACTCCCTCACCCCCTGCTGTGTTTTATGGTTTTGATATCATATTTAACATCTTATTTTGTGTAACCCTTGACTAATTTTAGGTATCTATGATTTTACTAGATTTGTTTTTAATTTTCATACAGCTACACAAATGGTTGGCTTCCCTCAAAGCTCATTTGGTAAAGAATCTGCCTGCAATGCAAGAGACCAGAGTTCAGTTCCTGGGTCAGGAAGATCCCCTGGAGAAGAAAATGGCAACCCACCACAGTATTCTTGCCTGGAGAATCGCATGGACAGAGGAGCCTGGTAGGCTACCGTTCATGGGGTCGCAAGAGTCAGACACGACTTGGTGACTAAAACACACAAGTGGTTGATCCACTATCTTTACTATATGTTTGCCTTCATTGGTGAGATTTTTTTCTTTCATAATTTTCATATTTCTAGCTGTGTTCTTTTTTACTTTTTTGTTTAAAGAAATCCCTTTAACATCTCTCATAAGGTTGGTTTAGTGGTGATGGATTCCTTTAGTTTTTGTTTGTCTAGGAAACTCTGTAGTTCTCCTCCAGTTCTGAGTGATAAACTTGCTAAATAGAGTATTCTTGGTTGTAAGTTTTTTTTAATTTTTTTTTTTTATTTTGAATATGTCATGCCACTACCTTTTGCATTACAGAGTTTCTGCTCAGAAGTCAGCTGATAACCTTTATGTGTGTGTATGCATGCTCAATCACTTCAGTCATATACAACTCTTTGTGACCGCATGGACTGTAGCCTACCAGGTTTATCTGTCCGTGGGATTTTCCAGGCAAGAATACTAGAGTGAATTGCTATGCCCTCTCTGGGGATAATCTTATGTGGGCTCCCTTGTTTGTAACTATGGCTTTTCTCTTGCTGATTTTAAAATTCTCTCTTTATATTTAACTTGTGACGTAATTATAATGTGTCTTGGTGTGCGTCTCTTTGTGTTTATCTTATTTGGGACTCAATGTGCTTGCTGGGCTTGAATGTCTGTCTACTTCTTTTATCAGGTTGAGGAAGTACTCAGCCATCATCTCTTCAAATAGGTTTTCTGTCTCTCTCTTTTCCTTCTGGGACCTCTATAATATGAATGTTATGATTGATATCATCTCAGAGATCCCTTAAATTCTCATGTTTTTTTTCTTTTGCTACTAGCCTGTCTTTCACATTACTGGTATACTCATCTGTATCATTTAATCTGCTGATGGTTCTCTCTGCTGTATTTTTCATTTCAGTTGTTTTATTTTTCAGCTCTGATTGGTTCCTATTTATATTTTCTGTCTCTTTGTTGAACTTCCTATTGTGTTCCTCCTTTCCTCTCCTGAGTTAAGGGGTTTTTTTGATGACTAATAATTTGAACTGTTTATCTAGAAATTTGCTTTTCTCCACTTCATTTAGTTATTTTTCTGAGCTTATGTCTTACTCTTTCACTTGGAATATATTTCTTTGTCTCTTCACTTTGGCTCTCTCTGAAGGCTGAACACTGAAGAATTGATGCTTTTGAACTGTGGTGTTGAAGACTCTTGAGAGTCCCTTGGACAGCAAAAAGATTAAACCAATCAGTCCTAAAGGAAATCAACTCTGAATATTCATTGGAAGGACTGATGCTGAACCTGAAGCTCCAGCACTTAGGCCAACTGATATGAAGAGCTGACTCATTGGAAAAGACCCTGATGCTGGGAAAGATTGAGGGCAGGAGGAGAAGGGGATGACAGGGGATGAGATGGTTGGAGGGCATCACTGACTCAATAGACAAGAGTTTGAGCAAATTCAGGGAGATAACGAAGGACAGGGAAGCCTGATGTGCTGCAGTCCATGGGGTCACAAAGAATCAGACACAACTTAGTGTCTAAATAACTGGGTTTCTTTCAGGAATTAGGCATATCAGCTAAATTTCCTGGATTTGAAAGTGTGGCTTTCTGTAGAAGGTGTCTTTCGAGGTCCTAGTAGTGCCACTCCCTAAGTTTCTGGAGTCACTCCAGGAGTGTCCTTGGTGAGAACTCTGTGACTGGGCTGCAAATACTGTGCATACACTAATGTGTGAAGTTGGCCAAATGGCCCAGCCACAACTATTTGCATGTATTCTGATATGTGAGGTCAGACCCTGGAAAGGAGTCACTTTAGGGGGTTTCCAGTGCCAGACAAGTGCCTCACCAAGACTGGTGGGATGGGAGCAGGTTTAGAGGGGCTGTGGTGTTGGATGAGAGCACCTGCTGGAACTGGAAGGATGGAGCTACTTTGGAGAGACTCCGATTCCAGCTGATGGTACCCACCAGGTCTGATGGGGAGCAGGGTAGTTTTGTAGAACCTCCAGTGCTGGCCAAGGGCACCCACTAAGTCTGGTGAGGCAGGGGGGGCCATGCTTTGGAGAAATGCCACTGGGTTGGGCCCACTGCTGACCCCAGGGAGACCAAATAGTGCTAGTTAGTTAGATGGAGAGAGTCAGAAATGGTACCTATTAGCACCAGGTTAGCCAAATATAAGTTTAGTCCTCCCCACCAAAAATAGTGCCTGTTAGTTCCTTTGTAGCCAGAGAAAGTTCCAACAGATTCCTTCCCCTTAGCATCTGCCATAAAATTAGTCAATGACTCTCCTTCAGGTGCTTTTCAGACTGCTGTGTCTGCACTAGCACTCAGGGTAAGAGAGTTTTTGCATGAGTTTTTCAAAAGCAGTCTTGGTTTCCTACAGCGTTCTGGCTCTCCTAGACATAAATCTCCTTAGTTTTCAACATTAAATGTCATAGGAGTTCCTGTTCCCGGTGCAGGCTCCCCAGGCTAGGGAGCCTGATGTGGACTTCGGAGAGCTTGCTCCTCATAGGGGACCTTGGAGGCTCATGTCCCACCTGCCCATGGATGTGAATCCTAGCCAGCTGGAAACTCCACTCCTCCTACCCATCTCAGTATGGCTTTTTATTTTTATCTTTGGTTGTGGAAAATCTTTTCCGCTAGTTTTTGGGTTGTCCTCAGAGGAAGTGTCTCTATATGCAGTTGAAACTTTGGGAGTGTTCATGGGAGGAGGCAAGCCCAGGGTTTCTCTGCTCTACCATCTTTTCCTGCCCCTCTAGTTAATTATTAAATATTCAGTAAAATTCCTTTCTAATCTTGCTCCATTTCAATCAGATTACACTTGTTCCAATGTCTCTTTCTGAAAACATGTCAGTAGTTTTCCATCTCACTCAGAGTAAAATAGCTTGATATAAAAGATAATACTATTTTGCTTACAAAGAATATATTTGACTTTTTCTTTCTCATTCTTATCAGTCCACCATATTCTATAAACACCTGCCCTTCCCTCTGTAATATTACATATATTTTAGTGACTCTGCCTATTGCCTTTCTCTCCTTTTACAGATAAGACATCTCAAAATCACAGAGCAGAGTAAAGTAGAAGAGTATTTCCAGTATTTCTCAAAGTGGAGAGAGGGCAATAAGAAAGGAGAGGTAGGGCATGAGAATGGAAAAATGCAGGGAGTGTATCAAAGTAATAATTTTTTGTCCCTTCATATAGGATATTGGGGCTTCCCAGGTGGCACTAGTGGAAAACAACTTGCCTGCCAATGCAGGAGGCTTAAGAGATGCAGGTTCAATCCCAAGTTTGAGAAGATCCCCTGGAGGAGGGCACAGCAACCCACCCCAGTATTCTTGCTTGGAGAATCCCATGAAAAGAGAAGCCTGGAAGGCTGTTTCCCATAGGATGGTAAACAGTCAGACACAACTGAAGCGACTTTGCACGCATGCACGCACTTAGGATGTTGATGCCCAAGGTGAGAGTCTTTCAAGAAGGAAGGTGGGTCCTTCGCAGTTGACTGCTGCTGGGAGAAGTACTGTAAAATGGCCTTTTGATTTGGTGACTTTAGTAAGAGCTACTTGGGTAGAGTGCTGCTGATAGAAAGACTGTAGTGGGTTAAGAAAAAAATGTTAAAGAGGAGAGAGAGGAAGATGAGAATGAAGTGAGGAGAATGGCCACCCGCTACAGAATTGTGGCTGTGTAGAAAAGAGAGTTATGCAGAAGCTGTGGGTACTGTGGAGATGGGGCAAGGCCGGTTGTTGTTTTGAAAGGGAGAAAAGAAAAAGAGAAAATGTTCAGTGTATGTTCCCAGATAAAGCAGCAGGAAGTAGAATCTAAAGCACAGGCAGAGGCATTGGCCTGAGACTGTTTGAAGTCACATTCTGGATCAAAACAGGAGAGAAGGAGGAAAGCTTAGACTTTGATGGTGTGCTTGCTGTTTATTTAGAAACTTAAGAATGTTCCAGTTCCTTTTTTTATCTTGTGATACTGTTATAATTTTTTCTCTTATATCTGTTCTTACATATTTGAAAATCTTGATCTATGATTAAAAAGAAAGGGCTGTCATTCTAATATTTTTTCATGACATGGAAAATAATAGTTCAACTAACTATTTGTTATAATAATAAAGACCAGAAGCAAAAACCAAAGGCCAGGATCCTAGAGTCTTTCATGTTGACCTCTGTTCTACCATGAACTTTAAAATCTGTTTTACATCAGACGCTGCAGGAAATAGAATAGGAGAACATGGGAAAGGAATATATCCTGCTAAGACTGCCTAGATCCAGGGGAGTTGCTGATGTTACCAAAGAGAAACAAACAGCAGTTGATGAGGGTTTTCAGTGTGAATAAAAATGCTTTGATGCTAGATGATTTTTTAAAAAGAGAAAGAAAGAGAAAGACTTTAGCAAGAAAATATTGTAATGAAACTTAGGTTGACCAAAGTTTGGTCCAAGAAGTAAAGATGCAAGGAAATGAATAGGAGTGAGGCCATGAAGCATTAAAAAGTGCTCATAAATCGTTTGTTAGAATTCATGGTGATCATTTCAAGTTATGGTAAAATTTCTTTGGTCACATGAAATTTTTAATTAAGCATTCTTTTCAGAAAAGAAACTGGACTAAATTTTAAGGAATGTGCTCAAAATATGATAAATCGTCCAGAGCCACTTTTGGGTAGATATTCTGTATTTCATTACACTTTCAAATAAAGATTATTCTTTAGCTTTGTGAAACATCTTTGTATATTATTACAGCTTTTCTATTTTCTATCTTCCCTTCCTCTCCTGTCATTGCCTTTAAAACTGTTATTAGGCTGATGTTATTTACCCTTTCCTGACAAGGTTAAAAGCACTAAGTTAATTGGCCACTGGCTTCAGTGGAGGTGGTATGGTAATAATTACTGGAATGAGTAAACAATTGTACAACTACAAATACAGTGCGAGCAGGATCTATTTGCATGAACCAACATTTAACACACTGTAGTAAAAATGATTCCCTCCTGTTAGGGAGGCATTATATCTCCCACAACATAAGGGTTATATCTGGGAGGTTGAAATACATACCCAAAGTAATTTATTGCACATAATATGTATATAATTGTTGTTTCCATAACCCTAATCTTCCTTTTTTAACTGGAAAGGATGGAGCCAGTGAGAAGGGGCACAAGTGCACATGCTCTGGTTGCCTATCTGGCAAATACCAACATGCCATTCAAGATTTATTTCCAGCCTTATACACTCCATGAGGTCTTTCTGAACCTCCCACCCTTGGTAGAATTTATTCCTCCCTTCCTTGCACTTCCAATATGAAGAAAGAAAAAGAATAAATTCATACTGCTCCATTCATTATTAATTAATTAGATTATTTATTGCATATATCTATAATTCTTAAATATATTTGTATCTTTTTTCTTTGGCAGGGTAAGTCTCATTTACCTTACCCTGCCAATACAGGGTAAGACAATAACTCTTTCTAGTATTGTCATAACAATCAGTGTTGTATTGGGAGGGAATTCATAGCAGCTGTCAACAAAAACTGAATAGGGTGTGACTAAATATTTAACCTTATGAATAAAACAGAACAAATCAATATAAAATAGACCTAACCCTACAATTTAAAAATCAGCTTTGCCTTAACCTCAAAAGGGTATACACTGGTTTTGTTTTCTTGAAATTATTCAAAATGTTTTTTTTTTTAATTTTTAGTAAAAGTAAATTTTAAAAGGAGAAGAAAAGCAAAACTATCTTGAGAAATTATTAAATAAATTTATTTATTGAGTGGATTCAAATCTTAAAAAATTTCTGATGCTGAGCTGATTTTGAAAAATGATCATCTTCCATGTTAGAAAAGTTTAAATTGCCAGTTTAAGCCTGTTCAAACTATTTTTATCACATTCTTAGTAATTTCCCATGGAAGCATTTCTAAAGGCTCAGCAAAACATTTACAATTTTATAAAATCTTTTAAATTAATTTATAACTTAGCTATGAGCTTCTTTTTGGGAGACTCAAAACAGTGGGTGACCTTATATCTGTAATGTGTATACTTAAATGTTTTATTACAGCAGAGTGAATTAGGATGGAATTACTTAACTTTCCATACCATCGTTTCATTTAACTACAGTCAGCTTGGTGCTTTACATAAACCAATTTAATTCTATTTTATACAATTGCAAGGTCACTTTTGTATGTTCTAACTCTTTTGTTTTATTTTCAACTGTAGAATGGCTTTAGGTAGGGAATATAAGAAAATACTGACCAAACTGAATAATTCCCTTGGCACTGTGTATCCCATTAGATGTTTAAGAAAATCAATGTTTTCTCCTAATCTTGATTAGTGAGACATAACATATATCTGATTTCTCCTCCTCTTAGTCCACCCTTTTTTTTTAATCTCAGCTGTTACCATGACAACCAACTGCGTGCTGGTATAACCTGACAGCACATTGCTACAGCCCAATCATACCTCTTTTACTTTCTGTCCCAGAGCTTCTTTACGTACACTTACTTTCAGTTCTATTTGCCTTCTAATAAATGTTTACAGGGCTTCTATTTTCTTCTGTGTTGTATTTCAGTCACATTCATATGATAAACTGGGTAGATTTCTAAATATAATTTATTTTCATTAGAATTAATTTTAGCTTTGATGTCCCAAGTTAACCCAATGGTTATGTAGAGAAGTCTTCTTAATATCTAAATAAATATTTGTCTTTATAGTCCACTGGAGAAGGAAATGGCAACCCACTCCAGTCTTCTTGCCTAGAGAATTCCATGGACAGAGGAACCTAGGGGGCTGCTGTCCATGGGGTCGCGCAGAGTCGGACACAACTAAAGCAATTAGCATGCATGCATGCATTGGAGAAGGAAATGGCAGCCCACTCCAATATCCTTGCCTGGAGAATCCCAGGGACAGAGGAGCCTGGGGGGCCGCCGTCTATGGGGTCGCACAGAGTCGGACACGACTAACGTGACTTAGCAGCAGCAGCCTGCAGTCCACTCCCTGAAATGTAGTCTGAGTGATTTCTGATTTGGGATCCTCATCAGATTTTTTTTGTATAAAATATTACATGCTTTAAAAAAAAGAAATTTCCATGGATACAAATAATTTTTCTGTAACAAAATGTTATATTGGAACTCTTTCTGCCTCAAGTTTGGCTGAGGTCACGAAAAGAAAAGTCTGGCAAATACTCTCATACCTCACTGTGAGGAGCTGTGCAAAGTTACGACAGTCCTGCAAAAGAGGACCTGAAAGTCCACTTCGCAATTCTTGCCCATCAACCACTTCCAGCTCATGTAAACTGCAGACTCAGACTTCAGCCAGAGGTAGATTAGTAGAGAGAGGGGGGCTTTTTCTGGATAGAATTTTTGTTGGATGCTGAGGACCACCCACCCCTTCACTTTAGGTCTCATGTGAAAGAAACTTTACAGAGACCACTCAGACAAGTTGAGATGTGTCCCTGAGACTATCAGACATTTCTGAAAAATCTAATGGATGCAAATTTTGTGAAGCTCCTTGTGTTTTCAGAGCAGAGAGCTCTGATGAATGGCAAGAGCATGTCCCCTGACAAAGGGCCAAAGATATGTATGTCTCATTGTCAAAGCCACTTGAGTGGGAAGTGGTCTAAGACTGACAAGGAGCCTATGGCAATCACTCCACTGACTGTCCTAATGTGTGAGAACTGATCAAAGGACTTTTCCAAACTAATTACACTTCCGGGATTATAAACCTAAAAAGAGATTATATGTAAAATTATCCAACCAATCCAGATTAAATATTCCTATTAATACACATGGTGCACTTTGGGGTGCTGGTAGGAGTTCCTCTAGCCTCTGAGGCAGGGTCCTCTCCCCTCTGTGGCAGCCCAGGCCATCTGTGGTTGGATGCAGCGCCATGACTCTTGTTAGAATGTGATTCAGGAATCTGACCAGAGCCTTCAAGGGAAGGTAGTGCAGAGGAACAATTAGTACACTGCAGGAGAAGAAAATGTCTTTCGACTAGGAAGTCTCAAGGTTTTTCCTCAAACCATGACTGTAGGAGTTATTCCCTTCTCCATGGTATATTACAGACCCAGGAATTAAACCTGAGTCTCCTGAATTGCAGGCGGATTCTTTGCCATCTGAGCCACCAGGGATTAGGACTTGCAACCCCACAGCCTGCCACTTTGGTATATTGATTATTTTGAGTAGCAGGCACTTGCAAAACAGCAAATGCAAAAGGAAACTTTCTCTAAACTCCCTCTGTTTGCTTAAAGAAAGATCATCCAAAAGGAACTCAGTTTTCATAAATCCCCCCTCAGGGGGATTTATCTCATCATCAATTTATGTTTATCAATTTATTTATCTCATCAGCCAGCTGAGATTGACTATTATCACAGAAGAGGAGCAATTTTTGCTCATTTTTCCTTGGGTTCTCCTGTGCATACATGAAGTAGGCATGATAAGGAACTTCTGTCTATTTTTTCTCTTGGTTATCTGTTTTTCATTACAGAAAGTCTCAGCTGAGAACTCAGGGTAAAAGAAACGTTACTTTTCTTCCTCTACTGTTGTAAATAAAGTTTTATTGAGACACAGACACGCCCATTCATTTTTATATTATTTTTGGCTGTTTTCATATAACAATAGCAGAGTTGTGACATAGACCACATGTTCTTCAAGTCTAAAATGTTTCCTGTCTAGATCTCTGCAGAGAATGTTTGCTACCCTTGATTTTTATCTCTTTCAACTTTCAGTTGAAAATCAACTTTTAGAAGACAAATCACTTGGTTTCTCCCACTACTACTGTGAAACTGTCGATTGTTTGAATCTGTTTTTACTTTGAAAACTTCTGAAACAGTTTAGCAAAATTCCAGGACTTTTGTAACTGATATTGGCTCATAACTTCATCGTATATATCTCTTCCCTTTTAATGAATCTCCCCTTCAATTCTCTTTGGTCCAATTTCAATATAATATAACTGCTTTCTTTGAGTTAGCATTTGCATTTGCCTACTACTTAACTACCATCAATTAATTTTCAGTCTTTCTACAATGTTACTTTTAAGGTACTTATCTTTCTAAAAATCTTAAAACTACATTTTTTTTTAACTTTTATGGAGAGATTTGCAATGCTAAATTTTTCCTTGCCATATCATTTTGTTTCCTATCACTTACTGTACTTATTCTCCTCTGTTCTATCACTTACTGTACTTATTCTCCTCTGTTCTATTGCTGGGTTTTCCTCAACTTCTTTTAATTTGATCTATAAAGATCACCTTTCCCCCCCCAATCTGTACATTAAAATCATAAATCCTCTCTCTGCCTAGTATATATCCTTAAAATTTTAATATACATATTTCAACTCATTTTCTACTATTATTTAGATATAGCTCTATAAATTTCTTCCCAACATAAGATGAGAATTTTGCCTATTTCTCTTCCTCCTGTACACCTATCACCACTGAAATGTAATAATTTGGACTATTATGAGTAATATTATGAGAACATTACTTTGAAAGGGTATCATATATTATTTTTATTGAATTATTTACTTTATGAAATAATTTTTCTCTTCTCATGTTCCAAGGTCATTACTTGACTTTCTAATGTGCATTCTTAATTTTTGTCAGTGTTCATGGTAATAGATTTTATATTTTTGCATCCATGAAAATATTTATTTGATGTTTCACTTGAATGCCTCCTCATCTCAAACATGTTCCTTTAAATCTGTTAACTCTTCTAAAAGTCACCTATTAAACTTTCATCAATGAAAAATTTAGAGTGTGCTGATTGTCTTCTACCAGAATCCCAAATGTGACAAATTTTATATCTTGAAAAACAGAGTGATTACAATGCAAATCATTTTTCATTATCATTTTAGTTAATTGTCTGAACATTAATAAAGGTCCTAAAACTATAGACATATACACACACATGCACATGTATACACACACATATTTTACCCAGAGACAAGAAAAATAAATGCTTATAGTACTTATGTTGGTTGACAAAACCTCTAACAAACCTAAGGAATAAAGTAACCCTAAAGGAAAAGGACATAAATGAAGAGAAGTATGGAAAAAAAAGTGAAAGTGTTAGTTGCTCAGTCATGTCCAACTTTTTGCAACCCCAGGGACTGTAGCCCACCACACTCCTCTGTCCATGGGATTTCCCAGGCAAGAATACTGGAATGGGTTACTATTCCCTTCTCTAAGGGATCTTCCTGACCCAGAGATCAAAGCCAGGTCTCCTGCATGAATAGCAGATTCTTTACCACCTGAACCATCAGAATAAAAGTATAAAATTAAGTAAATAAACATGCAAACACATTTTAGTGATGGATGAGGAACATGAGTGAAAAAAACAAAAAGTATCAGTTATGATGCATTTGGTTGAATATAAGAGAAAATGAGTCTCAAAGTGGCTGCAACAGTGCAGGACTCTGTTTCTCAGAGTGTGGTCATTGTGCGTGCTTGCATTAGTGTCAACTGGGATCTTGTTAGAAATGCAAATTCTCAGGACTTAGAACTACTGAATCAAAATCTTGGGAAGTAGGGCCAAGAACCCATGTGTTAATGAGCTTTTCCTGTCACTTTTATTCATGCTGCAGCTCAAGAATCATAAGTGAAGGAAATTTATTAGCTTATCAACTGGAAGTTTAGAAGCTCAATTGCGTCTCCATTCTGCCTTCAGCTTGGCAGTTTCATCTTCCTTCTGATTCCTCTGGGGATCTCTAGACACTGCCAACAATGTCAATGCTGTAGACTTCCTAACTGGCTTGAGAAAGAAAGAAAGAATTGGTTACATATGGCTCCATGACAGAAATAAGGGAAGTTCTTTACAGCAGTCACTTCTTGTGTCTCACCAGCCAGTATGGGTCACAGGACTGTCCATAAACATGGACCATTTTGTTATACCACTTACAAAAATAAATTCTAGGTAGATTAAAAATTTAAATGTGAAAGACAAACAATATTTGCAAGACAACTAGGAGAATATCTGTACCAACACGTTGCGGGGGAGGAGGGAGAAACCTTTAAAGCAATAAAGGAAACATCACTGGAAAAGATTAAGAGATTTGATTACAAAGAAATTTAAACTTACTAGGTGGAAAAATATACCACAAACAGCATATAAAAACAAATTAGGCTGAGAGAAAATATTCATAATGCACAGCAATAACAAATTGATAGGAAGGACACAAAAAATAAAGTTTAGCTGTGATGTAAACAAGCAAGTCACACAGGAGATGCCAGTGGAAAACGGATACTAATAAATGTAAAGATATTCAACTTCACTAGTGATCAGCAAAATGAAAATTGAAATACTGGTAACATATTAGTTTTTTTAACCCATGAGGCTTGGAAAAATATGTACATGTATATGTGTTTAATATGTAATGTTCAGTGCTAATGAGAATGTGGGGAAATGGGAATTCTTATATATGTTGGCAGAAGTATGAAATACTATTACTCCTTTGGAACAGATTTGGCAGTATCTACTAAAATTGAAATATATATATCTATATGTATATATACAGATATAAATACATATATCCTTTAGCTAAATAATCTCAGTTTGGAGAATCGATCAAATAGAAATGAAGACACAGATACATAAGAAAAAAATGTTTATTGTAGCATTATATAAGTGAGAAAAATAAATCAGCAAACTACATTGTCAATTAAGGAGAGAGAGGTTGAATCAGTTAAGATACTCTCATGCTGTGAAATGTTATGCAACCATAAAAAAGGAATGAGCTTATTCATTATTTATTCAACAAATATTTAACTTATACATACAGTGTTCATGTCCTGTTTTAAATGTTGGCATTAAAGCAAGTTCTAAAGGAAAGTGTGTCTTTAGTTAATCATATACTAGTGAGGAAGAAAAATTAACTAGTTAAAAAATAAGGTAATTTCAGAGAGCAATTATATGCTAAGAATAAAATAGAACAAGGTGATATGATAGAAAATTATAGATAAGGAGCTAAACTCAGAGGTGAAGAAACAGAAAGACAGACAGGAAAATCATATTAAAAATGTTTAAAAAGTTGAGCAAATGAACATCTTCTTTATAACCTTACCAATGGATCCTGAGGGACATTTATATTATACCAAAAAAAGAAAAAATACAGAAAAATATGGCAAAATGTGATTCCGTTTTTGTTTCAAAAATTTGGAAAATCACTCTTATGGTGGGTACACATTTGTTTTTTAAAGTGAACATAAAGAAAACAGAACAAAAGATATCATGTTAACACTAGCTGGCATAGGTGGTAGTATTCAGGTGGTGAGGCCAAAAGCAGTTGATGTTTTTATTTTCGCTTTCCATCATTCAGGAATTTTCCTCAAAATTTCTTCTAATCACTTTTCCCTGCCAAGTTTCTTGTTGTTGTTGAGTCACTAAGTCAGGCCGGATTCTTTTGTGAACCCCATGAACTGTAGCCCACCAGGCGCCTCTATCTATGGGATTTCCCAGGCAAGAATACTGGAGTGGGTTGCCATATCCTTCTCCAGGAGATCTTCCCCATTAAGGATCGAATCTGCATCTCCTACTTCGCAGGCAGATTCTTTACCTCTGAGCCACTCGGGAAGCCCAAGTATCTTGTATATACTTTTAAAGAACCTAAATAAACATCTTGGTCCTTTCAGGCTGTTATGACAAAATACCATAGACTGGTGGCTTATAAACAACAAACATTTATTTCTCATAGTTCTAGAGGATGGGAAGTCCAAGATCAGAGTGCCAGCTGATTTGGTGTCTAGTGAGAGCTCACTTTCCGACTCAAGATGGCTGTCTTCTTGATTCATCCTCACAAAAAGAAGACACAAGCGAGACTTCTGGGGTGTCTTTTACCAGGGCACAAATCCCTTTCATAAGGGTTCTAATCTCATGAGCTAATTACATCCCAAAGGCACTATCTCTACTACCAACATATGAGCCATTATGATTTCAACATATGGATTTTTAGGGGACGAAATCATTTAATCCATTACACTAAATAAACTTTGTTCAGGAGCCAGGTGTATGTTTAATTTATCATCTTATTCAACCTCCTTTGCTATTCTTTCTGCCACCTTAGAATTTACATGTCAGCTTTGCAGGATAATTTAGGTAAAATGTAAGGGCTTGCAAAAGTAAAACATATTTTAGGACACAAAAGCTCCTTACATTTTATGAACTCAGAATATTTATATCAGTTCTCTGAGTTTCAGTCTGTAACAGCCTTTATTTTAAAATCTTTATCTTTCTCTCACAACCATTGGTGTTGAATGGTAGCTCAGATGGTAAAAGTATCTACTTGGAATGCACAAGACCTGAGTTCGATACCTGGTTTGTGAAGATCCCCTGGAGAAGGAAATGGAAACCCACTCCAGTATTTTTGCCTGGAGAATTCCGTAGATGGAAGAGCCTGGCAGGCTAAAGTCCAGGGGGGTCACAGAGTTGGACAATATTAAGCAACTAAGATCATGGTATCTAGTCCCATCGCTTCATGGCAAACAGACGTTATTTTCCTGGGCTCCAAAATCTTTGCAGACTGTGACTGTAGCCAGGAAATTAAAAGACACTTGCTCCTCGAGAAAAAAAAAACAAAACAAAACTATGACAAACCTAGAGAGCATGTTTAAGAGCAGAGACATTACTTTGTCAACAAAGGTCTGTCTAGTCAAAGCTATGGCTTCTCCAGTAGTCATGCATGGATGTGAGAGTTGGACTATAAAGAAAGCTGAGTGCCAAAGAATTGATGCTTTTGAACTGTGGTGTTGGAGAAGACTCTTGAGAGTCCCTTGGATTGCAAGTATATCCAACCAGTCCATCCTAAAGGAGATCAGTCCTGAATATTCATTGGAAGGACTGATGCTGAAGCTGAAACGCCAATACTTAGGCCACCTGATGCATTGGAAAAGACCTGGATGTCGGAAAAGATTGAAGGCAGGAAGAGAAGGGGACAACAGAGGATGAGATGGTTGGATGGCATCACTGACTCGATGGACATGAGTTGGTGATGGACAGGGAAGACCGGCATGCTGCAGTTCATGGGCTTGCAAATAGTTGGATATGACTGAATGACTGAACTGAACTGAGGGAACTAACATATACACATCCTTTTTTCAAAACCACTGGTGTTGCATATAGGCAGCTATGATTTCCGAGGGCACAGCTCCTACAGCTAAAATGTTGAATCTCTCCCTCCTCCCCTTTTTAACCAGAAACAGTTTTTTTCCATCTTACATTATAAGCATCTGTTTAAGTTTCTGTCCCCAAAAGGGGGAGGGTTGATTATTTTTAAAAGAGTTGGAGTGGCATCTTAAGAAGAAAACCAAAAGAAGTTGGAATTCACAAGTTTATCTTTGGCTCTCTCCCAATGTTTTTCTTGATCTTTTCTCATTTCCAATTATTCTTATTACCTGCCTTCCAGATGTCTAAAACCATATGTGATCCTCAGATTCTCAAACCCTTTCAGACTCAATCTTCCAATAGTTACATCCTTAGTAATTCAAAATTGCCTTCCCCTGTTCCTCTAGTAAAAATGCAAATTCTGGTACACCAGATCTTATCAAGATATTATGAAATGATCTGATTAAAATTTCACATGAAAGTATCAAACATGGATAGGAAGCCCTCAGAAAGTATGTTACAATTCAAAATTGAATATTATCCTAACTTATCTCTTGTTGGTAGATGATATGCAGGCACATGTTTGACTATATGATCCCTTTCTCTCTCACCTTTTGTCTGTTCAGTGCTGTGACATATCCTTCCAATTGAAAGAATAAGACATATGACACTGCAAACCCTTTTTATGTGTCAAACTTAGTGATTCTCAAATGGGTGAAGTTAGTGATGAATTTTCCCCTGGCTTGTGATAAAATAAAGAAAATAAGGCCACCATAGGTGCATTTTTATTTTATTTTTTTTTTAAAGTAAATATATATTTTTTTAAGTTCAGAAGTTTCAGGCTATGAAACGCTAAGAAATGAGGTAGGGGGAGCAAAAACCAATAAGTCCCATGACTTGGAGAGTCTAGGGCATATTCATCACCACATTCATCAACATTTCCCCAAATTTCCTTGCAGAAAACAGAGATAAAAACCTTAAAATGGTTGTCCTCGGCTAGTAAAACCCAATTCAGTTCAGTCACTCAGTCATGTCCGACTCTTTGCGACCCCATGAATCGCAGCACGCCAGGCCTACCTTCCATCACCAACTCCCAGAGTCTACCCAAACCCATGTCCATTGAGTCAGTGATGCCATCCAGACATCTCATCCTGTCGTCCCTTTCTCCTCCTGCCCCCAATCCTTCCCAGCACTAGGGTCTTTTCCAATGAGTCAACTCTTCCCATGAGGTGGCCAAAGTATTGGCGTTTCAGTTTCAACATCAGTCCTTCCAATGAACACCCAGGACTGATCTCCCTTAGGATGGACTGATTGGATCTCCTTGCAGTCCAAGGGACTCTCAAGTGTCTTCTCCAACACCACAGTTCAAAAGCATAAATTCTTCTGAGCTCAGCTTTCTTTATAGTCCAACTCTCAAATCCATACACGACTGCTGAAAAAACCACAGCTTTGACTAGACGGATGTTTATTGGCAAAGTAATGTCTCTGCTTTTTAATATGCTGTCTAGGTTGGTCATAACTTTATTTCCAAAGAGTAAGTGTCTTTTAATTTCAAGGCTGCAGTCACCATCTGCAGTGATTTTGGAGCCCAGAAAAATAAAGTCAGCCACTGTTTCCACTGTTTCCCCACCTATCTGCCATGAAGTGATGGGACCAGATGCCATGACCTTAGTTTTCTGAATGTTGAGCTTTAAACCAACTTTTTCACTTACCTCTTTCACTTTCACCAAGAGGCTCTTTAGTTCTTCTTCACTTTCTGCCATAAAGGTTGTGTCATCTGCATATCTGTGGCTATTGATATTTCTCCCGGCGATCTTGATTATAGCTTGTGCTTCTTCCAACCCAGCGTTTCTCATGATGTACTCTGCATATAAGTTAAATAAGCAGGGTGACAATATGCTGCCTTGATATACTCCTTTCTCTATGTGGAACCAGTCTGTTGTTCCATGTCCAGTTCTAACTGTTGCTTCCTGACCTGAGTACAGGTTTCTCAAGAGACAGGTCAGGTGGTCTGGTATTCCCATCTCTTGCAGAATTTCCCACAGTTTATTGTGATCCACACAGTCAAAGGCTTTGGCATAGTCAATAAAACAGAAATGTTGTTTTTCTGGAACTCTCTTGCTTTTTCTATGATCCCACAGATGTTGGCAATTTGCTCTCTGGTTCCTCTGCCTTTTCTAAAACCAGCTTGAACATCTGGAAGTTCAGTGTTCATGTATTGCTGAAGCCTGGCTTGGAGAGTTTTAAGCATTACTTTACTAGTGTGTGAGATGAGTGCAGTTGTGTGGTAGCTTGAGCATTCTTCAGCATTGCCTTTCTTTACTCAAACTTATGTTAATTGAGTTGGTGATGCCATCCAACCATCTCATCCTACATCGTCCCCTTCTCCTCCAGCCTTCAATTTTTCTCAGCATCAGGGTCTTTGTAAATGAGTCCGTTCTTCACATCAGGTGGCCAAAGTATAAAAGTTTCAGTATAGGACTCAGCATCAGTCCTTCCAATGAATATTCAGGACGGATTTCCTTTAGGATGGACTGGTTTGATCTCCTTGCTGTCCAAGGGACTCTCGAGTCTTCTCCAACACAACAGTTCAAAAGCATAATTTCTTCAATGCTCAGCTTTCTTTATAGTACAACTTTCACATTCATACATGACTACTGGAAAAGCCATAGCTTTGACTAGATGAACCATTCTTGTTAAAACAATGTCTCTGCTTTTTAATATGCTTTAATATTCAGTAGTTTTTCTTCCAAGGAACAAGTGTCTCAATTTCATGGCTGCAGTAATTTTGGAGCTGAAGAAAATAAAATCTGTTCCTATTTCCCTTGTTTCCCCATCTATTTGCCATGAAGTGATGGGACTGGGTGCCATGACCTTAATTTTCTGAATGTTGAGTTTTAAGCCAACGTTTTCACTCTCCTCTTTCACTTTCATCAAGAGGCTATTTAGTTCTTTACTTTTTGCCATAAGGGTGATATCATCTTTATATCTGAGGTTATTGATATTTCTCCCAGCAATCTTGATACCAGCTTGTGCTTCATCCAGCCTGGCAGTTCGCACGATGTAGTCTGCATATAAGTTAAATAAGCAGGGTGACAATATACAGCCTTGACATACTCCTTTCCTGATTTGGAACCAGTCTGTTCTTCCATGTCCAGTACTCATTGTTGCATCTTGGCTTGGATACAGATTTCTCAGGAGGCAGATCAGGTGGTCTGGTATTCCCATCTCTTGAAGAACTTTCCATAGTTGTGATCCATAGAGTCAAAGGCTTTGGTATAGTCAATAAAGCAGAAGTAGATATTTTTCTGGAATACGTTTGCTTTTTTGATGACCCAATGGATGTTGGCAATTTGGTCTCTGGTTCTTATGCCTTTTCTAAATCCAGCTTAAACATCTGGAAGTCCATAGTTCACATACTGTTGAAGTCTGTCTTGGATAATTTTGAGCATTACTTTGCTAGCATGTGAGATGAGTGCAATTGTGCAGTAGTTTGAACATTCCTTGGCATTGCTTTTCTTTGGGATTGGAATGAAACTGACCATTTCTAGTCCTGCGGCCACTGCTGAATTTTCCAAATTTGCTGGCATACTTGGTTCAGCTTTTCACAGCATCACCTGAAATAGCTCAACTGGAATTCCCTCACCTCCACTACCTTTGTTGGTAGTGATGCTTCATAAGGTCCATTTGACTTTGCATTCCAGGATGTCTGGCTCTAGATGAGTGATCACACCATCGTGATTATCTGGGTCATGAAGATCTTTTTTGTATATTTCTTCTGTGTATTCTTGCCACCTCTTCTTAATATCTTCTGCTTCTGTTAGGTCCATATCATTTCTGTTCTTTATTGTGCCCATCTTTGCATGAAATATTCCCTTGCTATCTCTAATTTTCTTGAAGATATCTTGTCTTTCCCATTCTATTATTTTCCTCAATTTCTTTGCATTGATCACTGAGGAAGGCTTTCTTACCTCTCCTTGCTATTCTTTGGAACTCTGCTTTCAAATGAATATATCTTTCCTTTTATCCTTTGCCTTAAGCTTCTCTTCTTGTCTCAGTTATTTGTAAGGTCTCCTCAGACAACCATTTTGCCTTTTTGCATTTCTTTTTCTTGGGAATGGTCTTGATCACTGCCTGTCTTACAATGTCATGAACCTCCGTCCGTCGTTCTTCAGGCACTGTGTCTATCAGATCTAATCCCTTGAATCTATTTCTCACTTCCACTCTATAATCATAAAGGATTTGATTTAGGTCATACCTGAATGGTCTATTGGTTTTTCTCTACTCTCTTTAGTCTGAATTTGGCAATAAGGAGTTCATGATCTGAGCCATAGTCAGTTCCCATTTTTGGTATTTCTTTACCCCAGTACATTCATGAATGGCAGATACTTACAAAGGTCAACATCAGTGAGGAAAATGTTGGAGGTTCAGACATGTCTTTTTTGCCAGTTGCAGTAAAATGTGTGATATGCTGTGCTTAGTCACTAAGTTATGTCAAACTCTTTGCAGCCCGCATGGACTTTAGCTTGCCAGGCTCCTCTGTCCATGGTGATTCTCCAGGCAAGAATACTGAAGTGAGTTGCCATGCCCTCCTCCAGGAGATCTTCCTAACCCAGGGATCGAATCCAAGTCTCTTGCATTGCAGGTGGATTCTTTACCATTGAGCCAGCAGCTGAAAATGCATACATGCAAATTTCTATTAATACAGTTGGTCTTTGCTCCTTAATACAAAAAGGACAAGACAAGAGCTGGATGGTCATGGGAGAGCATGGTGCATTGGTGCCCTTAAAATATAGGTAAAAGATCTTGAGAGTTGAGTTCAGTTGTCCTTCCTTCTCAAGGCATCTCCCACTGCATGGACACAAGCTCCAGAGAGGGCTCTTCATTGTTCATGCCATTGTACATGTTCACCTTAAGTTTATTGACTACCTCTTGGACCCTGTTATACTTTTGTTCTTCTAAATCAGAAGGACATAATTTGGATTTATTCCCAAATAGAAATATCTATGCTATAGTAAGCATTTGTAGCTGGCAGTGTGCCTTCCTGGCTTCATTTTAAAGATGTCTTTCATTCTGTCCAGTATACGTTTTTTGTCTACTAAACCCATTTACCATTACTTTTTTTTTGGTGAGCCACTTGATAAATATTTTCTGTCTTCAGCTTCCAAAGTCTTCCTGATGGCTTTTTCAGAATATTGGTGGTAATACCATCAAAAAGATTTAATAAGTTTCCTCTGTACACATTGTACACCCAAAGTTATGAAAACCTGGCACATTGATATAAAGAGTGAAGACAGTAAGTAATTTCACATCTGTGAGAATATCATGCTATCTTTCCAGTTATTTTGCTTTAGTAATAGATTGTTTGCTGTTTCCAATATTTCTCTGAGTATAAACATTTATCAGGAGTAGTAAGGATTTTGGCTCAGTTGATCCTCATTATTCATGGATTTTGTATTTGTGGATTTTTCTACTTGATAAAATTTATTTGTAACCCTAACATTCACCTGATGGGAACAGCCAGCTCATTGACAAGGACCCTGATCCTGGGAAAGATTGAAGGCAGAAAGAGAAGAGGGCAACTGAGAATGAGATGGTTTAATAACATTACCAATTCAATGGACATGAATTTGGGAAAACTCAGGGAGATTGTAAACGATATGCAAGCCTGGCAAGTGCCAGTCCATAGGGTTGCAAAGAGTTGGACATGACTTGGCAGCAACAATAGACTTAAACAACAACAACATCCACATGCAAGGAAACAAGAGTCCCAACAGAGGAATCCTCCAGAGAACAGTTTTCCTGGAGGTTTTATTTAATATACAATGACAATTCTACAAGCTCAGGAAGAGCATTGAAAGGTAGAGAACCAGGACCTCAGTTCAGTTGTTTTGGAAGCAAAGTATCCATGTAAATGTCATGATTTGCTGTTACCTGAGCAATAAGAGGGATGGAAAGAGAAGGAAGATAGGATGGGTTCATCAAGCAGGGAGGAGAAAACTGATCCAAAATGTTAGCTGAAGTTTTCAAAGTGAAAATGTCTTTTTTTTTTTTTTTTGTAAATACAGAATGTCTTATATTGAAGATAAAGAGTGAGCTCAACAGTCTGAGAAGTGATGCCTTTTAGTCCTTCACCCTGTTTCCAGACAAATAACAGACACAACAGAGGAATAATACATCTTTTGTGTAAGGTAGGAGCCAGGAACGGCCCAGGAAAATGTGCACATCTACATACCTTTGCTAAACTCTCCTTCTCTATGATTTATTCATCTAGGGTCTTTCCTGATCTTTACCATACCCAGGAGGAGGAAGAACAGAAGGAAGAACTTCGGAAATTTCACTTTGAAATGTTGCAGTAGTAAAAAAGACTTAAAGCTCCAAGAACAGCATATTTGGATTTTAAATGACTTCTGAAGTAGGAGGAAAGAGCCATTTCCAGGAATATCTATTTAGAAAGGCAAACAATGATGTATTTTTAAACATATGTTTCAAATTGATGGATATCTATAGATATGTTTCAAATAGATATATCTGTAGATAGATAGATGTGGCTCTATCTATCTATTTATCTGTCAGTTTATCTGTTTCACTATCCATCTATCTGTCTTTCTCCATCATAACCCAAAATGCCTGTCAGTGTCAACTCTTGGTTGCCAATTCCTTGGTTTTTGATTTTGATTTTTCTGTCTCTACCAGTTTAGAGACAGGAAGTCTATGCTGCTCCCTTCCTGTGCTATCAAAGGTCTCTAACTCACCTTTCTATATAAAATGTCTCTGTTAAATTTCTGCCAGCTATACTGGGGAGCAGTTGACAAAGAAAGCTGTATATATTTAATGTATACACCATGATAGTTTGATATACGTATACATTGGGAAATGATTATCAAAATCATGTTATGTATCATCTCGTATGCTTACTTTTCTGTGTGTGGTGAGAATATTCTCTTAGTAAATTTCAAGTATAAAATACATATTATTAACTACCATTATCATGGTGTACCTTAGATCCCCAGAACTTATTCATAGTATCACTAAATCATATACTTTTAACTAGCATCTCCCCATTCCTCCAACCCTAGCATTTGGTAACTGTCATTTTAGTCTCTATTTCTGAGTTCATTCAACTTCTTTTTCTTCTTCTTCTTTTTTTTTTAATTTTATATATGAGATAATATAGAAATTTTGGGGTGGTATGCCACATTTTCTTTAAAAAAAAAAGTTCTCAAGGTTCATCCATGTTTTCACAAATGGCAAAAATTTTCTGATTTCTCATGGCTGAATAGCATTCCTGTATATCTGTTTTCATGTGAATAATGTAGCAAAGACCATGGGGGTACAGGTTATCTCTTTGAGATAATATATTCATTTCTTTGGGATGTACACTCAGACATGGGGTTGCTGGATCACATGCTCATTTTAATTTTTTGAGTACCCTCCATACAATTTTCCATAGTGGCTGTACCAATTTACCTTACCACAGATAGTGTATGAGGATTTCCCTGCCTCTACATCCTCTCTAACACTGGCTATCTCTCATCTTTTTGATAAAAAAAAATTTAACAGATATGTTGCATCACTGTGATTTTGAGTTGCATTTCACTGATGATTAGTGACACAGAGCATCTTTTTATGTAATAATTGTCTATTTATATTTCTTCTTTAGAAAAAAGTCTAATCAAGTCCTTTGCCCATTTCTTAACAATATTCTATTCTTTTATGCTATTGATTTGTACACATTCCTATATATCTTGGATATTAAGCCCTTATCAAATATACAGTTTGCAAATATTTCTCCTATTGGTTGTAAATATTTTCTCCTATTCTGTAGATTGCCTCTTTATTATATTTTATAACAATTATTAAAAACATTTTATTTTTACTTATTTATTTATTTTTATTAGTTTTGCCATACAATGCCATGATATCACCATGGGTTTATATATGCTCCCCCTCCAGAACCCCCCTCCCTCCTCCCTCCCAACTCCCTCCCCCCGGGAAATCTCGATGCACCAGCCCCGAGCATCAATCCTGGGCTGGGGATTAATTAGACATATGATAATTAACATGTTTCAATGCCATTCTCCCATATCATCCCACCCTTACCCTCATCCACAGAGTCCACGAGTCTATTCTATACATCTGCATTCCTTTTGCTGTCTCGCATGCTGGGTTCTCCTTACCATCTTTCTAAATTCCATATATATGCGTTAATATAGTGTATTGTTGTTTTTGCTCTGGCTTACTTCACTCTGGATAATAGGCTCCAGTTTCATCCATCTGAGTAGAACTGATTCAAATGAATTTTTTTTTAATGCTGAGTAATATTCCATTGTGTATATGTACTACAGCTTTCTTATCCATTCGTCAGTTGATAGGCATGTAGGTTGCTTCCATGTCCTGGCTATTGTAAACAATGCAGCGATGAACATTGGGGTACACGTGGCTCTTTCAATTCTGGTTTCCTCGGTGTATATGCCCAGCAGTGGGATTGCTGGGTCATATGGCAGGTCTATTTGCAGTTTTTTAAGGAACCTCCACACTGTTTTTCATAGTGGCTGTACTAGCTTGCATTCCCACCAACAGTGTAAGAGAGTTCCCTTTTCTCCACATCCTCTCCAGCATTTATTGCTTGTAGATTTTTGGATTACAGCCTATTAAAAACATTTTAAAATATTCGAATCCTAATTTTTTTTTACTATATTCTCTTTTACTCTTTGTTAAAGTAAATGAGGTCCTTTTTTCCTTTTTAAGATGTACATACATAGTAGAATCTTAAAACCCTGTGCAAGCATGAACACACATGCTTTCAATTGTGAAGTATTGTACAGTTTATTTCTTTGATTTGTTAACTACCCATTAATTGAGCTAATAACATATGTATTATTAAGAATGTTTTGTGTCTTTAACTTAAATTAATTTAAGAAAAACAAAGGGAGATTTATAACTTCATGTAATTAAAATTCTAGGGGTAAATAAGAGCTGCTTCAGATACACTTGAATCCAAGATGTCAAATTATGTTATTTGCAGTCTCTCCTGACCTCCTCTATCATCTTGTTTTCTCTTCTCATCCTTTCCCAAGATTCCACTGCCTTTTGTGTGTTGATCTTGCTCTTCATGAAGATTGTTTCTTTCAGGGATATAATAATGTGTAGTATTATTTGGGAATTATAATATTACAATCATAAACTATAGTATGTTTAGTATAATAATAATTAATATGTAACATAATATACATTATCATATCATTAAGTACCATTACAAATTATAATTAATATATGCTATATATTAATATATAGAAACCATATAATATGAAATTTTCTATCCAATTTAATATTGAATTATATCCATCATTTAATTAAAATTATGGCTTGAGAATTTCTTCATGCAGCTAAGTTTTCTGTGAAAAATTTTTAATTAGGCTCATTTTAAAAATTATTATCTTTTAAATGCAATGCTTTAAAAAACCTTCCTTTATTACCAGAGGAACATTACTTTTTAAATGTAAATATGTTAACCTCTTTTTGGCTTATCCTTGACACAGGCATCTTTTCTTCTGATGAGTATATTTAAGAAGAATGTAGAGGTTGAAGAGTAATAATATGCGATTCTTTGTGCATGAAAATGGCAGTCCTGACCTGACATTAGTCGGGGTACTTATGGCTATGATAGATTTTTCTGGATCCATCTGCTTTTCCTTCAGGCATGCCAGGCTTCTCAGGACGAAAGGCATAATCGGTGGCCTCAGAAGAGAGCAACGCTAATGAGGATGACCCTGACCTCATGAGAATAGTGTTCTGACCCCTTGACCCAAACGGAAATAGAAAAGCTTGAGAAGTACATTTAAGAGTAACTTTGGGATTAGTTCTATGAGCATAAAGATAAATGAGAAAATAAATTCCACTCACAAGCAGAGGAACTTGGATAATTGTGTGGTATTTGAAACGTAAAACTTAAACTGAAAACTATTACACTTGTAAATTGAATTACATTATCATTCCTTTTAACTAACATCAGGATTACCTTTCCTTTAATATTTTCTTAGTTAATAAGAACCCAATCTTATTATAATTATTAAGGCTGCTAAAAATGCTTTAAGCCTTTTTCCTTTAAAAAATGCATTTATTATCTTTTTATTAGGTCTATTTGAAACATATATGGATGGAAATTGTACTATTTTCCAAAATTTTGAAATATTATTTCCATCAATTTAAGTATATTTAGGTTAAAACTGAATATTGTCAAATAATTCTTTTGCAGTAGATATCATGAAAACCCTTTTCAGTGTATAATTAAACACTTACCGTGTAGCTTCTCTCTATTAAAACTGATCAGTTCTGAATTAACTTGAATATGTTTTACTACAATCCTTGCATATAAATCATTAATAACATAATTATCTGATGGTGTATAAAAGCTCTACTAATATTAGAACTTCAAAATGTAATAACTCTAGATACAAATTATGCAAAAATATAAAGAATGAAATTATTGTTTATCTTGTTTCACTTTGGTAAGAGACAGGATTAATTTTCATGATAAATCAAGGATTTAGATGCAGTAGGTTTGTTGATGATTGAAATAACAAAGGGAACTGTGAGTTGATCTGAGGGGAAAAATATAATCCTTATTTTTCTCTTTTAAAAAATAAAATAACTGCCCCAGTGAGAACTGGTTGCACCAATCCACTATTTGTCCAATTACACTTTTTTTTTCCCCACAAAAGGCAACTTCAGCTCTGGATTGCCAAATGATCTGAAAGAAAGGCATTTTTTGACCATGGGCATCAACTTTTTAGATAAGGCGTACAACCAGAGTGTTGGTGCTTTCTGGAAGAATTGAGGCACTAGATCAGGTGTCCTGGTCAAATTGTACTTTGGGTCATCGCATTCTGCTTTCTATAAAGGCCCCTGGTTAGCTCCATTTGATAAAAAGCTCTCTACTTCCTACCTGAACAGTCACAGAATGTGGCAGTGCTGTGGGAAATGGTTGCTGGGTTTGTTTGTTAATGGGTGAATGTCAACACTGCAACACGCTCACTCACACACACAAATGTGTGACTGGCGAACTGAAATCCCCATGGGAAAGGTGTGCTTCTGCACAGATCTGTTTTCATAAAGTTAGATGCCATTGTAACACCGGTGCCATGGAAATAGAGTCTCTGTCAGTACACAAAAATGATTTTAGTCCTTGAAGAAGACAACTGATTACTTAATTTTAAAGATGCAATTATAACTAAAGCCATAATACACAAAATAAAAGAATAACTCATTAGAGGAGAAGAAATGATATGTCGGCTTCCATCTTGTGGCTCTAGGGAAAGCTCAATTAATAAACACATTACTGAGACTTACAGTAAGAAAGCTTCCATACATGCTCAGCAATTTTTCTAAAGAAGATTTCCAGTAACCTCTAACTATTTCAGGTTACTATTCACAATAAGAAAAGCCGAATTTGAGAAGTCTCCCTAAAGAAAGGAATAGCAGGATTTAGTTCCTAGTGGATTACAGCTCACATTATGAAACTACCGCACATTTGGCACAATTATGCACCACTGGCAGCCTTTTCTCAAAGGAAGCCTCATGTTAAATGAACACTTAGAATCATTGTGGAACTCATGCATCTTGCAGCTAACACTGTGCTAAGTTAAGCATCTAACACTCTGCCCATCTGGTAGAGAGAGGACATCAGGGGCTGCAATATCATCAGTCCTTCCCCTTAAAAGCTTTGATATCATTAAAGGTGACCTGTCAAAGTGCTTTTGAAAATGAGATACTCTACAAAATGCGCTGAATAGGATAGAGGGGCATTCAATACCAAGAGTCTTGTCTTACCTATTGTTGCTTTTAAGGTTTTACAGCATCATGCAGGTTGGCTGTTTTTCTGCTTTGGTGTCTGTCCTGTGAAGTCAGTGTAGAAAGACAATCTGTGGGCTCCGAATGGTTGAGTAATGTACATTTGCCATAAGATATACTGGCCATAAGTCTCCAGTGTGTGATTTTGATGGAAGATTTCCAGAAGAGAATTTGGAAACCTCAGAAACAAAATGTAGACTGCAGTTCCCTTCCAGAGCTAAATGTTCAAGGACTTGAATTTTAAAGGATGAATCTAAGTTTATTTCATTCTGTCATAACTTTCACCATGAAAAGGTGCTTTAAGATTTCTGCCACAAAGATTTTACAAAACTATGTAATCACACAACTGTGTACCGTGACGTTTAGTAATACCACGTTTGGAACATGGTTACAAAATATGAGTCAAGCAAGTAAGACTCCTGATTAAGCCAAGTTCAAATTGACTTTTACTTATCAAAAGCCTCTAGATATACTCCTCAGAGATGATTTGTTTTATTTACTTTATTGAAATAACTTATTTTGTTTGTTTCACAATGCCCTGGACTTAGTTATCCAGCTTCAAAGTCAAAATCAGAAACAGCAAATGACAACAGGTACATCTAGTACACAGACTCTGAGTATTAGTGAAAAGTGGTACTCTTCAAAATTTCAGAAATTATAGCAGCCTGTCATTTTCATGATTTCTTTTGCCTACTATGGATTCCAGGAGAAGATACATAAAATAATCTTGTTCATCATACTTTCTTTTTCTTTCATATGCTAATTTTCAAAATACAGAATTGGAATTGTCACACCAGTTTCATATGCTCTAATTACAACTTTGACTTTCAAATCTCTGTTTGGGTTGTTATTTTATTTCTTTGTTTATCAACCATTTAATAAAGATAGTAATCATTGTTTCATAGAAATAAAGGAAAAATTGGACTTCATATTTCAATAGATCCTGAGCTTATCACTATCTTATGTAATAATATTTATATTTATGTTGAGTAAAATAAAACTAATGATTCTAACTGAGCAAGCAACATTTGACAATTAAGGAGACTATTTCTATTTTAGTTTTCATCTGAATTAAAATAAATTTCTATGTCAATAAAGTTATGGTGAATTTTCCATTATTCTGAGAGTGAATTTACCCAGAACTTCACAATTCTCAATGGATCTAAATAGCTTTTTTATACTTGACAGAGTATTTTGGTTTTCTTTGTTTTTTATTCCTTTAGTATATCCCAGAAAAGTATAAGGTAAAACAAAACAAAACACAGTTACCATAGCTACCTGTTTTTCTCTTACATTCATGTATTACTTCTCAAATTACAGGCTTAAAATTACAAGCAGATTTTAATTTACATTGTATTCATAATTTATGTTATAATTTGTTATATTCATGATTTTGACTTCAAATCTTTATTTGTACTTAGATTATTAATTCTACGTTTTGCCTTACTAATTCCACATTTGATCTCTTTTCAATTTAAAACACATTTTTATTACCATAATTAAAAAAATTAATCCATATATTCCTGCTCACTGTATACATTTTAAATATTAGAGAGTTAACAAAAGAATAAATAAAAGTCCCTTTTAAGCTTATTAGCCTCCTTAAGTAGTTACCAGTAAAGGGACTGCCAGCATGAACCTTCCTGGACTTCAGAGTTCTGTGGCCCACTGATTAATCTGAACCTCTCCTTTTAGTCCATTTGAATGAGTGCTTGTAGTGGTTATCTATCTGATGCATGTCCTGCCATCATAAATTGGTAGCCTTCAGAGCTGATAACTTGTCTATTTAGTTAAGTTATTTTTTAAACTATAAAATTTATTCTCAAGGAGCTAATACTTGAGGAGCACATACTGAGAAGCCTGATAAGCAACTGAACACAATTTAGAATTTAAACCTGAACCTGAAATTATAATGGAGTAAGACTTTGGGAGCCTTAGAAAAGAGATGGATTTTTTTTTTTTTTTAGATGTGAGATGAATGTGTGTTTTATAACCAGAAGGGAGACTGTGGCAGGTTGTTTTATAAAATCAGCACAGCAATACTTCTGTACTCACAGACTTTTCCAGAACCTTGACAACCCTCCTTCAAGAAGTATAGTCCATTTCCCATCTCTTTGAAACTGGATGGAGATTTGTGGTTGCTTTGGTTTAATAGAATGTGGTGGAAGTGATGCTATGTGAGTTTCAATGATAGGTCATAAAGTAATATAACTTCCATCTGGTTCTCTGTCTCTTGGGATGCACACCCTTTGAACCCAAACATAATATTGAAAGGAATCCCAGGCCACATCAAAACATCCTGTATAGGTGCTCTGTTGGGTAGGGTAGCCTTAGCTAAGATCTCAACTGACAGACAGTTACAGCTGCCAGACTTGTAAGTGAACAGTTCTTCAGTGGACACTAGTTCCCAGGAATTAAGCTATCTTTGGTGATGCCAAGTAAAAGGAAAACAAACTGGTTCTGCCAAGTCTTAAATCACATACGAACATGTAAATGAAGTATCATTTTAAAGTTTTGTTTTGAGGGTTTTTTTTCCCCCACACATAGACAAGGATAGCCTGAATCAGATCACTGAAACAGAAACAGATCACTGTCTGTTTTAGATGGCTGATTAGAGAAAGGAATGAAAAATACCCTGAGCAAACCTGACATGGCTTCCTCTAGATGACTGATACTGCTCTAGACCACTACAGTTGGTCCTTTTGTTGATGCCACGGGAGCAGAATTGACCAGAACAGACCAGAACTGTGCATGTGAGTGTGTGTGTGTGTGTGTGTGTGTGTGTGTGTGTGTGTGTGTGTGTGTTTAGCAGGGGGAGTTTCCCCAGAAGGAAACATATCATTGTTGTTGTTCAATTGCTCAGTTGTGTCTGAGCGAGCTCCTGAATTTGTGCACTAATCTCCATTTTGAGCTTCTCTTTCATTATTTCTGAACCTTTAGCAAAGTTTCATGAGAAGTTATCTCCTGATCTTTGCATGACTAAGCCCCTACTAGGGCTACCCAGGTGGTTCAGAGGTAAAGAATCTGCCTGCCAATGCAGGAGACAGGTGGTTACGACTTCCCTCTAGTTCAAAAGGTAAAGAATCTGCCTGTGAGGGAGAAGACCAGGGTTCGATCCCTGGGTTGGGAAGTTCCTCTGGAGACGGGAATGGCAATCCACTTTTAGTATTCTTGCCTGGAGAATTCCATGGACAAATCAAGCCTTGCAGGCTACAGTCCATAGGGTCGCAAAGAGTCAGACACGACTGAGCAACTAACACAGTCCACAGTCAAGCCTATGTAAAATCAAGGAAAAGGGCCTCATCTATGCTTGAATGAAGTAGATAAGAAGATGACAGCATTTGATACCAAAAGAGAGATGGTGACACCAGTCTCTAGTGAAAAGCAGTAATACGGTAGATCAATCTTCTCATGAAGTTTATCATAGGCAAACGAAGCAGCTTGGTGGTATGGTGTGAAGACCAGGACTAAATAATGAGGACTTCCCATAATCAAGTCTGACTAGGCAGCACTCTGGAAGTTCTTGTGGAAAGCTACTTTAGATCTATAAAATTGCAGAGGAAACTTTCCATGCTAAGGTGGACTATAACGGATGCATCACTTACTAGATTTTTAACTTTTGGTAATAACATCTCTATGCCTCTTGTTTTCCTATTAAGATTAGTGATATATATCTTACAGAATTGGTATGGTAGTTAAATGAAGTAGTTACTATAAATGCATTAGCCCAGCCATGAATTTCTTCTCTAACCAGGCATTAAATTCCATAAATAGTTAAATGTAACAAAATCATGAAACACTCAGAAGAAAATATAGAAAGCATTTTTTTCTAATCTTGGATTTGGGAAGAATTTTCTAAACACACACACACAAAGGAAGACACTAGCAAGAAAGAAGATTAATTTAACTTCCATCAAATTAAAAATATTTTTATATTAAAGTTTTTAAAGGATAATGAAAATAGAAAACATCAACAAATAAGTGGATAAAAGTTGAGTGTACATAATTTACTTAAAAATAATAATAAATGTCAATATTTAATAAAGTAAAATGTATGTTCAACCTCACTAATAAATGAGATGCAAAATTCTCTTGTTGAGACTACTCTATTGGCAAATCCAAATTTAGACAGAGGATGATGATACTGAAGCTTCCTTACTTTTATGGAAGGCCCATAAATTGATGAAGACTCTAGAACTATTCTAGAATTGAGAGAATAATTTGACAATAAATAAGAAAAACTGAAAAATGGCACAAAGTTTGAGTCAACATTATATCTATAAGAAAATAGTATAAATTAACCACAGGACAGTATTTCAAATACATTAACAGTGCAATAGTGATACTGCCAATGTGGTATTATAGTATCATTACAAACTATTATAGTAATTGATAAATTGTTAGGCAATAGATTCCTGAGAGTGTAAGTGGCAAAAGGAAGAAAAATATGACATCATTCCAAAATATGTGATAAAAAGACTGGAACAAAATGTAGCAAGATAAAAGTGATGAATTTATAGGTACTTTTGATTTCTTATTTAATTTTTCTACATTTTACAATTTTTTACAAAAATGTATGTTACTTCTTCCAGTTGGTAAAAAGAATTACACATTAGAATTAGTAAACCTCTTGGAATAAAACACACAAAAAATGAGAATTTAAAACGTTCTCCTGCTAATTGTTTGATTTACAGATTAAATTTCTATCTAAGTGTATTTAAATTTGTTCAGCTGGAATAACTGAAGGTCTTGTATGGTCCAACTACCCCAGGTAAAACTACAATTCAAGGAATATAATTCATGAAGAAAAAAAAAGGCATTCAGCTGATACATTTCTACAAATATTAAGAAATCTGATTTTTAATATCAAAGTGTACCTAAAAACAGCTGAACTAAAAGGTTACTTCAGTAGAAGAGTCAGGGTTTCAAAGCACTAATTTTGACTAGTATCCTAAGACAACCATTACCTTTCACTATATGCTCAGATGGTGTCTCATTTGTAACTGGTCTTTTAGGATATTTAGTCTCCACACCCACCCCCATAGCATGAGAGTAGACACAGTAAAAGCAACAAAAATAGTGAATACTAATATATATGTTTAACTGTGACCCTAGCAAATGGGTTAGTTGGCAGAATACTGACACATATATATGGAATCTAAAAAGATAGCACTGATGAATTTATTTTTAGGGCAGCAGTGGAGAAACAGACATAAAGAACAGACCTTTGGACATGATGGGGAGGGGAGGAGGGAGAAGGGGAGATGTATGGAGAGAGTAACATGGAACTTTACAATACCATGTGTAAAATACATAGCCAATGGGAATTTGCTGTATGACTCAGGAAACTCAAACAGGGCTCTGTGACAGGCTGAAGGATGGGATTGGGAGGGAGGTTCAGGAGGGAGGGGACATGGATATACCTATGGCTGATTTTTGTTGTTGTATGAAAAACCCCACAAAATTCTGTAAAATGATTATCCTTCAATCAAAAAAATTTTTAAAAAGCAAAAAAAAAAAAAAATTAAATAGCAGTATATGCAGTACATGGAGGGTGACATCAGCAAGAGGGAAGACTAAGAGGTCCCAACAAAAACAATAAGAACAATGAATAAGCAGCTATATGCCAATGAAAATATCTGTCAGAGAGCTCCAGAATACAATGGCAGAGCTGCAGAAACACTGTGGGTTATGGAAACCCAGGATCACCTCTTATATAAGCATAGGAAACATTTGCCTGTGTCACCCCATACCTCAGTCTGGTATAGCCCATTCCCAAGAGGGATCCCCTCCATGCAAGCTTCTCCTATGCTGGAAAAGGAGAGCAGGAGGATGCCAACAGCCCTCACCACCACCGCAGAAACCTGCAACATTCACTACTTAGGATGCCTACAGTTTTCACAGGCCCTGAACCCAGGCCACTTTGCCTGCCTCCCTTGGAGAAGAAGCAGCACTGCTGTAAACCTCTTTTTTCAAAGGAGCTGGTGCTGTGTGTGCCTCATTCCCGAACTCTGGGGCGAGAACCAACACTCCCCCCTCTCCTGTGGCCCAGACACCAACGTCACTGCTGCTACAGCCACACGAGGACCCCAAACCTGGTACTACTGCCAGTGCATGTACACCTGCAGGCCAGAGCGAAAGCCAAGAGAAATTCCCTCAGCCAGGACTTCCTCCTGCAGGGAAAAAGGAAAGCTGAAGGACCTCAGAAGACTTCAGTATCACAAATGTCCACAGCCTGGGCCACTGAACATCTCATCAGTCTTCACTGGTGGTGTTATCTTCACTGACAGAACTCCACAGAGACTATAAAGACTCCTGCTGAGTAGTCTTTATACTGCTCAGACTGCTCTACAGACTACAAAGGCCACTGCTGAGCCCCTACAGAACCACCATATCCCATCCATGAAAGCCCTCACATTCACCCATAAATGAAGGTCTTTCCCCACCAAAGCCAGTCCATAAAGTCTGGAAGAGGTGACTGTTCCCTCAAACATATAAACTATGCAGGTCCACAATAAACATAAAAAAATCAAGGAAATAGGACACCACCAAAGGAACCCAATAAATTTTCAGGAACTAAATATAAAGAAATAAAGAGCTACAAAACAATGTTTGTCAAAGAATTCAAAATAATTTTTAAGTATGCTTGGTGAGCTAAAAGAGAACATAATTCATTGAAATCAGAAAAGCAGTTCGGGAACACAACAATAAGTTCAACAAAGAGATTGATCATAAAAAGGGACCAAACAGAAATTCTGCAGCTGAGAAATGCAATGAATGAAAGGAAAAATACAACAGAAAATTTTAACAGCAGACTCAAGCCAAAAAAACAAAAAAAGTAAAAGAATTTGTGAACTTGAAGACAAGTCATTTAGAAAGAAAAAAGAATGAAAGAGTAAATAAAGTCTAAAAGATTTGTGGGGAATAACCAAAAGATTCAATATGAACATTATGGGGTTACAAGAAAGAGCAGAGAAAAAGAAAAGGGCAGATAATGTATACGAAGAAATAATGGCTTTAAATTTCCCAAATCTGAGGAGGAAAATGGACACCCAGATTCGTAAAGCCCAAAGCCCAAAAGTTCCTGAGTAAAATGAAATTAAAGAGATCTACACTGAGACACATTATAACTAAATTGTTTGAAAAGTAATTCATAGCATAAAGGGAAATAACATAAGGCCATGCATGGATTTCTCAGTAGAAAATTTGTATATGATAAGATTCATATAATATATTCAAAATACTGCAGGAAAATACTACCAATCAAGATTACTATACCTGGCAAAATTATCCTTAAAAAAAATGAAGCAGAGGAAATACAGACATTGCCAAACATACAAAAACTGATGCAACTGGTCACCACTAGAAGTACCCTGTTAGAACTGAATGTGAAGGACACTATGCTAGGGAAATAAGCCAGTTATATGTAGAATCTAAAATAATGAATCTCATATAAAAGAGAATTTTTGCCAGGGGTTGATGAGAGACATAGGTGGGAAGATGTTGGTCAAAGAGTACAAATTTTCAATTATGCAAGATGAATAAGTTTTTTAGACCTAATGTACAACAATATGAATATAGTTAACAATATTTTGCACTTGATGTTTGATAAGAGAATAGATTTTAAGTGGTCTTGCCACACAAGAAAATTGGCATATAAGGGACAAATATGTTAATAAACTTGAATGCAGTAATTAATTCAAGATACATATGCACATCAAATAATCAAAGTGTATACTTTAAATATACACAGTTGTTAACTGTTAAAAGCTTCCCTGGTAGCTCAGACAGTAAAGCATCTGCCTGCAATGTGGGAGACCTGGGTTCGATACCTGGGTAGGGAAGATCCTCTGGAGAAGGAAATGGCAACCCACTCCAGTACTCTTGCCTGGAAAATTCCATGGATTGAGGAGCCTGGTAGGCTTCGGTCCATGGGATTGCAAAGAGTTGGACATGACTGAGCAACTTCAATGACACTTCACTAACTGTTAAAAAGAACAAAAAAACAAATAGTATATTGAATTTTATGTATGTAAAATAGAAAGTTTATTAATATGCATGTACATATTTATGTATATGGAAAGTCAGTTTTCATGAATATATTTCAAATTCAATTATTAAAGTACAAAATTTTAAATCTCCAAAATGTCTTTCAAGTGTATTTAGTTTAAAATGTTCCAAATATTTATACATCTTATGGTTGCCAAGTGAACACTTGAATTGAAAATTTGGAGGGGAACTTGTTAAACTTACAATGATAACAGCTTACCTCAAATTGCATTCTCTAATTGTAAATATATTCTTGGTCACATATACAAAATTTATATCCCTAGGCACAAGTATGTAATTTTAAATTTCTCACTTATGGGAACTTCTGTGAAGTATCCAAGATATTATAAAAGGAATACAAAATATATATTTGCAAATACATACTGCAACTTTGATGTAATAGATGTAACAAAATGCTAAAATGTTTGAGTCCATTAATTGGGAGTTTTAGTTATTCAGATTAAGCCTTAGCATTTTTTGTATCTTTAGAAGTCTGGAAGTCAATAACCTTCTCCCCTACCCAAGTTTGTCAGAAAAGAAAAAAGTCAAAGCCAATTAAAGACCATTATTATTTATATAGCTAATATCGGAGAAGGTGCAGGTAAATGAAATATCTGCAGATAAATTAAATATCTAATATAAATCCCAGAATTAGACATATGTGTCCATCTAAAGATAGGGTTAATCTAAGGATGACCTTGTTCTGTTAAAATGTATGGCTTGGAGGAGCAGAGCTAAATTTATGCTGTGAGCAACTTCTTTGACTTGTTCGACACTCAAACATTTTAAAACTTTTATCTGTTTTACTATAACTATCACTACTAATGAGAAATCAAAAGTTTTAAACAGGCAAATATTAGTGTAGTTACAGATATTTTATCTACTTGTTCAAAAATTTTAATAGCATGTATTTCAAATCCCAGGGATGAGGAGCCTGGTGGGCTGCCGTCTATGGGGTCACACAGATTCAGACACGACTGAAGTGACTTAGCAGCAGCAGCAGCAGCATCATAGCTAATCATGTGGTGCTAGTGGTAAAGAATCTGCCTGCCAAAGCAGGAGATACAAGAGATGCAGGTTTGATCCCTGGGTCGGGAAGATTCCCTGGAGGAGGGCATGGCAACCCATGGCAGTACTCTTGCCTGGAGAATCCCATAGGCATAAGGAGACTGGCAGGCTATACTCCATGGGGTCACAAAGAATTGGACATGATTGAGCACACATCATAGCTAATCAAATAATAATAATAATAATAATTGATTCTTAGATACATTTCATTAAACCTAGTTTGTACATCTAGAATAAAAGTATTTCAACTGAGGTAAGGAAATATATGCTGGGTCTTTACAAAGGAGACTCCTATGATTGTAAGGTATCACGTTTTTCTGTGTTGTTTTTACTATCATAGTGATCTAAATAGCTAACACTGAAAGATGAGGGGAAAATTGAAATAAATTGTTTAAAAAAGCAATTTCTGTGGGTAAAGAAAATAGTAGGTTAAAAACTGATCAAATGAAAGTATAGTTGAAACAAGTGGAAATGATGAAACAGATTTAGGAGGCTTTAAATACAAGAAGTCTGCAGAATTCTAGATTTTGTATCTATAGCATACTATATATTGACTTCCTAGATTCCATGACCTCTGCTTTCTAAGAGAATTTTTTCATCCTCCCCATTTACTGTCCCATGAGTTCATTCACATTGATTTAACACACCATCATCTAAAGGATGTGATAAGTTGGTGTTTATATCTGTCAAGGGACCAAGGAGATGAAAGTAGGCATCACCAAAAGGTATAATTTTAGGTAGTTGGATACCCTTGCATTTTTCTTAATTATTTCTGACATTTTATCTATTTCACCATGAGCTTCCTTGGAGAATACAGATGAGAAAAAAATGTTCTTCATGACCCAAAAGAAGAAATACATCTTCTCTTAATAAATCCCATGTGAAATCATATAGGGGAAGGAGAGAAGAAATAGTTAACATTTATCACTCATACTGTGTTTCATTTGCTAAACTCTTCTTGCAACCTGAAAGACAGCTTGTTTTCAGCATGAAAGACATTTCAGATAAGATGTGAGGGTCTGAGAAAAAGAATTTTGGATAAACTATATAAGGATCTGTCCAAGAAGAAATTAAAATGTGGAAACAGCAAGCATTGCTTGTCCTAATCCTAAACTCTCTTAAGATAAGATGGTTTTTCATTGATATATCCCTAGCACATAGCATATGGTAGGTATTCAGCAAGTATATCTTAAAATACTTTCATGTGGCATTTTAGTTTCATGTGGCATTTTAATTAAGAATTTGTGAATCCTTTCAGAAATGTATGCTAAACTAGAAGAACATATACAAACTAAACTAAAGATACAAACTGGATCTCTATTGCATACCACATATATTGTCCAGGGCAAAAATTACTGTTTGTGTTATGTAACAGAGGTTATCATTGAAGCCATAGTTTCAAAATTAAAGAGATTAAAAAACCATTGAGGCAAAAATACATTTCTTATAAATGGTCTCTGTTGCTTTTTGTTTTTTGTTTTTTTTTGGCTTAAGGGGTTGTAAAAGATGGCAAGGCCTCTTCCAAGATGGCCCTAGAGAGCCATGCCTCCTCATATTAGTCTTTCTGTGTGGTTTCCTCTTATGCTGATCTAGATGGATCCTGTATAATCAATAGAAGACAGTAGAAGTAACTCTGTGATTTTTAAGGTCAAATTTGTTGTATCTATTAGCTTCTTCCTTGCTCTTAGGAGGAGCACTTTGGGGGAAGCCAACCACCATGCAAAAAGACTATCCTGAGATTGCCATGCCCCAAGTCCAAGTCAGCCACATGAGGAAGGCCTGCAGAGAGACAGAGATGCCAGCCTGCTTCACAGCATTCTAGCCTTCTCAGCTAAGACACCAGAATTGTGAGAAAAGTCATCTTACTGAATTAAGCCAAATGTGTGGAAAGTCATGCTTAAACTTGGAATCTATTATTAAACCTCCTGCTGGGACTTGGAATGGGGATGGTGAGTATAAAAGGAACAGCCTAGAGGAGGTTCAGTTATCAAGAATAAGAGCAGGCTCATATCAAGCTCTTCAAGCCCAGCAATGCAAGTAGGTACAATAAATTAGGAGGCTTCCACAGGCACAGGTATTGGTAAGTTTCTGTATAATTAAGGAAGTTTCTATATGTCATTAATGTCATTAATATGTTAAACTGCTGTTGATATAATTAATATCTTGATTTTAATTCTTTTCTATTTCTATGTGGCATCTTCAGATTTTAATTTAATCTGTTATTTTCAACTGATAAGATCTCCATGTAGAGGTTTATGTTAAGGGTAAGTGTCTGCTATCGAACACAGCTTTACTTTTTTCTGGTATGTGTTAGGAAATACAAATAAATTGAAGGATAAAAATTCTGCTCTCTCTGACAAATTGCAAGAGCCAAAGAGACCAAAACAATCTCTTATGTGAAAAAATATTTTACTAATTATGTCTTTATTTATGGATCAAGATTAGACATGAGGGTAAGTAATCTCAATAACAGATTTAGTATTAGACAAGACTCAAAAGGAAAAAAAAACAACTATTGGAGAATATGTTTTTTGAATCAATTAGTTTTAACTTGATTTATGTAAACTATTTTATTCAAATTTAATTGGGTAGATAATTCCTATTATATGTTAGAGATGGTGCAAAATGTACAAAAAATAACTGAAAAGAAGATACAGAAAGACTTTGTCCCCAAGGAGATTGTAGTGATGGAACTGGAGAGTAGGGGCATGTAAACAGAAAGTCAACATGAATCTCCTTCAAGAAGTCAAATATCACAAGATGTTAGAAATTATAGTAATCCTGACATACCTGTTGATAATGTAATCCTGGAAACAATATTCCATTTCAGTTGAGTAATGAAGGCAATTTGCTATTAACAGTAAACACTGTGGTCAGTCAGTCAGTTCAGTCCCTCAGTCGTGTCCAACTCTTTGCAACCCCATGGACTGCAGCATACCAGGCTTCCCTGTCTATCACCAACTCCTGGAGCTTACTCAAACTCATGTTCATTGAGTCAGTGATGCCATCCAACCATCTCATCCTCTGTCATCCCCTTCTCCCACCTTCAATTTTTCCCAGCATCAGGGTCTTTTCAAATAAGTCAATTCTTCACATCAGGTGGCCAAAATATTGGAGTTTCAGCTTCAGCATCAGTCCTTCCAACAAATATTCAGGGCTGATTTCCTTTAGGATTGACTGGTTAGATCTTCTTGCAGGCCAAGGGACTCTCAAGAGTCTCTTTTCCCAGTTTTGAAGTAGTCTGTTGTTCCATGTCTGGTTCTAACTGTTGCTTCTTGACCTGCTTATAGGTTTCTCAGGAGGCAGGTGAGGTAGTCTAGTATTCCCATCTCTTTAAGAATTTTCCACAGATTATACACATTTTGTGTGATGATACAGAGTACATCATGCAAAATCCTGCACTGGAAAAATCACAAGCTGGAATTGAAATTGCCAGGGGAGATATCAACAACCTGTGGTATATGTGAATAATACCACCCTGAAGGCATAAAGTAAAGAGGAACTAAAGAGCCTCTTGATGAAAGTGAAAGAGGAGAGTAAAACATTTGGCTTAAAACTCAACATTCAAAGAAACTAAAGATCATGACATCCAGTCCTTTCACTTCATGGCAAACAGAAGGAGAAAAAGTGGAAGCAGTGATAGATTTTATTCTCTTGGGCTCCAAAAGCATTACAGATGGTGATTGGAGCCATGAAATTAAAAGACACATGGTCCTTGTAAGAAAAGCTATGAAAAATATAGAGAGCATATTAAAAAGCAAAGATAGCACTTTGCCAACAAAGAGTCATATAGTCAAAGCTATGGTTTTTTCCAGTAGTCATGTATGGATGTGAGAGCTGGAAAAAATGCTGAGTGCCAAAGACTGATGCTTTTGAACTGTGGTGCTGGAGAAGACTCTTGAGAGTCCCTTGGACTGTAAGGAGATCAAACTAGTTAGTCCTAAAGGAAATCAGTCCTGAATATTCATTGGAAGGACTGATGCTGAATGTGAAGCTCCATTGCTTTGGCCACCTGAGGTGAAAACTTGACTCACTGGAAAAGATTGTGATGCTGGGAAACCTGAAGGCAAAAGGAGAAGGCAATGGCAGAGTATGAGATGGTTAGATAGCACCACCAACCCAATGGACATGAATTTGAGCAAACTCAAGGAAACAGTCAATGATAGGGGCCTGTTGTCTGCAGTCCAGGGGTTGCAAAGAGTTGGACATGACTTAGCGACTGAACAACAACAATTAATTTGGATTGAGGGTCAATAATTCATATGAAATGAAACCTTGTGGTTGACTAGGACATTTGCAATCAAAAATAATTTAATTGCCCTCAAGATTTCCTATATGTTTAAGATAAACTTTAGCACATACTAGGGTGGGTTTCAGCCCTTTAGTTCGTAGATAATAGCTTTTCAGAGCCTATTTCACAGTACTTTCTGGCAGACACTGTAATCCAATATTGATCCTTCTAGTTTCTCAGATTACTAGTTCTCAGCCTCTTGGTAGATGCCTCTAAAACAAAGGTGATAACCCCTTGATATAGTGCATCATTGTAGGGATATTTTTTGTTTTCTGAATTGTAGCCTGTGAGTCCTCACTACTTTTTAAATTATCTGATATACTGAAGCAGGTCTTAAAAAATGTTTAATTTGGCCTTTCTAAGTGTTCTCATTGGGAGTTTAAATCGCTTATTCCAACATTACATAGAAGCAGGAGTTTTGCTTTCATTTTGCTTTGTGTTCTTATAAAAATTTAAAGGAAAGGCAAAATATGAACTGATCAATATTCAAAGTTTTCTTACATATATATATATATGTATTAGTTTTTATAGACTACATATAAGATTTTATTTTTCACTAGGAAATTTCAAGTTGTTTTTAACTTTATTATCCTCAGGCCCCATGTCCAGATCTTTGACATGAATTATGCTCAGACTGGCAAAACTTTCATGTTTAATAGTTTTTGGGGAAAAAAGTAAGTTATAGTTGCCTCATTTATTGCATAGCCATCACAACTCTGTAAGATAAATATTATACTTTTCATATCACACAGAACTTAAATAACTTGTCTCTTTGTTTCCCTGGAGTCAGAGAAATGAGTAATATTTGTCTCTCTTTGGAGGAAAAAATAGGCTTTAAAGACTTTAATGTCCCTAAGACCTTAGGATCAATAAATGGCAAACTGGGATTTCCACTTTGACTTAAGTCTTTCTTCTATGCCACATTATCTCTTTACATTTGGGAACAGCCTGTTGTGAAATTCAGAAGAAAAAGTTACGATAAAAAATAGGCTTTCTCTGTTGACCTTAAAAGAATGATGTAATATTGAAAGCAATCCTACCACTATGTTCTTTTTTCATCCAATTTTTTGATTGGGATCTGTATTGGGTTATATCTATTTCACAAGAATGCAAGAATGTTAATAGTTTTTAAGAGCACAAAATAAAATATTATAAAAATCTGTATGTTCCAGAATATAGCTATTAAATCATGTTACTGGACATTAAGACAATGAGATCTATTGTTGATGTGGAAAAATGATAGCTGTTGATTAAAGTAAGTCATTATAAGCTCATTAATCAAGCTGCAGTTTTTCATACTTGGACAGATCTCTTTAGGGAAACTTCTATATTAAAAATGAATTTTATTATTTTAGCTGAGGGCAAGCCTTTCTAAAGCCACAGGAATTTTAAAGCCAATTAATAGTGCTAGTTACAAGTAATACTAGAAATTCCCAAAAGCCAAACTAATAGTCTCTAGCCAAGCTTGAAAGAATATGGGATACCGTTGAATGGTCTTCAAAAGATGGTCACCTCATCTAGTAGCTGTCTTTTTTTATTTTTTAATTTCATATGATTTTTCTCATCTACAGTAAAATAAACTAGGTAGCCAATAACCAAACCAATAATTTCAATAATTTATGTGTCATTTTATTTATTTGGCATCTCATTTATAAATTGATGTTTGAAAATCTCTACTGAATCAAAATCAGAAGCATAACTTTTTTTGGTTATACTTCCTTCCATGAAATTATACACATGTAACTTTCAAAACTCAGATGTTTTATTTTGTCATATTATTAAATGATAATAATTTAATTTTAACATTTCTTTTATTTATATTTTAAAAGTTCATCTTAGTAGAGTATTATATCAAAGCTCTTCTAAAATCATAGCATCATGGAACCTATTGGATAGCTATGCACATTAAACCTATTTTTAAAATCTACAAGTACAAATTATAGAAGGTCAGTGTGCAAGAATTAGATATGTCTTTCTCCACTAATGTAAATTTCAAAAATGCTAGATTGTTAAGAATGTAAGGCTAAACTATTAAATGCATAATTATTTGATTAAGATATATGGACTTTAAAAATTACTAATAAGGGTTTTATGAAATGAAATAACTACTAGGAATGGGAGCCAAGCATTTTCAGAAGCTGAAATATTTGACCAGAAGACTGGTAGCCTCGGTGCATCTTGGTGAATACATCTGATGTGAGCCAGGTAAGCTCCAGAAGTCAGAATAAGCAATAGATCACAGAGAAGGATGGAAAGAAGAGCATACCACAATCTTCCATGCCAGTTAGAAAAGGAATACATCCTATGTATGAGGGTAAAGTTCAGGGACTTTACAAGCTGAGGTAGCCCTAGAATTCATTCTAAATATCATCTAAACACATATTTGACTTTTGTGTTATAAATTACTTTATGGTCATGAAAGTTCTTTATTATATCAAGATACTGATTTAGCATTATTACATGCGACTAATGGAAATTTTATTGTTTCACTTCCATGAGATTTTATTATTACACTTTGGTTATTTCTTAACCCTCATAACTACCCCTCAAGAAATGCATTATTATCCTCCTTATAAAAGTTTATGTTTGGTGAGGTAAATTTAAATTTCTCTTAGACAATGAGAAAATGGCAGAACTATTTTCTAAACTCAGATTTTTTTTTAATGAAGTCTTTTCTCTAGTTCATTATTATGCAGAAAATGCTTTGTTTCACAAAAACTGAGAACATTCAAGCACTGCGCTCTTTCCTATACCTGGAGATTGTGTAACCAATCATCACTAGGAAATAAGTCAATCTTCCATTTTGTTTTTCATTCTGCTCCAAAGATTTTTTTTTTATTCCCTCTATTTTACTTTTAATTTCTTGTTTATAATATATTTGTAAAATGGCTGAGTGGATAGTTAAGCATAAATGTAGTTATATGTTTTTTGGAGATTGAATCTGTAAGCTTAACCTTAAAACAGTCTGCTTTAATCTTAGTGGTGCTATTTTTGCCCCCAAAATCATTACACATATTTTTCATTATTATAGAATGACTGAGTTTGGATAGTGCTTGAAAAAAAATCTATCTTTGGTCTGCCACATTTTTTCAGTATTTTCCCTAGTCCTTTGTGTCTTTCTTTTTCTACTAGCCTGTTTTATCCCATGTCACATTTTTTCACAGTCCAGTCATCATTTAAAAATATATCAACTGATATCATTTATAAGAATATGGTTTGACTTAAAACACTGAAGAATGAAACTATAACATTATGATATCCAATGACAAAGTTAGATTCAAGTGACAGAGTTCGATTTTAAGTGCCTTTCTTTGTACCTCCTCAAACACATAGAAGTGGCTGACTAATCTACTAAACTATGCATTTCTTGAGCAAAGTAATTTAAGTGTATTTGTTTTTGTATAAATTGTTATGTGTGTGGATACTCATATGTACATATATGAGCATAAGGCTACTTTTATGTGTCACTACATTTACACATATACTCTTGTAAATGTGTTTGTACTCTTGTAAGTGTGTTTGAATAAAAATATAATTTATCTTGTCTGACTATCCATAAGATAAGTCCTAATTTGAAATAATTTAAAGATGACTTAGAACACAATGAAATATATTACCCTTAAATACACAAAACAAATATTTCACTGAGGCAGATAAATATAAGAACAAAACTTAGAAAAAAATATTATAAGTCAAAAAACCGTAAACCTTTAAGAAGTTCCACACTAATTCTGAATTAAAAATTTATAAAGCAAATCTAGGTTTTATTCAGGCGCCATCCTCATGCTATCATATTCATTGTTAGGTGTACCACCTAAATTAAAGATAATTAAAATTTTTAGTACAGCAATTTGTTAAGAGCATTCATGAGTAAAAAAAATATACAAAGGACAAAAACCAATGTTTTCTTTTGTTATTTCAAAGTTATTTGCCAACAGGAGGTTTTTTTTTTTAAAGCATGCAAATGGGAAAACTGTACTAACCAACCACTATATTTAAATGAAATCTATTTACCTTTTATCCAGTCTGAATAGATGCTTTTTAATTATTGCTAATTGTTTAAGATGCCTTTGCATCCCCCAGAAGATTTAGTCTGAATAAATTTAATTCCTTTAAAATCTCCTTCAGTTACAGGCAAATACAGTAAGAAGCCCCATAGGTACGGTAGTAAAATAGTCATAAAGGCAGAAGCTTTTAAATGAGTAGCAAGGAAGTCTTCCCCAAAAGAGGCAGAAAAGAAATGGTTGGAGATGCAAGAGCCAAACATGAAACACAGAGTTGAAACATTTAAGATGACTGTGAAAAAGGTCTATGTTCATTTGTTAAAGAATGCACTGGGGCAGACGAAAGCATATGAATAGTTCTTTCACAGGTCACAGCGTCCATTCAGCCTGTGACATTGTTATTACCCGACAGAAATAGATGGGCCTAATTAATATTCTGAACATACCTGGGAGAACATTCTTAAGGAAATCATCCTCTGGTGGTTTGAAAGTTGAAAAAAGAAAGAAAGAAACTTAACGGTGAGCATTAAAAATTGGATCTAGATAACAAAGTCAACTGCTCTTAAAGTTTAATGCAAGCTGTAAATAGGAGTCTTGTTTGTGTACATTTTTTGGTGTAAATTGTTGTGTCTTGTGAAATAAAGTTGAGCAGTAGTTTGAATTTATTAGTAATTATATTCTTGCCATTTCATCAAATAACAGGTACAAGTCAGCTACAGAAAGTTTGTCATAGTAAGTTGTGCAAATTCTTTTAGTAATGAGTAGTGTAGCAATGTATAAATTTAGTATTTATTAATATAAAATGCTCAAAGTGGAATCCACTATCAAGAAAAAATCATTTAGCATTTTTATGAAAAAGTGGGTCTGTCAATGACTGGGTCTGTCAACGACTGGAGAAAGAATCACCTGCAAATAATGTTTAAGATATTTCTAAATAAATCATTAATTTTCAGTAATGATTAAATCTAAATTTCTCTTACATAGCTATAATACAATAAGCCATGAAACTATCAGTTTTTTAAATTTTGAACATTTTACATTTAAAATGTCATTTATATAAGATTAACTATAATTGTACTTAAACATTTACTTTTGCAAATCGGGATCCAAAATTATGATCGGTTAAAAAATACAAGGAAAAATGGGATTGTGGGATAAATTTTAGGAGCTATTTTAATATATAAATTTAAAATGTGCATATTTACATATAAAAGGCATATATGCATCCACATATGTATAATGCAAAACACATTAGAGAAAGAACAGAGAATAATGCTATAAAATATTCAATAAAACAAGATAAACGTATTTATTAAAGAATTTTGCAAAATGCTTTATCCTATTTAAATACCTGCATTTAATAAAGTAATTCATTCCAAAATGGGAGTCAAGTGTTTAGTGCCCAAACCTAATACAGTACATATAAAACAAAATCCCTATTGAAATGAAGGGAGCCATTCATTTCCCAGACACAAAAAGCTGTACTCTCTTTGTCTTGCTACTTTAAGGCCCCTTGATAGCATTTTTCCTTTTTATAGTGCTTTAGGTATAGATGCCTCTCTGCTCAAAAATCATGAAAAAACTACAAGTAGCAAATACCTAAATATGTAACAGATGTATAAGTGTTCCTCAGGATAAATAGATTATGGACAATTAACTGTCATCATACCACATCTTCGTTTCCACTCGCTCCTGTAGTGTACACCTGTGGCTTATTAGGAATATAACCAAAGCAATAACATAAATTCCAGGTTCAAAGGTAACCTAGGAAAATCTGCTTCCTTGCTTCTTGAGTGTTCCTTGTGAAAAAAACAGTAAGCAATATAGAAACAAAGTACCAAATGCATATCATTCAAAAGACCATTAACAAAGAGCGCCATCTTATGCTTTTGTCTGGTTGCAAGCATATTTCAAATTAGATGATCAAAGGAGGATTTAACACCACATTGAAAACTGTTAAATGAAATAGGTGGTCCTTGTTTGGATAATGATTCAAACAAATCAAACCAACTGTAAAAATTTTATGAAAAAGTCAAAGATATTCGAGCATAATGGATACTTGATGATATAAAAAAGTTATCTATTTTAGTTGTGAGAATGAAGTTGTGGAGTTTTTATCTATGGATGAAATGATACATTGTCTGGAATCATTTCAAAATAACTGGAATGATGAGTTGAAAGTAGGTGGACATATTGTGGTGATTTTGAAATATGTTCAAAAATTCTTTGATACTCCTCCTTGCAAGATGTGGGGCTGGACTCCTCTCTCTGTGAGTGTGGGCTTTGTGTGATGACTTACTTTTAGCAAACAGAGTACATTAGAAGTGACAGTGTTTGATTTCCAACACAAGGTCATGAGAGTCATTGTGGCTTCCTTTTTTTTTAACCTATTCTTTTTTAAAATGACTTTTTATTGGAGTATAGTTGCTTTACAATGTTGTGTTAGTTTCCGCTGTCCAGCAAGTTGATCAGCCATACAGATACATATATCCCCTCCCTTTTGGACTTCTTCCCTTCAGATCAGCATAGTGCATTGAGTAGAGTTCTTTGTGCTATACAGTATGTTTCCATTAGATATCTTTTTTATACATAGGTGAATAGTATATATATGTCACTCCTAACTTTAAATTTACTTATACCTACTAAGTGATTGTTTTGTTTGTTTTTTTTTTTGTTTTGCAGCTTCCTTTTTGTTCTTTCTTTTGTATTTCCTGGAGCTTTTCTGGAGGCTCAGCTATAAAGAATCTACCTGCAATGCAGGAGACTTGGGAGGGACAGTTTCAGTCCCTGGGTCAGGAAGATCCCCTTGAAGAGGGAATGGCACTCCAGGATTCTTGCCCAGAGAATCCCATGGCCAGAGAATTCTAGAGGGCTGCACTCCACAGGGTCACAAAAGAGATAAATATGACTGAGCTACTGAGCACTTGTCTCTGCTGCTCTGTGAGGAAACTGTGGCTCTGTTATGAGGATGTTCCAGCAACTCTATGTGCTGAGGTAAAGAGTGTTTCTTCCAACAATCTGCCATAACCATATGAGAGAATCATATGGGAAGTGAACCCTTTGGCATGGTCCTACTACAGATGACCACAGTCCCTGCTAACGTCCTACCTGCATCCTCATAATTGATGCTCAGAAACACCCAGCTACACTGCTCCTAAATTTCTGACCCAGAGAGACTGTGAAAATAAATTTTTATTATTTTAAGCTACTAAGTTATTGTTATTTGTGACACCTAATATCTAATAGAATCTATGAAATCAGATTCTCTATCTATTGAGTTTTCGATGCCGAATAATAAAAAATATGAGGAGCTGCTATAATATTTTATTCATTTAAGTTCAGTCGCTCAATTGTATCCAACTCTTTGCAACCCCATGGAAGGCAGCATGCTAGGCCTCCATGTCCAACACCAACTCCTGGAGCTTACTCAAACTTATGTCCATTGAGTCGGTAATGCCATCCAATCATCTCATCCTCTGTTGTCCCCTTCTATTCCCACCTTCAATCTTTTCCAGCATCAGGGTCTTTGCAAATGAGTCAGTTCTTTGCATCAGGTGGCCAAAGTATTAGTTTCAGCTTCAGCATCAGTCCTTCCAATCAATATTCAGGCCTGGTCTCCTTTAGGATTGACTAGTTGGATTTCTTTGCAGTCCAAGGGACTCTCAAGAGTCTTCTCCAACATCACAGTTCAAAAGCTTCAGTTCTTAGGCACTCAGCTTTCTTTGTAGTCCAACTCTCACATCCATACATGACTACTGGAAAAACCATAGCCTTGACTAGATGGACCTTTGTTGGCAAAGTAATGTCTCTGCTTTTCAATATGCTGTCTAGGTTGGTCATAGCTTTTCTTCCAAGGGACAAGCATCTTTCAATTTCATAGCTGCAGTCATCATCTGCAGTGGTTTTGGAGCCCAAAAAGTTAAAGTCTGTCATGTTTCCCCATTTATTTGCCATGAAGTAACAGGACCAGATGTCATGATCTTAGTTTTCTAAATGTTGAATTTTAAGCCAACTTTTTCACTCTCCTCTTTCACTTTCATCAAGAGGCTCTTTAGTTCTTTGCTTTCTGTCATAAGGGTGGTGTCATCTGTCTATCTGAGGCTACTGATATACTCCTGGCAATCTTGATTCCAGTGTGTGCTTCATCCAGCCCAGAGTTTCTCATTATGTATTCTGCATATAAGTTAAATAAGCAGGGTGACAATAAACAGCCTTGACGAACGCCTTTTCCTATTCGGAACCAGTCTTTTGTTCCATGGCCAGTTCTAACTGTTGCTTCTTGACATGCATAGAGATTTCTCAGGAAGCAGGTAAGGTGTCTGGCATTCCCATCTCTAAGTATCTTCCACAGTTTGTTGTGAACCACACAGTTAAAGACTTTGGCATAATCAATAAACCAGAAATAGATGCTTTTCTGGCACTCTCTTGCTTTTTTGATGATCCAACGGATGTTGACAATTTGATCTCTGATTCCTCTGCCTTTTCTAAATCCAGCTTGAACATCTGGAAGTTCAGAGTTCACATACTGTTGAAGTCTGGCTTGGAGAATTTTAAGCATCACTTTGCCAGCAGGTGAGATGAGTGCAATTGTGCTGTAGTTTAAACATTCTTCGACATTGCCTTTCTTTGGGATTGGAATGAAAACTGACCTTTTCCAGTCCTGTGGCCACTGCTGAGTTTTCCAAATTTGCTGGCGTATTGAGTGCAGCACTTTCACAGCATCATCTTTTAGGATTTGAAATAGCTCAACTGGAATTCCATCACCTCCATTAGCTTTGTTTGTAGTGATGCTTCCTAAGGCCCACTTGACTTCACATTCCAGGATGTCTGGCTCTAGTAGAGAGATCACACCATCGTGATTATCTGGGTCATAAAGATCATTTTTGTATAGTTCTTCTGTGTATTTTTGCTACCTCTTCTTAATAACTACTGCTTCTGTTAGATCCATATCATTTCTGTCCTTTATCATGCCTATCTTTGCATGAAATGTTCCCTTGGTATCTCTAATTTTCTTGAAAAGATCTCTAGTCTTTTCCATTCTGTTGTTTTCCTCTGTATCTTTGCATTGATCACTGAGGAAGCCTTCCTTATCTCTCCTTGATATTCTCTGGAACTCTGCGTTCAAATGGGTATAAATTTCCTTTGCTCCTTTGCCTTTCACTTCTTTTCTTTTCACAGCTGTTTGTAAGGCCTCCTCAGACAACCATTTTGAATTTCTTTTTCTTGGCAATGGTCTTGATCACTGCCTCCTGTGCAATGTCATGAACCTCCGTCCATAGTTCTTCAGGCACTCTCTCTATCAAATCTAATCCCTTGAATCTATTTGTCACTTCCACCGTGTAACGGTAAGGGATTTGATTTAGGTCATACCTGAATGGTCTAGTGGTTCTCCCTATCTTCTTCAATTTAAGTCTGAATTTGGCAATAAGGCGTTCATGATCTGAGCCAGTCAGCTCCTGGCTACAGGTGCTTAAGCAACTGTGAGGAGATACCCCACGTCCAAGGGCAGAGAAGCCTGAGCAAGATGGTAGGAGGGGGAAAATTGCATTTAGAATCAAACCCCATAACCACCAGAGATGCTCAGAGGCCTTATACATACCTTGTATATACACCAGGACCCAGAGATCCCACAGAGACTGAGACAGAACTGTGACTGAGTGTCTCCTGAGGAGGTATGGGTCAGCAATGGAGTGCCTCAGCGTCAGGGGCTCTGAGTGCAGTAGACCTGGGTATGGCATAAGCACTCTTGGAAAAGGTTGCCAGTAACCCCACCATAGGGTCATTAGAGCTTACACAGGACTGGGAAATAGACTCTTGGAGGGTACAAACAGAACCTTGTGTGCACCAAGACCCAGGATAAAGGAGCAGTGACCCCACAGGAGACTGACCCAGACTTGCCTATGAGTGTCCAGGAGTCTCCAGTGGAGGTGTGGCTCAGTGGTGGCCTGCTGCAGGGTTAGGGGCACTGAATGTAGCAATGTGTGCATGGGATCTTTTGAAGGAGGTTTCCATTATCTTCATTACCTCTGCCATAGTTTGGCCCTCAAATAACAAGGAGGGAACACAGCCCAGCCCATTGACAGAAAATTGAATTAAATATTTACTGAGCATGCCCTCTCCCATTAGAACAAGACCCAGTTTCCCCCTCAGTTAGTTTCTCTCATAAGGAAGCTTCCATAAGCCTGTTATCCTCCATCAGAGGGCAGACAGACTGAAAAGCACAGTTACAGAAAACTAATCAACCTGATCACATGGACCACAGCCTTGTCTAACTCAATGAAACTATGAGCCATGCCCTGGAGGGCCACCCAAGACAGATGAGTCACGGTGGAGAGTTCTGACAGAATGTGGTCCACTGGAGAAGGAATGGCAAACCACTTCAGTATTCTTGCCTTGAGAACTCCATGAACAGTATGAAAAGGCAAAAATATAGGACACTGAAAGATGAACTTCCCCACATTAGTAGGTGTTCAATATGCTACTGGAAATCAGTGGAGAAATAATTCCAGAAAGAATAAAGAGATGGAGCCAAAGCAAAAAACAGCACCCAGTTGTAGATGTGACTGGTAGTGGAAGTAAAGTCCAATGCTGTAAAGAACAATATTGCATAGGAACCCGGAATGGTAGGTCCATGAATCAAGGCAAACTGGAAGTGGTCAAACAGGAGATGGCAAGCTGAATATCGACATTTTAGGAATCAGTGAATTAAAATGGACTTGAATGGGTAAATTTAACTCAGATGACCATTATATCTATTACTGTAGGCAAGAATCCCTTACAAGAAATGGAGTAGCCCTCATAGTCAACAAAAGAGTCTGAAATGCAGTACTTCGAAGCAATCTCAAAAATGCAGAATGATCTCTGTTTGTTTCCAATGCTAACCATTCAATATCACAGTAATCCAAGCCTATGCCCCAACCAGTAATGCTGAAGAAGCTGAAGTTGAATGGTTCTATGAAGACCTAGAAGACCTAGAACTAACACCCCAAAAAGATGTCCTTTTTCATTATAGGAGACTGGAATGCAAAGGTAAGAAGTCAAGAGATACCTGGAGTAACAGGAAAGTTTGGCCTTGGAGAAGAGAATGAAGCAGGGCAAAGGCTAATAGAGTTTTGCCAAGAGAACACACTGGTCATAGCAAACACCCTCTTCCAACAACACAAGAGAAGACTCTACACATGGACATCACCAGATGGTCAATATGAAAATCAGATTATTATATTCTTTGCAGCCAAAAATGGAAAAACTCTATATAGTCAGCAAAAAACAGGACTGGTAGCTGACTGTGGGTCAGATCATGAACTCCTTATTGCCAAATTCAGATTTAAATTGAAGAAAGTAGGGAAAACCACTAGACCATTCAGGTATGACCTCAGTCAGATATTTTGTTACCTTCATGTATATTTTAATAACTTGATAACTTTTAAAAGCTGGTTTTCCTTTTTCTTATTCTGTAAGGATATTGTATAGGTAGAAAGAACTGACATTTTATTAAAGTATAGGCAGTGATAGTTTTCTTTATAAAGAGTTCTTTCAAAGCTTTTCACTATTTTTTTTCCCCTCCAACAGTACTTAGATCATTTGGATTTTATTCACCATTTTCCAGCAACTTTCCAAAAAATAGACCTTAATGAAAAAAAATTAAAAAACCACACTAACAAAATTATGTATGGCCATAAAATAGAGGTAGCACTAAGTGGGGAGTTGGATAAATTGCTTGTATCCTACCCACATCATAATCTTTATCATTCTCTCACAAATAAGCACACTCTGTGAATAAAACAGTGTGTTTTCCTGGCAAACACAGCTTTCAGATAAGACCTCTTAGCTCTAACTACAGCAAAATAAGACTAAAAGTATGAAAGATACTATCTTTAAGGATTGTTGTGATATGATTACCTAAACCCCTATCTAAAATGAATATAATCATTGAAAATATATTTTATAGCTTTGAACTAAGTGCTAAATGAAATGAAAAATATTTTAGCTTAAGGAAAACAAAATGTTTTTTTTTTCATAAAGTAAATTCTAAAGGGATTAATTTCTAAAGTTTTGAGTCTTTGGTCTTCAAAAAAAATGTAAGTTCTACATATTATATTAAGTAAAAAGCATATCTATTATCAACTGTAATCAGGCTTTTATTAAGGAAAGTAATGCATATCAGTAATGCATAACATTGTGCTTGTTAAATTTTATTGTATTGATTTCTCACATTTTCCCTGTTTGTTTCCCCCCCCCCCAATTTATAGAGGAAGAACAAAAGGTAAATTATCTTGCTAGGAGTACACAGTTAAAATGATTTTCTATTTCAGATTTGGGGACTTCCCTGGTAGTAAAGTATCTGCGTGCAGATTGAGGAGTCTTAAAAGATGTGGGTTCAATCCCTGGGTCGGGAAGATCCCCTGGGGAAGAAAAAGGTAACCCACTCAAGTATTCTTGCCTAGGAAATTTTATGGACAGAGGAACGTGGAAGACTACAGTCCATAGGGTTGTGAAGAGTTGGACACGACCAAGCATGCAGGTGTTTTAGATTTGAGGTTGTATGAATCTAAATTCCCCAATAACTGAGAATACTGTTATGTGCCTTGCATGGCCCTGTGTGAACAGCAAAGATGTCTACAACGTAGCCTCTGCCCTCAGTACACATTCACATTTTAAGGAGACAAAACATTTAGTGCAAAATATTAGTGCAATATTAAGTGCAAAAAACTTAATTTTTAAATTTTTTGCACTTAATTAAAACATTAAATGCAAAAACTTTTTTTATCTTTTATTTTATTATATTTTATTCTTTAAAAATTTTCTTTACATTATCATGTTGGTTTTGCCATACATTGACATGAATCTGCCATGGGTATGCATGTGTTCCCCTTCCAGAACCCCCCTCCCACCTCCCTCCGGATTCCCACTCTTAATGGCATACTGCATGAGTCTGCTATCATTGAAATGGAAATGTACAGGAATTAGGGTTGAGTATGGTCAACAGCAGGTGAAGAAATTTTCTTGAAGGAGGTGAAATCTTAGACAAGCTTTGAGAAAAAAATCTGTAAATAGACAGAAGATAGAAAGTGTATATTATTGGTTAACCCAATCCCCACATTTCTGTTGAAGAACTTCCTAGAAGAGTTCTGAATGATGGCATTTAAGTAAAACTCAGTTGTGTGATTTCTGGGAAGCCCGTTGTCATTTTCACACCCCTTTTTTTCTTTTTCTTGTTGGAACTCAGATATGATGACTGGAGCTGCCAAGAGAACATCCAGTGCCTTGGGGTCAACTCCTTGAGCTGCTCAGCTAGCACTAGTAACTGCTCATCAGAGGCTTCTTGCTGTATAACAAAAACAAACTCATATTTGCTTAAGGCTCCGTATTTGGGCCATCTATTACTTCTTTCACAAACATTGGTAATAGATATGGAGTGGTATACACTATCTCAGGTGAGAGAAATACCACTGAAAATGCACTCATCTTGGGCATAAAAAGCTTTAACTTCCAAGATTGATAGTATTTAAATATAACTTAGTCTGATTCCAAGTGTAATCTTTGGCTAATAAATCCCAATGAGTTCCCTGAGAGAATCAGGCTTGTTTCTTTTAAGGTCTCATGTATTAATCTTCTCCATAAAGTTGGTATCTGTGATCATCTCCTGAATATAGGGTGGAATGAAGATTGTGAGATTATGTGAAGTCTTGAATAATCTCTATATGGAATGTTAAAAGGAATACCCCGACCCATCCATGAAATGAAATAAAACCTGGGTAAGCAATTGTGGAGGTCAGTTGGAAGGGTATGATTTTTTATTTCTGCTGAATTTAGAAGGGATAGATGATAGTATTAAAATTAGTTTTTTATAAGATATGAAAGAAAAACCTGATTTGGGCTTTCCAGTTTAAGGGGTTGATGATATTAATACTTCTGACTAAAATGAAGCTATTTGAAAGGACTGCTTGTCTTGGAGGGAGAGAGATAATTTCCCTGTTGGATATATATGCATCCATATACCCTTTATGTGGCCTATGTAAGCTGCTAAGAACAGACACAGGGACAAAGGCAGTGGGTTATGAATGGAGTTTGACATTTAGAAGTAATCAGAAAAAAAAACTATTACAGTGATTGATTTAATAAATCTGCTAAAGCAAAATTGTAGGTATCAAGAAAAGATGTGTAAGCTTTCATAAGGATAAAGCAGCAGTGTAAGGAATGAATAATGTTGGATAGAGATAGAGTAACAAACTTACAGTTACCAAAGAGGAAAGATGGAGAGAGGTAAACTAGGAAGTTTTATCTTATATAAAATAGATAATCAAGAAGGACCTACTGCATAGCACAGGGAACTCTACTCAATCCTTTTCAGTAACCTATATGGGAAAAGAACCTGAAAAAGAAGGTCCTGCTGTGCCAGGTCACTTCCATCGTGTCTGAATCTGTGTGACTCCAGGTAAGGATATTGGAATGGGTTGCCATTTCCTTCTTCAGGGGATCTTTCCAATGAAGGATCAAGCTTGTGTCTCTTAAGCCTCCTGCATTGGCTGGTGAGCTCTTAACTATAAGTGTCACCCAGGAAGCCCCAAAAGAAAGGGTACACATATATGTATAACTGAGTCACGTTGCTGTATACCTGAAACGAACAAAACACTGTGAATCAACTATAGCATAGTGTTAGTCATTCAGTTTGGAGAAGGCAATGGCACCCCACTCCAGCACTCTTGCCTGGAAAATCCCATGGATGGAGGAGCCTGGTGGGCTGCAGTCCATGGGGTCACTAAGAGTTGGACACGACTGAGCGACTTCACTTTCACTTTTCACTTTCATGCATTGGAGAGGGAAATGGCCACCCACTCCAGTGTTCTTGCCTGGAGAATCCCAGGGACTGGGGCGCCTGGTGGGCTGCCATCTATGGGGTCGTACAGAGTCGGACACAACTTGAAACGACAGCAGCAGCAGCAGCAGTCACTCAGTTGTGTCCAACTCTTTGGGACCCCATGGATGGTAGCCTGCTAAGCTCCTCTGTCCGTGGAATTCTCCAGGTGAGAACGCTGGAGTGAGTAGCCATTCCCTTCTCCAGGGGATCTTCCCAACTCAGGGATCCAAACTGAGTCTTCTGAATTGCAGGCAAGTTCTTTACCATCTGAGCCATGAGGAACGCTCAAAAACCTAACATAAAATTAAAGGAAAAGCAGCAGTGTAAGAAAATGAACACGGTGAATGGAGATAGAGGAGCAGTTAGGAAGGTGAAATGTCAAGAAAGCCAAGGGATATAGGTTGGGAACTCAGAAAAGCAACACAATCAAGGGTAGAGCTAAAACTCAGGAAAGATTCTGGTGTTAGAAGGCTTTGTTGACCTGCAGCAGAGCAGAGTTCTGGTTGTGTTGTGGATGGTCAAGAACGTTTATTTCATGGACTTCCTTGGTGGTCCAGTGACTAAGACCCCATGCTCCCAATGCACAGGGCCAGGTTCAATCTCTGGCTAGGGAACTAGATCTCATACTGAAAGAGTCAATTCCTAGGCAGGTTGAAAAGAAGTCCGGGGTGCCCGAGGAGGAGAAAGGGGTCTCAGGCTTTTGAGAAGTGGTCTGGAATTCTCAAGGAGGAGGAAAGGACAAACGTCTTTTTATTTTTTATTCTCTGTATTACTTAGTCACATAAAACTTTTTTTGCTGTTGTTGTTTATTTCTTTTTTATTTTAAGCCTGGAACTGATTATTACACAATGAACAACTCAGTTTAAATTTAGTACTAGTGTTATATAACAACAATGCATCCTGCTTGAAGACAGTTTCTCCTTCCTGAAAACCTGAATAATCCTGATATCTTAGAATGTATATTATGGGAGTGGGTATAATAAGATCTTTCTATTGTTAAATTCTAATCCTGTTACCATAAAATGTAAATTGTGGGAGTGGATCTGGTAAAATTTTTACAAACTTGAGACATTCTTTTGATTTACTGTAATAGCTAATTTAAAAAGTATATAACTACTTTGCTTAGACTAGCAAGGGGGGAACTCTCTGGCCCTGTTCTGATGTCTAAGTCAGAAGCTTTCTCTGTCTCTTTTCATACTTTTATAAAACTCTGCTACACAAAAAAAAGAGAGTTCCAGAAAAACATCTATTTCTACTTTATTTACTATGCCAAAGCCTTTGACTGTGTGGATCACAATAAACTGTGGAAAATTCTGAAAGAGATGGGAATACCAGACCACCTGACCTGTCTCTTAAGAAACCGGTATGCAGGTCAGGAAGCAACGGTTAGAACTGGACATGGAACAACAGACTGTTTCCAAATAAAAAAAAAAAGGAGTACGTCAAGGTTGTATATTGTCACCCTTCTTATTTAACTTATATGCAGAATACATCATGAGAAATGCTGGGATGGAGGAAGCACAAGCTAGAATCAAGATTGCTGGGAGAAATATCAATAACTTCAGATATGCAGATGACACAACCTTTATGGCAGAAAGTGAAGAGGAACTAAAGAGCCTCTTGCTGAAGTAAAAGAGGAGAGTGAAAAAGTTGGCTTAAAGCTCAACATTCAGAAAACTAAGATCATGGCATCTGGTCCCATCAACTTCATGGCAAACAATGGGGAAACAGGGTAAACAGTGAGAGACTTAATTATTTTGGACTCCAAAATCACTGCAGATGGTGAATGCAGCCATGAAATTAAAAGACTCTTACTCTTTGGAAGGAAAGTTGTGACCAACCTAGACATATTAAAGAGCAGAGACATTACTTTGCCAACAAAGGTCCATCTAGTCAAAGCTATGGTTTTTCCAGTAGTCATGTATGGATATGAGAGTTGGACTTTAAAGAAAGTGGAGCATGGAAGAATTAATGCTTTTCAATGGTAGTGTTGGAGAAGACTCTTGAGAGTCCCTTGGACTGCAAGGAGATACAACCAGTTCATCCTAAAGGAGATCAGTCCTGGGTGTTCATTGGAAGGACTGATGTTGAAGCTGAAACTCCAGTACTTTGGCCACCTGATGGGAAGAGCTGACTCATTTGAAAAGACCCTGATTGTGGATTAGCTTGAGGGCAGGAGGAGAAGGGAATGACAGAGGATGAGATGGTTGGATGGCATCATCAACTCAATGGACATGAGTTTGAGTGGGCTCCAGGAGTTGATGTTGGACAGGGAGGCCTGGCGTGGTTCAGCTCATGTGGTCACAAAAAGTCAGACACGACAGCGACTGAACTGAACACAAACCTTGAGTGATCAAACCTGATCCCTGGTCCTGAAGCTCACTTTTCTTCTTCCTAGATCAAGAATCTGACACCATTCACCATAAGCTATCAATATGTCACAATTAAGTGTTCACATGCCTGAAAAAAGATCTGGCATGCTACCACTAAGACCTGGGGCAGTCAAATAAAATAAATAAATATTTTAAAAACCAAGAATGGAAGAATGAATGGAAGGAGAGAAAATAGATAATGTCTGCCTAATAGACCCCATTCCAAAAAGAGCTTGTGCAGAATTGACATGCCGTTTCAGGAAGATAGAAGAGGTTTAATCTTGTCATGGCAGCTGTTGGAAGATGCAGATTCTGGAAGCATCAACTTCATTTGACTTAATAATTTGGTGTAATATATTTAAAGTCCTTTGCTTGTTTCACATAATTGCTTTTGAACTTTGGAAAAATTTGTGTGAATATTTTTGAGTTGTACAAAGATTATAAAATATTTTCTTCATTTTATAATAATTGACCAGAATTGCAAGGCACAGTTAAGGTCCAGAAAGTTGGAAATATTCAGCTCTTAATGAAAAAATTTCTTCTTACTTTTATGATCAAACAAAAGATTTTACAATATATTTAGACAGAAAAATGCCTTTTGTTCATGAAAAAACTTTAAGTGTATTTTTACACTTATGTTTTTGTATCCAACTTTATGAAATACAATTTTTCATTGCCATCTACATTCTAATCATTATTGTATGGCATCAGAAAGCTACAAAACCACATCATATTACCATGGCATCATACAAAATTGCCTTTATACAATTATATACAATAATTTTATTTTCAAATAATGCCACTACTTTCATTTATCTATCTAAAAATTAGTCATGAACAAAATGGCTATATTAAATATTAAAACAAAGACAATAAAATGACTGAAAAAATTATCTCATGCCTTATGCAATTCATTGTTTTTTATTTAAGGTTCATATGATTAATTCTTCTTAAGAGGTCCATGCTAAGCAAACAGATAAAGAAAGTACCAAAACCATTAAAACAGTTTATGCCATTTGTTTTAGTTCTGATAAACAACCATAAAAGGAAAACACAATCCCTTTTTGTCTAATGGCAGTTCTATAAACCACCACATGGGCTTCCCAGGTGGCGCGGTGATAAAGAATCCACCTTCTAGGGCAGGAGATGAAGGAGACAAGGTTCGAACCCTGGGTCAGGAAGACACTCTGGAGTAGGAAATGGCAATCTGTTCCAGTCTTCTTTTCTGGAAAATTCCATGGGCAGAGGAGCCTAGCAATTTACAGTCCATGGGGCCACAGAGAGTCAGATAGGACTGAGCATGCATAGATAAATCTGGTTATCAGGAAGTTCAGTTGAAATTTTTTGAAACAATCTCCTATAGATTATCTTTCTTTTTTTCATAATTGTTTTTCTATTCTGGTTTTACTACCTGGATTTTCTATTTATTCTCACTTTATTGGTTTGCCAGTCTATTGAGTGTCTTCTTTAATATCACCAGTTTTCTTATAACCTATTTGGAAAGGAGCAGACATAAATGATAAATACTGAATTATTGTCAGATCACACCCAAGTTCAATAAATAAGTGTATTTTAGGAAAAATATTAAGATATTTTTTAAAGAATTAATTAGCATTAAATTAAAGTTACAGATTTAAATATCATTGGTATTTAAATGAATTTAGCTGAATGTTGAAATCAGCTGTATTAATGAAACTTACATTGCTATTAAAAATAATCTAGAGACAAAAAGAAGACAATAGAATAGGCTATAAATTAGAAATGATCTTAATTGTATAAGGCATGTAATGAAAATAGTGAGTGAGAGTCGCTCAGTCGTGTCTGACTCTTTGCGACACCATGGACTATACAGTCCTGGAATTCTCCAGGCCAGAATAGTGGAGTGGGCAGCCTTTCCCTTCTCCAGGGGATTTTTCCAACCCAGGGATCAAACAAACCCAGGTCTCCCACATTGCAGACGGATTCTTTACCAGCTGAGCCACAAGGGAAACCCAAGAATCCTGGAGTGGATAGCCTATCCCTTCTCCAGCAGATCTTCCTGACCCAGGAATGGAACCCAGGTCTCCTGCCTTGCAGGAGGATTCTTTACCAACTGAGCTATAAGGGAAGCCCTAAAATGTGAAAGTGAAAGTGGTTCACTCGTGTCGGACTCTTTACAACCCCATGGACTACACAGTCCTGAAATTCTCCAGGCCAGAATACTGGAATGGGTAGCCTTTCCCTTCTCCACAGGATCTTCCTAACCCAGAGATCAAATCCAGGTCTCCCTCATTGCAGGCAGATTCTTCACCAGCTGAGCCACAAGCGAAGCCAAAGAATACTGGGCTAACCCTTTCCCTTCTCCAGGGGATCTTCCTGACCCAGGAATCAAACCAGGGTCTCCTGCATTGCAGGCAGATTCCTTGGCAATTGAGCTATCAGGGAAGCCCAAAGTGAAAATAAATATAATCTATTAAGGGTAGCAGTAATTTTCCTCATCGGCAAGACTAAAGATCCACTTCTTACTTTGATCATTCCATTCACAAGTTATCTGATTTTTACCGAGTCTTGACGTTTTGAGATTTCAGGTTTTTTATATCTGTTAAAATGAAAAAATTTGTCTTACTGGTAAGGCTCCTTCCAACTCTAAAACTCCTTTCCAAGAATGTTTTTTGAAGTCTTGAGAGATGTGCTACTTATTTTTGTTATGCTTTATTTTGATTTACTAGATATAATAATGGGCTGGGATAAGCAAAAATATTGCATAAAAGCCATACAGGGAAAAAAAGAGAGAGATATCTCTGCTGCTCCAGAATTTCTTTTGAAAGAATATGCATTGCACACTTTAGTAAACTTACTTTGGAAATGTTTTGCTTGCAGAAGTTTGTGAAATTATAAGCAACAATAAACAGTACTTAAAACCAGTTACATTTGCCATAAAAAACAGGGACTTAGAATCTTTTCAGAACACTTATGATTTGGGTATCTTACAAAGTTATATTTGGTTTGCTGTATAATGTGTTCTATGCACACTTTCTTTCAGAATTTCTACACATTTATCTAAGTGGGAACCTGGAAAACATAGTTCAGTCAAAATGAAAACTCCATATTTTAACATCATTCCTCACTTTTTCTCTGAGTTTCCAAAAAGGTTTGACTGTAATCTGATTTGGGAGTCCATTTACTTGATTGTTCATTTCTATTTCAGATTGATGTCTGGAGGGCATTCAACAACCACAGACTTAGGGCAGAACTGCCTATAGTAAAGCTACAGTGGACAGAAAGCCAAGGACACTGGGAAACCAAGGACACATCAACAAAATGGAAATTTTACTGATGGTTTCTTATTTATGCTTGGATTGATTTCTTGTTTATGTCCTTTTTCAAGTGTTTCCAATGGGCTGTAATGGGTGAAATTAACTCAGATGACCATTATATCTACTATTGTGGGCAGGAATCCCTTAGAAGAAATGGAGTAGCCATCATGGTCAACAAAAGAGTCCAGAATGCTGTACTTGGATGCAATCTAAAAAATAACAGAATGATCTCTGTTCGTTTCCAAGGCAAACCATTCAATATCATGGTAATCCAAGCCTATGCCCCAACCAGTAATGCTGAAGAAGCTGAAGTTGAATGGTTCTATGAAGACCTATAAGATCTTTTAGAACTAACAACCAAAAAAGACGTTCTTTTCATTATAGGGGACTAGAATGCAAAAGTAGGAAGTTAGGTAACACCTAGAGCAACAGGCAAATTTAGCCTTGGAGTACAGAATGAAGCAGGGCAAAGGTGAATAGAGTTTTGTCAAGAGAATGCACTGGTCATAGCAAACACCCTCTTCCATACGCATGGACATTATCAAATGGTCAACACTGAAATCATATTGATTGTATTCTTTGCAGCCAAAGATGGAGAAGCTCTATATAGTCAGCAAAAACAAGACCGGGAGCTGACTGTGGCTCAAACCATGAACTCCTTATTGCCAAATTCAGACTTAAATTGAAGAAAGTGGGGAAAACTGCTAGACCATTCAGGTATGACCTAAATCAAATCCCTTGTAGTTATACAGTGGAAGTGAGAAATAGATTCAAGGGACTAGACCTAATAGACAGAGTGTCTGATGACCTATGGACGAAAGTTTGTTTCATTGTACAGGAGACAGGGATCAAGACCATCCCCAAGAAAAAGAAATGCAAAAAAGCAAAAAGGCTGTCTGAGGAGGCCTCACAAATAGCTGTGAAAAGAAGAGAAGTGAAAAGCAAAAGAGAAAAGGAAAGATTCTCATCTGAATGCAGAATTCCAAAGAAAAGCGAGGAGAGATAGGAAAGCCTTCTTTATCGATCAATGCAAAGAAATAGAGGAAAACAACAGAATGGGAAAGACTAGAGATCTCTTCGAGAAAATTAGAGATACCAAGGGAATATTTCATGCCAAGATGGGCTTGATAAAGGACAGAAATGGTATGGACTTAACAGAAGCAGAAGATATTAAGAAGAGGTGGCAAGAATGCACAGAAGAACTTTACAAAAAAGATCTTCATGACTCAGATAATCACGATGATGTGATCACTCACACTCAGCTAGAGCCAGACATCCTGGAAGGTGAAGTCAAGTGGGCCTTAGAAAGCCTCACTACAAAGCTAGTGGAGGTGATGGAAGTCCAGCTGAGCTATTTCAAACCTTAAAAGATGAGGCTGTGAAAGTGCTGCACTCAATATGCTAGCAAATTTGGAAAACTTAGCAATGGCCACAGGACTGGAAAAGGTCAGTTTACATTCCTGTCCCAAAAAAACACAATACCAAAGAATGTTCAAACTACCACAGAGTTGCACTCATTTCACACACTAGTAAAGTAATGCTCAAAATTCTCCAAGCCAGACTTCAGCAATACATGAACCATGAACTTCCAGAGTTCAAGCTGGTTTTATTTTTTTTTATTCTCGAATTTTTAATTTCAATTCATTTGATTTTATTTATTTTTTTTAAAATAATAAAGTTTTTTTTTTAATTGTTTTTGCCATACAATGTCATGATATCACCATGGGTTTACATATGCTCCCCCTCCAGAACCCCCCTCCCTCCCCCCTTCCCCCCGGGAAATCTCCCTGCACCAGCCCCGAGCATCAATCCTGGGCTGACGATTGATTAGACATATGATAATTAACTTGTTTCAGTGCCCTTCTCCCATATCATCCCACCCTTACCCTCATCCACAGAGTCCACGAGTCTATTCTATACATCTGCGTTCCTATTGCTGGGCAGAGGAACCAATGATCAAATTGCCAAAATCTGATGGATTACCGAAAAAGCAAGAGAGTTCCAGAAAAACATCTATTTCTGCTTGACTGACTATTACAAAGCCTTTGACTGTGTGGATCATAATAAACTGTGGAAAATTCTGAAAGAGATGGGAATACCAGACCATCTGACCTGTCTCTTGGGAAACCTGTATGCAGGTCAGAAAGCAAGAGTTAGAACTGGATATGGAACAACAGACTGTTTCCAAATAGGAAAAGGAGTTCGACAAGGCTATATATTGTCACCCTGCTTATTTAACTTATATGCAGAATACATCATGAGAAACGCTTGGCTGGAAGAAACACAGGCTGGAATCAAGATTGCCAGGAGAAATATTAATAACCTCAGATATGCAGATGACACCACTCTTATGGAGGAAAGTGAAGAGGAACTAAAAAGTCTCTTAATGAAAGTAAATGAGGAGAGTCAAAAAGTTGGCTTAAGGCTCAACATTAAGAAAACTAAGATCATGGCATCTGGTCCCATCACTTCATGCCAAATAGATGGGGCAACCATGGAAAAAGTGTCAGACTTTATTTTTGTGGTTCCAAAATCACTGTAGATGGTGATTGTGTTATGCCCAGATCCTAATCTCCACAAATCACCAGGAGGCCTTACACCGATGCAAGCACATTAGGAAGTTTATTGCAGACCTGGGTCTGAACCACAACACACACGCAAATGCAGCGGAGTGAGGGCAGTGGCCCCGAGCCGCATGGTACAAGGCTTTTTAAAGGGAAAATGGCTACAGGTGGGTTGAGGCGTCGTGGTGGTCTGTGATTAGTCAGGCACTTAGGTCTCACAATTGCAGCCATGAAATCAAAAGACGCCTACTCCTTGGAAGGAAAGTTATGGCCAAACTGGATAGCATATTGAAAAGCAGAGACATTACTTTGACAACAAAGGTTCGTCTAGTCAAGGCTATGGTTTTTCCAGTAGTCATGTATGGATCTGAGAGTTGGACAGTGAAAAGGCCTGAGTGCCGAAGAATTGATGCTTTTGAACTGTGGTGTTGGAGAAGACTTCTGAGAGTCCTTTGGACTGCAAGGAGATCCAACCAGTCCATCCTAAAGGAGATCAGTCATGGGTGTTTATTGGAAGGACTGATGTTGCAGCTGAAACTCCAATATTTTGGCCACGTCATGCGAAGAGTTGACTCATTGGAAAAGACCCTGAAGCTGAGAAGGACTCAGGGCAGAAGGAGAAGGGGAAGACAGAGGCTGAGATGGCTGGATGGCATCACCGACTCAATGGACATGGGTTTGGGTAGACTCCAGGAGTTGGTGATGGACAGGGAGGCCTGGCATGCTGTGGTTCATGGGGTCACAAAGAGTCAGACATGACTGAGTGACTGAACTGATACTGATTTCTCTTTTATGTCCTTTTTCAAGTGTTTCAGTTTCTTTCTTTCTTTTTTTTTTTTTTTAACTTTTGTGTTTTATAAGCTTTGTACTCATTGAGGATTGATTTACCCACCTCTGGTAAAGGAGTGGAGTCCAAGAAAGAAATATCATTTTGGCTGATTTACTAAGAAAGCCACTAAAAATCTATTTTTTTTACAGTATCTCCCTGACACCAACAGACTATGAGATCTTTCCTTAATAGTAATGTATACTTTAATTACAATATCTCAGCTTTTCTAATTTTTTTTTTGCTATCTTTTAACCTGTTAACATAGTTGTTGAGAAACATATGAGTGTTCAGTGGTAGAAGACAGTCACTACTTAATACTAACATAGATATTAGACCAGTTATTGAATAATTGACTCAGTCTCTACAGCTGCATAATTGATAGTCTCCAAATATTAAAGTAATTTATGTAAGGGCTATCCAAAAGATCCTCCTTATTTTTCTGTGAAAGAGACATATTACCACCAGCATCCCAAAGGTGATTAATAGACAGAGTTAACAAAGCCGAAGTTGGTTCTTTGAGAAGGCAAAGAAAAAAATGGAAAAACCTTTAGCTAGACTAAGGAAAAAAGACAGAAGGTGCAAATAACTAAAATCAGAAAAGCAAGTGGGGACTTTATTAGCAATCTTACAGAAAGTAAAAGGTATTAAGAGAATAGTGAATGATTGTACACCAATAAACTTAATAATCTAATTTAAATGGACTAAGTTCTAGAAGCACAGTATTTACAAAACTGACTCAATAAGAAATAGAGAAGCTTCTCTGGTGGCTCACTGGTTAAGACTCTGCCTGCCAATGCAGGGGATATGGGTTTAATCCCTGCTGGGAAGATCCCACATGCCCAGGGGCAAGCTTGTGTGCCACAACTACTGAGTCCATGTGCCCTAGCCCTTGTGCTCCATAAGAGAAGCCTCTGCAATGAGATGCCAGTGAACTGCAGCTAGAGAGGAGCCCTCATTCTCTGCAACCAGAGAAAGACTGTGTGCAGTAAAGACTGCAGTGCAGTCAAAAACAAAATAAATTAATAAAAAAAAGAAATAGAAAATCCCAACAGTCATAAGCAAGTAAAGAGATGGATGCAGTATTCAAAACCCTCTAATTGAAAAGTTCAAGACCAGATGACTTCACTGGTGAATTCCATCAAATATTGAAAGAAGAATTAATACCAATTCTCCTCAAGCTCTTCCAACCAAAAAAAAGAAAAAGAAAAAGATACTTGCTAACACATTCTTGAGGTCAACTTACCTTCATCCAAAGATAAAGAAATAACAAGGAAAGAAAACTGCATAGGAATATCCCTGTGAATATTATACAAAAAATTCTCAACAGAATATTAGCTAATCAAATTCAACAGCATACTAAAAGGATTCCACACAAAGTGGGGACTTATCCCAGGGATATAAGAATAGTTCAACATGAGAAAATAATAAAATAATGTAGTTCACAATACACTTAAAAAAAGAAATTGAAAATTCACATGATCATCTCAGTTTACATAGAAAATCATTGCTTAACTTGGTATACACTTGTACTGCAGTATGCTAAAACTTTCAAAAATTCCATCAGTTTATCCAGAAATAACTTTATTTTTTCTAGCACACTGTTGTTTTTAAGTTGCTCAGTCGTGTCCAATTCTGTGACCCCATGGACTGCAGCATGCCAGAATTCCTTATCCTTCACCATTGCCAGGAGCTTGCTCAAACTCATGTTCATTGACTTGGAGATGCTAGCCAACCAACTCGTCCTCTGTCATCTGCCTCTCATCCTGCCTTCAGTCTTTCCCAGCATCAGGCTCTTTTTCTAATGCCAAGAGTCAGCTCTTCACATAAGGTGGCCAAAGTATTGGAGCTTCAGCTTTAGCATCAGTCCTTCCAATGAATAGTCAGGGTTGATTTCCTTCAGGATTGACTGGTCTGATCTCCTTACAGTCCAAGGGACTCTCAAGAGTCTTCTCCAACACCACAGTTAAAAAGCATCGATTCTCTGGCATTCAGTCTTCTTTATGGTCCTTCTTGAGATCTAGTCACACTAGCCTCTTAGGGTCTGCATCCATCACTGGGCAACCATGAGAGAATTTGTGTTGTGATGTCTCCATTCATTTTTTTCTTTTCATGATCATCTTCTTTTTATAATGTTTTTTAACATAAGAGGGTTATGTTAGCATAACATAACATAACAGGGTTATGTTAACATAACAGCTCACCTGACCTGCTTCTTGAGAAACCTGTATGCAGGTCAGGAAACAACAGTTAGAGCGGAACATGGAACAACAGACTAATTCCAAATCAGGAAAGGAGTACCTCAAGGCTGTATATTGTCACCCTGCTTATTTAACTTATATGCAGAGTACACCATGAGAAACACTGGACTGGATGAAGCACAAGCTGGAATCAAGGTTGAGGGAGAAATATCAATAACCTCACATATGCAGATGACACCACCCTTATGGCAGAAAACAAAGAAGAACTAAAGAACCTCTTGATGAAAGTGAAACAGAAGAGTGAAAAAGTTGTCTTAAAGCTCAACGTTCAGAAAGCTAAGATCATGGCATCTGGTCCCATTACTTCATGGCAAATAGATAGAGGAATGCTGGAAACAGTAACAGACTTTATTTTATTATTTTTTTGTGTGTGTGTGCTCCAAAATCACTGCAGATGATGACTATAGCCATGAAATTGAAAGACGCTTGCCCCTTAGAAGAAAAGCTATGACCAACCTAGACATCATATTAAAAAGTAGAGACATTACTTGCCAACAAAGGTCCATCTAGTCAAAGCTATAGTTTTTCCAGTAGCTATGTATGGATGTGAGAATTGGACTATAAAGAAAGCTGAGTGCTGAAGAATTGATGCTTTTGAACTGTGGTGTTGGAGAAGATTCTTGAGAGTCCCTTGGACAGCAAGGGGACCCAACCAGTCCATCCTAAAGGAAATCAGTCCTGAATATTCATTGGAAGGACTGATACTAAAGCTGAAGTTCCAATAATTTGGCCACTTAATGTGAAGAGCTCACTCATTTGAAAAGACCCTGATTCCAAGAAAGATTGAAAGTGGGAGGAAAAGGTGACAACAGAGGAACAGATGATTGGATGGCATCACCAACTCAACGGACATGAGTTTGAGTAAGCTCCAGGAGTTGGTGATGGACAGGGAGGCCTGGAAGGCTGTAGTCCATAGGATTGCAAAGAGTCAGACACGACTGAGGCACTAAGTTGAACTGAACATAACAAGGGCTTTCTAGCTGGCATTAGTGGTGAAGAATCTGCTTGTCAATGCAGGAGACACAGGAGAAACAGGTTTGATCCCTGGGTCAGGAAGATTCCCTGGAGGAGGAAATGGCAACCCCCTCCAGTATTCTTGCCTGGGAAATCACATGGACAGAGGAGCCTGACAGGCTACAGCCCTTGGGGTCTCAAAGAGTCAGACACAACTGAGCATGAGCACAATGTAACATAACAGATACTAAAATCTTGCTTTCCTAGGTTTTTCAACGTATGAACTTCATTTTCTCCCTTGGACAAGTCATGGTTGGTCTTGATCTCTTACTCGTTAGATAGAGTCTTCATGACTATCTTTACATCACAATACTTGCTACAACACCTGGGAAACCATTATTATCCTATACATATTAGTGTATTATTATTAGATATTAGCTAGCTGGCTCAAATACATCATCTTCTTCTTTTCAGCACTGATTTCCATTTCCCAAACATTGGGCTTCCCAGGTGGCTTTAGTGGTAAAGAACCCATCTGCCAACGCAGAAGATACAAGAGACAAGACGTGTGTTCTATCCTTGGGTCACGAGGATCATCTGGAGGGGGGCATGGCAACCCACTCCAGTATTATTGCCTGAAGAATCCCACGAGCAAAGTAGCCTGGCAGGCTACAGTCCATAGGGGTGCAAAGAGTCGGACACAATTGAAGTGATGCACCCTTCCTAGACATTACTAATCAACCAGTTACGACTGTGGATATCAAATAAGGTGCTTGGCTGGTACTTAAAAATTTCAAAGATATACTTCCTTTGACTTTAAGGAAATTGTTTTAAAAATAAAGCTACAGCTAAGGGACTTCATGGTGGTGCAGTGGCTAAGACTCTGGACTTCCACTGCAGAGGATGCAGGTTCAATCCCTGCCTGGGGATTGTCTCACATACCATGAGAGTGGCCAAAAAAAAAAAAACCTTACAGCTAACCTATGAGATGAAATTTATTTTTTGTCAAAAAATGACTATCATGGCTTAATGCTTTAAACCACAAACTAGATCAATACCGAAAAACATTAGAGGAGACCATTATAAGCAATTAAAGTTCAAAAGCAAAACGGTGTTATTATAGTTATTATATAATATGATTTAAATATTTAGTTAAACACAATTGATGGAAGTACAAGAGGTAGACTAGAGTTACAGAGAACACTTCAAAGAGAACACCTGAGCCTTAAAAGATTGGTATGTGTGACATTTGAATGTAGAAAGTACATTTGAATGTAGGAAAGAGCATTCTAGGTGAGGACAGGGACAAATGTTCTAAAGAGATAATGTGTTTATTAAGTGTGTTTGGAAAATAGGATATAACAGAAAAAATGAAGAATGTCTTATAACTCTGCCTCTTAGAAATATTCCACCCCCCCTGCTTTTTTTTTTTTTTTTAAAGAAAATGGGTATCTTAAGAATATTTGAATATGAAGAGAATGGGTATCATATTTGCCTGTGAGGAGACTCCTTTCCTGGCTTTACTGGCTATAAGAAGATCTGGGGGATCAACAAGACTAGGTCATTTGGACCAATGGGAAAATGACAAAAATGGGTAGATTCTTTAAGCCTTCTTTTTGCAGTTGAAAACTTTGCTAAAATGGCTAACTATAAGAGGCAGGGTATTCTCCTGATGGAAATGTTTCTGCAGTCAATGAAGTCAGAGAGATAGGGCTGGACTCAGGAAAAGTTTCACCCCATGATGGCTGTGCCTTTCCCAAGGCCCTAAAGAATCATGTCCTTTCAGCTGGTGCTTGAAAGACTCTTGCTTGGATGCATGCTGTAAGGAGAGAAGCTGCTTTGAGGGGAGGGCACAAAATACCTAAACAGACAGGCCAAGCAGGAAAGCAGGCCTGGGCTGGTTTGTGTCCCCATCCCCCAAATTCATACAGTGAAGTCCTAACCCCCAGTAACTCAGATCATGACTACATTTGGAGATAGTTTTTAAAGTAGTAATTCAATTAAAATGAGGTCATTAGGGCAGACTCTAATCCAATATGACTGGTATCCTTATAGAAAGAGAAGCTTAGGATAAAGACACAGAGAGAAGACCACGTGACGACACGTAGAGATGATGGCCAGCGACACACTGAGAGAGGCCTCAGAAGAAGCCACTCTGTCAACACTCTGATCTTGGACTTCTGGCCTCCAGGACTGGGGAAGAAATGAATTTCTGTTGTTTAAACCACCAGATCTGTTGTACTTCGATGTGGCAGCCCATGCAAACGAATACAGCAGGATCCCCAGATGTGTCTTAGTATAGAGTTTGATTACAGCCATTGGGCAAAAAGGAGGTAGATTGATCCAAGAGACTAATAAAGTCAAGTGCATCCAAAAAATCTTCATTGGGTATCAGTATATTTGCCTAAGGGTTGCAGAGCAGTGTGGCAAACACTTTTATGAGGGCAAAGTGAGATGACACCACCCTCTGAGGAGGGTGATTTTGAATGTTCGCCCATGCAGAGCACATGGTGAGAAGATATATGCAATTGAAGGCATGAATTAAGAAGGAGCTAAATCGTTCTAAGTAAGGAAGGAATGAGAGACCAGAAGACAAATTTCTATGTAGAGAGTCAGAAGTCTGGGAGGTCAAGGCCAAAGGGAGGAGGGGCAGAAAAAGGAGAGCCAGAGGGGAGAGGTGGCAGGGTCATTGGCTGTTGACATCTTCAGTTGACCTTGCTGACACCATCTGAAATTTCCAAAGAAAGTTCTCTACAGGGCTTGATGTGAGCAGATTTATTCTTGAGACTCACAGAAGTACGGTCCCCGTTGGCAAGTTTGATGCAGGCAAAAACAGACTTTTCTGGTGGATGACTTGCAGCTTGACCTCAAAGTTAGGATTATCTGGGAAGCAAGAAGGATCGTGTTACAAATTTGTGAGGCATTGATTTGAATATGTGGTGCCGGGGTCCAGCCCCAGCGGGTCCGAGGGTCCTGAGGGACGAGTGGTGTTGGCGGAAGAACTGAGCTGAGTCGATGTGTGGTGATGGAACAGTCTCTCTTTATTGCTGTTAGTTTTGTGGGGTGATGGAGCAGTCTCTCACTTTATTTTTGTTAGTTTACAGTTTTATAGCCAAAAAACATCCCCATTACATCACAATTATTCTATACAATCTTTTGTTCTCTGCCTACCATCAACAACTTTAACATTAAGCTCATTTTCCTTGCAAAAGGCCGGATTTCTGCATAATTAGACTTAACAATAGTATGTTTACCATTTGAATGTCTCCAGCATACTTCAGATAAGTACATCAATCTAAGTAGAAAGGTTACATTTCTCTTATTAGGTGCAACTATGTAGAAGCTAAAGAGAGGGGCTTAAGCTTGAAACTTTTATTCTATTAACCTATTTTGGTTCTTACAAGGAAAGAGAAAAGAGGACAAAGAGACAGCAGCACTGCTTTAACAATGAAACCCCATTAACCTTATAACTACTAAAATGAATTTCTATGTCTACACTATCCTAAAGCAATCAATATCTCCAACTATGCTGGCCACAGTTATGAGCATTCCTAAGTCCCATACCAGCCTGGTTTTTTCAAGGAAGGGAGCCTCCTCCGTGGAGTGGTCGGGGGAGTGGGATGTGGAAAGGTGACCCAAGTACGAGCCCTTCTGGTGGTGGCTTTGCCATGACCCCCAGAGAACTCTTGGTAAATTCCCCAGGAACTAGTAGGAGGTATAGTAATCTATTTAAATGTCCCTTATTCCTCCTTTGTCCCCAGGGAAGGGAATCTGCCTTCCCGGATCCTCTGAGGGAAATAAGGTCTGAGGGAATTATCTCAGGACGATTTTTTTCTAAAGGGAACTGACCTACTGAGATGAGCTAATGAGATGAGCATAAACAGAACTTCCCAAGAAAAATACCAGGAGGGGCCTTGCCTTGGGATGCCCCGAAGGAAAATCCGCTTTGCAGTTTCCTTCTTAGTCTCGTGACCTTGTCATCCCGAGCAAAGGGGCATCCTGACAGCTCCGGCAATGTGGAAATGAGCAACATTGTGGATGTCAGGAAAATATGTGAATTTGACTCTGTACAAAGGATCTAGATGAGATACAGACATGGGCTCTAAAGGTTGGAAACCTAAGAGCTTCTCAGAGAATTCAACTTGTGAGCCTGACCAGTGGCGGAGGCTTAGCTGTCAGAGGCAGTTGGTAACTCCCCATGGGATGTCAACCCAGGAGCTGATCTCACTGAACTCTCACTGAATTCAGCAATCAGTGAAACCAAAACTTTCCCCTCTCTTATCAAACTTGCTTACTGTAAATATATACATTTAGGGTGGTATCTGACTGTCAGCAGTGATGGTGGTATCTGACTATCAGCAGTGCCTGTCTGCATTGTGGCATCTTTCATGATCTTCAGACTAGTGGGGACCCCCAGCAGGAGAATAAGGTGGCAAGGCAGAGATGATTAAGCAAGACTAATTTGAGAATAACATTTGGTTTGCATTCACAGCATCTAGCTTCTTGCAGTGCTCAAAGGAGCTGTGAGCTTACCCTGCCTGTGGGCCTGGGGAATAAGAGAAGCAGAATGGGAGAACCACAGATGGGAGCAGGGTAGCATCCATGCCCAGTGAAAGTGAACGTGTTTTGAGCAAAAACGAACATCATCCGGGGACTCCCAGCAATATCTAGGTAGAGTGTATGCTTTGCAAGGGCCTCAGGTCCTGGGCAATGTATGTGAGGCCATGAGGCATTGCTATTTCAGTTATTAATGGTAATGTGATCTCATTTGCTTCCATAGGCTTGTGTGGCCTGGGGAAATTTTGGTTATATTGTGTGTGATGGGGAGCTTCTGATTTTTAAAAGCAAAAGAGTTGGTATAATGGAAGTAATGTTTTAGAAAGATTAAATTCCAATTTGTGAGGAAAGAGAAATGACATTAACAGTAGGAAAACATTAGTTACATTGCTTTAGAAATTGAGGAAAAAAAATTCACTGTTGGTTTTAAGCAAAGCTATGCCATTTAACATGCTAATTTATATACATACCTCAAAGAAAAAGAAAAATATCCAAAACTTTGGAATGACTCACAGAGGTCTATGAAACTGCTGGTAATTAAGGTCTTCAGAAATTCTTTAGCTTGAAGCAAAGGCAACATGACTTCTAATCTGTGCTAATACCTCTGAATAATTGCTAATATCTTGTTTTCATGTATATATTGCCAACTTCATGCTCCTTGAGCTGGTTTGTGAATCTTACTGTGTATATACAACTTACAATGCTTCTCTTCAAGCTGTATAAGTGGTGGGAAATGACATCAGGTCAGCTCCCTCCAGACAGTACATGACAAAACAAATGGCGATTAAATCATTTCATCAGGCCTAAATACTTCTGTTTGACCATCTTAGACAAGTTGCTAATTCTCTCTTTGCCTCAACTTTATTCTGTGTAGAATAAAAATGTTCAGATGATCTTCAAGTCTTTCTCCATGCTGAAATAATATGATTCTAGAAAAATTACTCTATAATTACTCGAGAATCATTTTATTTTCCCATATTGATAAGTTCCTCATGTACTTTTCTTTCAAGCCAGGTTTAAAGATTCAAAATTTCTCTTTAACTAAAATTTCTCTATCTTTCAAAAGAAAAAAGGAAGACAGCAGCTTTAGCTTAGAAAAAGGAGCAGGAAGGGAGGAGTAACTTCTGTCTAAATAAAAATTTCATTAGGAAAAAATGAACTAATCAGTATGCTCGGAGGAGAAGTCATCTGTTCAGAAGGGCATAGCCTCTGCTGCTACATGTACTTAACATAATTTATATTATTATTATAATCATTATTTAAATATATATTCATGTATATTTTTATTTATACATTTGGAACACAGCTAATGGGCCATATTTACAATTTAGTATCATTTCTATCAGGAATTACTCTCTATTGTGATATTCCATTTTAATATGGATGAGATAACATATTCCAGCAAATATGTGTACTGTGGTGTTAGAAATAGGAAATAAACTTATTAAACAGAATCTTCTGCAAAGTTCCACATTCTGAGGTGAGTCAGTACATGATGGCAAAATTGAAAGATCAGTCCAAGTCTCATCCAATAGCAATTTTTTTGAATCAAAAGATATCCTAAAGATATTTATCTATGTTAACACATAGCTGAAGAAAAATTCAGTACACAGAAATAAAAATGCAAAATATTTATGAACAGTTATTTGGTTTGTCAAATGCCCCAATTCAAAACTTAAACAGCACATAATTTCACAAAATCTCAGAGAATATGCTTTAAAAGGAAAAAAAAAAAGAAGAAGAAGAAGAAGAAAGGAAACGAGAGAAGAAAAGGAAAAGGAAAGAAAAAAGGTAGGAGCCATCATAAAAGATATGGTTACAAAGAGATAACAGAGACTTGTAGTATAAAAGAAATGATTTAATCATGGCTTAAAGATATGATAAAATTGATTGAATACAGAAAACAGTTTTCTAACTAATTTCCCATAATTTTATAGGAGAAATGGAAGCAAAAGAGAACTAATATTTATTGAAGTCTGCTATGGATTTAGTTCTGTTTATTTTACCCTTAGTATTATAATTCCTTTTAAAATGAAAGATAACAGAGAATGAACTGTGATAAACATTATAGGAAACTATAGCTTAGGACTGGTGGGAGACATGGACATCATCATGAACAGAGATGATGACAACAAACTGCTTACTAATGGGAATGAAAAAGAAAAGCAATCAAAATCTTAGGTCATGCCTTTTTCTCCCATAAAATTAAGTACCATGAAAAGTGAAAGTGAAGTCTCTCAATTGTGTCCGTTTCTTTGTGACCCTATGGGTTATGGCCTGCCAGTCTCCTCCATCCATGGAATTTTCCAGGCAAGAATACTGGAGTGGGTTGCCATTTCCTTCTCCAGGGGATCTTCTGGACACCAGGGATGGAACTCAGGTCTCCTGCATTACAGGCAGACTCTTTACCCTCTGAGCCTCCAGGGACTGGTGTACCATAGGCATTGAAAGCAAGCAGAAGAGGTCAATATTTAAAATGTCCTTGGAATGGCATTAAGCTGTTGCTACTAAAGAGAAAACAAAATAATAAAGTACCTGGAAAGATCCAGCAAATATTACTCAATAAAAAGAGAAAGGATTAATTTTCTTCCTCTTCATTAATTTCTCTTTCTTTGCTGAAGTCAGTCTTTCATCTTGTGAATTATTAAAGAAATGTTGTCTAGGCCACACAGACTGTGGTGTTTTGTTATGGTAAACACAGCAAATTAAAGAAATACTAATGGCAAAGTGGAAGCCAATAGGCAAAATGCAGAGTGTAACCAAGTTAAAAAAGACAACAGAAATCAGAAAAATCACTTTCAAAAGTCTTTACAAAGTGTTAATGAAGCAAACATTTAAGTCAATTATATCAGTAACAGTGGAAGCAAAACATGTAGTCAAAGCAAAAGTTTATATGCAAAGTAAAACTTATGAAACACGTACACCCAGGAGAAGTAAAGCAGTTAAGAAAATAAGGTATGGTTTAATTTAACTAAAGTTTTCTAATAATTAAATCACTTATTTTATTATACCATAGGAGTGTAACAATCTAGCTTATTCCTGATGACTCTTTAATGATAATGAAATTATTGTTTCTTCTTTTATATTGAGAAATATATTTTTATACTATACAAAAATATATTTTTATTTTATACCATTTATACCATACTATACTTACTATACATCTAATATTCTATAAAGTAGATAAGCAAAACTAGCTATATCAATCAGACTAGGCTAGGTTATGCCATGGTAACAAAAATTCCCCAAAATCAGGAGCTTAAAACAATACAACCAACCAAAAATACTTGTTTTTCTCACTCATGTAGTACTGCCCATTGTAAATTCTTAGATTTCTTGGGCTGATATAACTAAATACCATAGTCTGGGTAACCAAAGCAACAAAAAATTATTTTCTTACCAGTCTGGAAACTAGAAGTCCAAGATCAAGGCACTGGCAGAGTTGATTTCCACTTCCTGGCTTGTGGATGGCCTCTCACTGTGTCTTTATAAGTGTGACCTTTCTTCTGTTGAGTACAGGGAGAGAGAGAAGGAGAGAAAGAGGGAGAAAACCTCTTATTATAAGGACACTAATCTTATCAAATTAGAGCCCTGCCCTTAAGATCTTGTTTAATTTTAATTACATCTCTGGAAGCACTGTCTCCAAAACAAATTACACTAGAGGTTAGGGCTTCAACTTATGTATTTTTGGGGAGACACAGTTTAATCCATAACAGTTGATTTGAAAATCACATGACCATACCTAACTTCAAAGGGAGGGAAAGATGCAGACTTACTGTGTTCCTGAAAAGAGAATCATGGAATACTGAAGAGCACCCCAAATGACTATCACAGTGTGTATAATTTTCTCTTGCATCATCATTTTCATAACTAGTCTAATTAATAATGCTATGATAAAGATCACTACAAATCTAGCTATGATCTGATACCATACTAAGATATTATATCATTATTGACACATTGTACATCTCATAACCTTGACACATTAAATGGAAGTTTTTGGTGATTTTGAAATGCATAGAAATATCAAGTCACTATTTTCTGTAATATGAAATAACAGTGTTGTAGGTCAATTATACTTCGAAAACAAACAAACATAAAAAAGGGATCAGATTTGTGGCTACCAAAGGTGAGGTGGGAGGGGGACTTGGATAAAGGCAGTCAAAAGTACAAAGTTACAGTTATAAGATAAATAAATACTGTGCATGCATGCATGCTCAGTTGCTTCAGTCTGTAGGACTCTTTGCAACCCCATGCACCATAGGTCACTGGGTCCTCTGTCGAAGGGTTTTCCTGACAAGAGCACTGAAGTGGCTTGCCATGCCCTCTTAAATTAGTTTTGTACTAGGTGTAATGTCCAACATGATAAATACAATTAGCACTGCTGTATGTTATATATGAAAATCATTAACAGAGTAAATTTTAAGAGTTATCATCCCAAGGAAAAAATAGGAAAATTTTGTATCTATAGGAGATGATGAATGTTCATTAAACTGATTGTGAAATCATGATGCTGTGTCCTTAACTTGTTCAGTGCCTGCACGTGTGCTAAGTTGCTCAGTCATGTCCAACTCTGTGACCCTATGGACTAGAGCCCGATAGGCTCCTCTGTCCTTGGGATTTCCCAGGCAAGAATACTAGAGTGGGTTGCCATTTCCTTCTCCAAGGGATCTTCGCTACCCAGGGATTGACACTGCATCTCCTGCACTTGGCATATGGCTTCTTTACCAGTTCGTCACCTAGGAAGCCTAACTTATTCTGTGCTTATGGGAATGGGAAGAAAAAACAACAACAAAAACAAAAAAGAGACATTAAGCTTTCTTGGTACATTTTTAAAAGTGTAAAATAAATGTAACATAAAATTTACCATTTTAGTCATTTTAAGTGTATAGTTCAGTGGCATTAAGTAAATTCACATTCATGTAGCATGAGCATCACTAGCCATCTCTAGAACTTTCTCGTCATCCCATATTGAAACTCTGTACCCACTAAACACCAACTCCCCACTCTCCCTGTCCCCCTGTCCCTGCTAGCCATGGTTGTACTTTCTGTCTTTATGAATCTGACTACTCTAGGGATCTCACATAAGTAGAATGACATAGAATTTGTTCTTTTTGTTTTTGGTAACTGGCCAAAGTAAATATACTATGGAAAACTCTCCAAAACATATTCTTCTACTATGAATTCCACATAAAAAATGTTTGTAAGTGGAATACATGTGTTAAACAGTTTGGAACATTTTGAGCATTTTATCTTGTCCTGGCAAATATTTTTCCGAAAATACATTGTAGAATCATCCCAATTCCTTAAATCCTCTAGAACATTAGACATTATTTAAGAATTAAAAGAGGACAAGGAGGAAAAAGAGTTGAGGAACATTTTTGCTAAGCATACTGTCCAAAAAAAAAAAAACCCCATCATTTCATTGATTTACTTTTTAAACCCCCCAAATCCATTATTATCTTTTGGCTTGCGTGACCTTTGATGATAGGGAAAATGTAGTCACTTTTTTGGTTATTATTTTATTTTCTCAGAAAAGCATTTGCCATCCAATTACAGACATTTTACACACCTACATTATTCACTACTTTGAGGAAGAACTCTAAATTCTAACATATGGAACAATTTGTCCATCACTATTGGCCAAAGATTCCATATAAAGAGTTGCTCTACTAGCATTTTAGACTGACAAAGTCCAAAAGATAAGGTTAAGAAGTAGATGCAACCTTGTCTTTCTCTTTTATCATACAGAAACTGCCATCACCTGAAAGAGAACATCTGTTGTATCAGAAGGAGTGAACACTTCCCAAGAATAATATTGGAATATGACAGATGAATAAATATCTCTGATCTTCATCATTGTGTCTTTATCTCTTTAGCTCACCAGAGAGCTGAGCTAAAGGTGGACAGCCCCCGAAGAAGGTACAAGCCTGTGAATCCAGCAAGTGCTGAACTTCCTCCTGGCCCTCCTGTGCTTGGTAGACTTCAGCAGCGTGTGAGCTCTTGCCTCAAGCTATTTACACCATGATCAGGCTAGTAATTAGCAAAATGTTTAATATAATATAGAAGCAATTAGGAGGTGATAACATGCAATTAAGATGTGTTTTCAGATTAAAGATTTTATAGTGCTCTTTTTCTTAAAAAGATAAAGTGCCTATCTCAAAATGTCAAACTGCAGTGATTTAATCTGAATTATTTTCAATTAATATGCATGTATTCTCGCGATGTGTTCACCGTTGTTATTGACATTGATAAATTAAGCTCATCCCAGCTGAATTTATCCTTGAGTCGCTCTATATTTCCTGAATGTCAGCTCTTCATTCGTGCTTTTTTCTTTGCCGACAAGCTGTGCGTGATCTAACCATAAGTCCCTTGATTCATCTCTGGGATTACAGTGATGTGTCAGTCTGGAAGAACAGTAATCGGAAAGGGCATTGTTATAAATAGAGTGTTAGAATATAATTGTTTGTCATGTCATTTCTTCTCTTTAAATTCCCTTGAGCTCTGTTGAAGTAATTTAGACAGCTAAGATGACAAGAGTCTTGAGACTGTACTTATAGAGTTGTCCAACACATCTTTAGCCTAGTCTGCCTTTTGAGACTGTGTCGTCTGCAAAGTAGGAAATGCAAATATCAAATGAGTTTTGACTACAGTGTGGATTTAATTTGAGGGTTTAAACAGGCCACTCTTCATATAATACAAGCATTATGTTCCCTAATTCATCTGTACTTGTTGGACAATGGTGACAATGGCCATTAAATGCCATTTGAAATTAATTAGAAATTGTCATGAGCACAGCAGCTATTGCAGATAACTTAGAGGAATTAAGTATTTAATGTGTAGGACTTTTTTTTTGTTTTTTTGTAAAGATAATATGCAGATAATTGGGTAAGCAGTAAAATATATAATTTTTAGATAAGTTATTTTATATCAAGTCAGTAATTGTAAATTAAGTAAAGAACAATATTAACAATTATAGCAGTAATATATGCCATAAAATATGGTGATAAAATAAGTAACAAATTTAATATTTCTTTCTGAGCAAAATACACAGAAATGCCTCAAATTTGAGAACTTTTATTTATTAAGAAGCACTTCAACTTACAGTTGGTTTAGTAATTAAAATTGTATTTTTGCAAATTATAAATGAAATAATTTAAGACGCAATAGTTCATAGAATGATGAGTATGCCATATGCCGTGAAATATTTATAAATACATTTATTGGCTCTAGTAAACAAACATTTATTTTAAGTTCAATTGAATTTCTTTACCTGTTGGGAGTTCACTAAAATGAAGAAAATGAATGTTTTGACAAAAATTGTCATGTTCATAAAAAATAATTTAACATTCTTTATTTGATAGGCATTGTGAGCTTGACATTATCAATAACTGAGGCCCAGGGTCTTTGAAGTGAGGTATACCACCTGGGCTTTCCTTGTGGCTGAGATGGTAAAGAATCCACCTGCAATGTGGGAGACCTGGGTTTGATCCCTGGGTTGGAAAGATCCCCTGGAAAAGGGAAAGGCAACCCACTCCAGTATTCTGGCCTGGAGAATTTCGTGGACTGTATAGTTCACGGGATTGCAATGAGTCAGACACCACTGAACAACTTTCACTTCACTTGGGCTTCCCGTGTGGCTCAGTTGGTAAAGAATCCGTCTGCAATGCAGGAGACCTGGGTCTGATTCTGGGTTGGAAAGACCCCCTGTAGAAGGGAATGGCTACCCACTCCAGTATTATGGCTAGAGAATTCCATGGACTGTATAGACATCTGTCTATATCCACTGTATAGATATCCACCTAGAAGAGCTAGACAATCCTTGAAGTAAGCCAACAAAATATTTATTTAAGTGGTATTTACATTTCATCTAAAAATAAAAATATGTTGAACTTCCAGTGTCATAAATCACATCCTTGTCCTCATGCTGTCCTGTGTCAAGGGCTCACACAGAGGCCAGATCCTATATGCATGTACAATGTGAACAGGCAGGAGAGGAGTTCTCTATGTCGTGAACACAGAGTTATTAAGGAATCCTCAAGGCATTTGTTTGCTTTTATTGTATTTCCATACAGTGCATATTTGAGTGGATTTGTGGACCATGTTTGTTTTAACAAAGCTAGCCCTCAATATTGACAAGTGATTTTATAAGATTCCTGCAAAGAAAATGCAGCTGAATATACTCATCATGCAAGTGTGAGTGAATTTAAATAAAAATTATCATAATTGCAGATAGTACTGAAAAATTAGCATCTTGACTTAGTAAGAAGGGCCGATAGCATTCTTCTATTTGGGACTACCTGTCTTTGAGAAGTATCTTTTTCAGTGGTGATAATAATAATCATTAAGCAGATAACAAAGTAAACTGCACTTAAAACTAGGACTTTAAATAAATATCTATATTTCAAATCATTAAACTAAGAAAATCGAAGTAATGAATAAGAGCAAATGACATTGCTTCCATCATATATCACTTTTGTGATAAAATTAAGATGCAATATTTAATAAATTAAAAATTTGACATTTAAAAGTTTTGTTTATTCTAGATGAATTTCATTCTAATTTTCAGAATATCTTTTATGCATTCATAGAATGAATATGGATAGACAACAGTAAAATATATTAGCCCAATTTAATAGGCATACATATTAAAACAAAATAGTCATTTTTGTAAGCATTTGGCCTAATCAAGCAAAGTAATGTTTGATCCAACAGTGGTGTTTATTGACCATTGTTGTAGACCGTGGGTCCTTTGCTCATTCAATATACTGAGATGTGTAAAATGTGTTTAAATGTATGTGAACTTAAATGCACACATGTGTGTAAAAAAGTACACTCCTGAACCCATATATAAGCTTATATAGGAATGTAATTTTATTCAATACACTTTTATTAAATATTAAGGTATTGTACTGAGTATAGGATAGAAAATATGCAGTAGGTTTCACCTTCAAAGGAGCTATCGTGTGAATTCTCATATTTGCTGCAAAATTATTTGAAGAAAACATGACGGAGAGAAGGCTAATATCATAGTGAAAATTATGTTTTAGAAAAATATCTGATAATTATCCTGTGGTAGGAAGTAAATACTTACTTTTTCTGTATAAATTATAATAATATTTTTTATAGCTATGAATCAATTATTCTAAAAATAAATATGAATGCAAATGTAGTTAGAGCCTATGCAGTTGACATCTCTGCAGGTAAAAAATTGTCATTCTGAGGATTTATGTCCACCAAACATTGTAGAATAATATTTCTCTTGATTTTATACAACTCTCGCATCTTTTTAAGACCGTAAATACCTAGAACAATGCCTTGCCCATGGTAGGTGCACAATAAATATTTGTTGAACAAACACTGTCATTAGTGCAGCATTTCTCACGCATTATTACCTAGTCATGCCAATCAACTTATCCCCATTTCAGTCTCCTTCTTAGAGAAAGTTTTGCTTGTGGCCACAGTTGATGCTCAGTTTTGGTTGCTGTTGTTTTTTGTTTCTCTCTTTTTATTTTGACTGCACTGTGCAGTTTGCAGGATCTTAGTTCCCAGGCCAGGGATTGAACTTGGGGCCCAGTGGTGAGGGCACCAAGTCCTAATCACTGGACCACCAGGAGGTCACAAATTGCCCAGTTTAATTATTTCTCTTTCCCAAATGAGACACTGACTGAGCAGAGTGTGTGCATGCATGTGCAGTTGTGTCCGACTCTGTGTGACCCAGGGGACTGTAGCTTGCCGGGCTCCTCTGTCCATGCAGAGAGTAGGCAGGCACACACATCTAGTGAAGCTTGGTGAGATCTCTTGAGACTCAGACCAGATGAGAATGTGAAGCAGCTGGCACCTTCAGAGAATTAGGGTGATTAAACATGCTTTTGTCAATGTTGCTTTGAGAATTTTAATGAAGAGTATTCAGGGTCAACCAATTCACATAGACCTTAGGTCAATGCTTTGCACTGGACTAAGTGTGACTGGAAGTCCATAGACAGCCAATGGACATTAAAGCTCTAGTTATTTGATTTTTAAACTTCAGTGAATGATGTCCTAGTGTAAGGATGTTTCCTCACTGCTGAGCAAATAAGACTTTACTTAAAATTTTGATTGAGCTGGTTTTCTAGCTTCAGAAAATTTCTCAGATGGTTTTTACTGCTCAGAGGAATGTGGGTAAATACTGTGTCCGATGTATAGGTCAGTTATTTCTGATTCTACAATGTACTTAATAGTAGTCTTAGGAACACACACTCAATAACCAATTGTGTTGGCAATATGATAAAGAATATTGGTCCATTTGAATGATACCACTTAAACAGATTTATTTATAACTCAGCCATTTTAATAATCAGCAATAATTTTTTAATATTAATTTTTTGATCTGGTAAAATAATCTCTTGAATTTAATCAGATCAATGAAGCATTGCTTTAAAATTCTAGCAACAAATTTTTAGTTGACAAAATGCATTCTTTTCAGCTTATTCATGTCAATAAATAAGAATGTTTTATCTACAAACCATTTCACTCATTTAAAAGTTTTTATTTTATATGTGTCTTGACAACAAAATTTCTGCTATTATGTTATTATAAAACAACAAAGTATGTTTTGAAGTTAATTTTTAGAAAATGTCCTACAAGCTTCATTTTAAACCACCTAAGCATAAGATGCTATAGGAAAATTGCCATTACTTTTATCAGAGAAATAGCACCCATTAAACAAAAGTCAGTTTCTAATATTTGTATAATTTGAGGACAATTTTTTAACCACCTCCTTAAATGGACCTGATCATAAAAAGAATGCTCAGTCCTTAATTAGTATTCTGTATATTATAAAAATGATAAATAATCTACTGGCATTGAGGATAGACCCATGATTTTAACTTTATGTTTTGTTTCTTTTTAGCCAGTCAATAAGGGGTTAAGTGGCTCCCCACATTAGTCAGTTTCTGCAGTTCATTGTGGCTAAACAGAACAATGGAACAATAATACTTATTATCTTGAAATAAATGCATTCATGTATGTTACATATGTTCATAAACACTTGAGGACATGCCATGTTTTTAATTCATGAAATGTTTCAGTGCCATCAACAACTCAGCTAAGAGTTTGCAAGAAAGTCTTTAAAAATCTTCCTGATCAAATTTAATTCTGCTGGGTGATTTAAAGGGCCCATTTACATTTCTGACACTTTAAGGAAAATTGAAAGAAGAATTTTAACAATTGTGAGTTTAGTTACAATTGTTTGCTAATAAAAGACTGATTTTATTTCAGAGTAAGTAAAAATTACCAACAGCAGCAATGCCCCAACTAAAAACACAGACTGCATTATATCCTACCTAGACGTATGCATGTGTTTATCAAATGTGGACTTTCTACTTTACAATACGTCGAATAACTAACTAATTTTGAAAATCCGATCTTAAAACCTAATTCAAGGGGAAAACCTCTCAACCTGACAAAAGGAATTATTGCCGGAGATTAAACTGCTTGATGCTCTTCATTGTTCTAGTTGAGTCAGGAGGGAATATTAATTGAGATGTGCCATGGATTCCGGTGTGTGTTCCATAGCAGTTCACAGGTTTCCTGGTGGTCCTTCCAACAGGAATAGCATAAATGAGTGGAATAAGACGGATCATTCTGAACCACAGTAGTTAAGCCATTGTTCTGTTTGGCACAAAAGGTAATGGTTGGTTGATTTGCTTTATTTTTGTGCTGTTCTGATTTTTCCCCCGTTCATCCTAATCTCTACCACTTCCTCTGTGAGTCATCAGCAGCTGGACCCAGAGAGACCATAGGAACTGGCTCCTGGAAAAGAGCTCTAATAGAGCTATTACTCAAGTTCAATTCTCTTTAAGTCTAGTAAGAACTTCAAGAAACAGGAGATAAAAAAAAAAAAAAGAATTATTTTGCATTTTCTGCTTTGAAAAGCCTCCAAATCATGCTGACCTATTTATGTTTCTTTGCAGACACATGGATAGATATATTTATCTCCATAGTTCATATGAACAAATACAGTTTAGATGGAAAATAAGAATATTTCACACTATTATCCACAGTCATTAAATTATTTCTGCTAGAGTTTTTTTGTTTCTTGCTTTTGTATTGTAGTAGTCTATTTTCTTTTGCAAATTCCTAAAACAATATGTTATTACTTTATTTCCCAATATATTTATTGGGATATATTTATTTTCCAATATATCTATTGGATAGATATATAGAATCTATCCAATAGTTTCTGTTAGTCTACATCTGACAGTTACTATTATAACCTCCATTTAACATAAACATCCCTACTTTCTCTCCATACAAGGGAATCTTGAATTAGACTTACAAAGAACAACTTGATTTATAGTTTTCTCTTATTTAAAAAAAATTAGCATGGCTTCAGTCTTTGATATGAGGGAGTTCACACAGTCTATTGGGTAAAATCTCTAGTTTATGTGGTCTAGAGATTAGGCTAGAGATTTTGCTAAAGGAGAAAATGTCAGATACACCTGAAACTGTGGGTATGGTGCTGGGCTAGTCAATGAGACTCCGAATAAGAGAGTCCAAATCTCAGATTTCTACTATTACTTTCCTCAAGTGGAATCTCAGGTTCCTTCAAGTAAACAAGATAAGAAAGATTATTGATTAATAATACATTTCTCCTATGGGTGGTATAAAGGAAACTTGCACTAATTACAACTACAGATGATAGTGTCTCTTCATTGACTATAAGCCTAAGGAAATAAGATGAGATTTTGTGTGCATGCTAAGTCACTTCAGTCTGGTCCGACTCTTTGTGACCCTATAGACTGTAGCCCACCAGGATCCTCTGTTTATAGAATTCTCCAGGCAAGAATACTGGGGTGGGTTGCCATGCCCTCCTCTAGCAGATCTTCCTGACCCAGGGATAGAATCTAAGTTTCCTGAACTGGCAGGCGGGTTCTTTCCCACTAATATCACCTAGGAAGACCCAAGATGAGATCTCTGAAAGCAGTTAGGGTAGTAGAGACTGTAGTCTTCTAGTGTTGGAGGTTCCTCTACATACTATATCCTCCCTACCCATGTGGACTTGCCTTCTTCCATTAGCTCTTACACGATCTCTTTGCTGTAGTTCCCATATCAGTAATCCCATCATGCCATGTGTTGCCCCAAAGGCTCTATCTACTGAGCCCAACTCCACCTTTGTTCCATAAGGGTCATCATGTTTCCTGAAACTCTTTAGGTATCCTTCTGTTTCTTTCTATAATTTAATGGTAAAATTGTTCCAAAAAAATCTAGTGATTTGCTCTACTTAGAAATATCTTCAGCCAACAAAAGACTCCAAAAGTTTTTTAAAAAGCAACATTATTCTTTCTTATATCTACATTTAAAATCTATTTCCTCTGAAGGGGATTAAGTCTAAATTATTGCGTCAGTAAGAAAATGACTTTTTTAGCCTAGTTATATTAGGAATTGGGAAGTTTTAAATATCTTCATGTTAGTATTAATTCTTTCTAAAAGTGTATTTTTAGTACCATAGAAATGCCTGCAAAAATGTAATGGTAGCTTTCTAGAGAATTTTAATGATGTCTATTTAAATTTTTTAAGAATCTTTAGGAAATTGAGAAATATTAAGGGATTTTAAAGACTCAGTATTATAAATCCCACATCTGTCTTCAGCAATGGGTGGTTTTAAAAGTAACCACCTCAAGCCCTGAAAATAGCTGTTATTTTTTTCTTTTTTAAATATATGTGTTTTATATTTTGTGGCATTGTCAGATATTCTAAGACTCATGATTACATACTGAAAATATCACTATACCTTTCTCAAAATGAGTGACATGGTAGATAAGCCCAATTTCACCAGTTCAAATGTAAATTAATTTTTGGTTAGAAAAAAATAATTAAGATTTACTCATGTGTTTTGGAGACATTTACTAAGTTTTATAGCATTCCACTGCAAATTAATCCCTGATTAATGCTCATTTGCTTTCATGCATGATCTCTGGTACTAGGAATGCAATACTTTCCTCCATATGTTTTAGCTTTTATTCATACAACATGGATTAGTTTTACATAATAAGACATCTGACAGTTTTCAATCTTTTGATATAATAAGAGGTTAGGATAAGCCTAAAAGCCTTCTGGTTGCATTCAGTTTTAACAGATTTGTTTGTTTTATAAAGGAAATGGTTTTTTCTTTAAAATTCTGAACTACTTAAAATTGCTTGTTTTCTTATGATAACATTTGAAATACTCTAGAAATATAACATGACCTCAGTGACATTTGTTTTACATGAAACACGAAACAGATCACAATGAGAAATTCCAAAAGAGATGCGTATTTTATAAACTGATGTATAATGGTGATAGAAAAACATCCCATATTAATCATTAATTCTCTTTTCTCATTATTTACTTATTTTCTCCATAAAAATTTCTTAGGATTCTTTTGTATATAAGGCATTGTTCTAGGTAGTTTTTACTTAAACACAAGTGGATGATATTCAGCTTTACAAAAATATATAAATAAGGGAATAACCACCTGATATTTGCTGTATAATTCTTTCTAAAATGTTCTGAATAAATTTGCAAATATTTTATTTCATGGAATCTCTCTACTCCAAGAAAATAGAAAGGAAAACTCTTCTTGTGTCTTCTCTAAGTTCTCCCACCTCAAAACTTTTGCCCATTCCTAGAAACACAGTGTAAAGGAATTAAGTCTCAGTCTCTCTAATCATTCATGATCAAAACGATGATAAATTAAAACTGAAAAGTAGGAGGGGCCCTACAAAGCCGTCTCTTCCTTCTGGCACTGTTTTGTATCTATCTCAGCAAAGTGGGGATGAAGACCTGTGATGACTCCTTGTAATACCTGCTCTTCAGTATCCGTTACACCAGGTACTGACTCAAGTCATAGGCACATTGCTTTGTAATAATGGGTTCAGTGGTGAATTTGGGGATAATGTAGAAAATTTGAGCTAGAAATGTAGTAATGGAGGGGGAAATGCTAGGAAACTTTCAGGTTACCACTAATAGGATGCTCTCACCAGTGTTGTCTGTAAAGACCTGCTTTACTTGGTACCAGTTGCATTTTTTGGATGCTCAAGCAGACTATAGAAAATATGAGCTCAAGGGAAATTTGGTCAATAAGGGATTTGGGGACTGAATTAATGTTGGAGATAATAACAACGTGAGAATAAATTTATGGGGAAATTCCGTATTTATTGCATTTGAAATAGAATAGGACAGCTTTCCAAATATATTGAGATCTATTGGGAGAAAGGAATCACTCTAAATTATGAAAGAAGATTCATTGCACCCACTACACACTTAGAATAAGAATGAAAATATGTAAGTATTACCTATAAGACCACAAGTTACAACTTACATGCATCTATTAAAATATCAGTGTATGTGACATCATATCAGAAAACCTGGCAAATCAGAGACAGTGTCTCACAAAAAGGACAGTAAAGATGTGGTTAAAAGCATGATTCTAAAATCATACAGATCTGGGTTCTGGGTTTAAATACAAGCTCTACCTTTCTTAGAAATGTTACCTTGGATAAATTGTTTCTCCAAGAGCCAGTTGCCTCATCTGTGCAATGGGAACAATGTTAGTCCCTGACACAAACTGGCAGTGACTATTCAGTGATTACTCATTGCCTAGAATGGATTAAGTTGTCACTACAGACAAATCATTACTGCCTCCAGGATTTCCACAGTAATTTATTAGTACCATTGCAATGTCTACATTGTTGTTCCTTAGTCGCTCAGTCATGTCCAACTCTTTGTGACCCCATGGACTGTAGCCTGCCAGGCTCCTCAGTCCATGGAATTTTCCAGGCAAGAATACTGGATTGGGTAGGCATTCCCTTCTTCAGGAGACCTTCCTGACCCAGAGACCAAACCCACATCTCTTGCTTGGAAGGCAGATTTTTTACCACTGAGCCACCTAGGAAGCCCCAATGTCTACATTACATTACAGCTATTTGTCTATTTAGCTTATATTTCTACCAAATTCTTGCTGAAGCTTGGAGCCACATCTATTTCAACTTTAAACCAACACATTGCCTCAAAAACTGTTTTTCCCTGAAGATTTATTTGAAAGTCATCAGAGTGATATCACCAAAATTGCAGCATTGGAGACCTCAATCTCCATCCAACTTCAAGACTAAGAGGTCACCCCAAATTTCATTTCCCATTTTCCAAGTTTCTCCAAGATGCATTATAATAAAGCTACTTAAATCAAAGAAAAAAAAAAAACACAATTTGCAGGCACGTTTCAAAGTTTTAAAACAAGAGAGAAAAAAAAATTGATCTCATACAAAGGAACACCCCTTAAGGCTATCAGAAGATTTCTTATTAGAGACCTTGCAGGACAGGAAAGAATGAGATAAATTCAAAGTGCTGAAAGAAGCTGGCAGTCAAGAATAGTTAACCCTGCAAAGATGTCCTTCAAAAATGGAGGCAAGATAGGACTTTCTTTAAAAATAAAAAAAATCCTGCTGAGTTCATCAACACTAGATTTACCTTACAAAAAGTGCTGAAAGAAGTTCTTCAAGCATCTTCTTGGGCTCCAAAATCACTACGGACGGTGACTGCAGCCTCAAAATTAAAAGATGCTTGCTCCTTGGAAGAAAAGCTATGACAGACTTAGTCAGTGTATTGAAAAGTGGAGACATCTCTTTACCGACAAAGATCTGTCTACTCAAAGCTGCAGTTTTTCCAGTAGTCAAGTACAGATGTGAGAACTGAACCATAAAGAAGGCTGAGCACTGAAGAATTACTGTTTTTGAGTTGTGGCGCTGGAGAAGACTCTGAAGGGTTCCTTGGACAGCAAGGAGATCCAAGCAGTCAATCTTAAAGCCCTTCATTGGAAGGGCTAATGCTGAAGCTAGAATACTTTGGCCACCTGATGTGAAGAGCTGACTCATTGGAAAAGACCCTAATGCTGGGAAAGATTGAGGGCAAGAGAAGTAGGTGACAGGAGATGAGATAGTTCTATGATATCACTAAACGGACATGAGTCTGAGCAAACTCCAGGAGATTGGAAAAAGGACAGGGAAGCCTGGTGTGCTATAGTTCATGGGGTCACAAAGAGTTGGACAAGACTTAGAAACTAAACAACAACAACAACAAAAGGATGCTAACTAGTACCACAAAAATGTATAAAAATACACAACATGCTGGTAAATGTAAGTATATAATCAGATTCAGAATGCTCTCATAGTGTAATATGGCAGTATTATGTGGCACTGTTATATGGCAGTATTAATATGGCACTTTAATAAACAGGTAAATGGAAAAAGTATGAAAAATACTTATAAATACAATAATTTATTAACAGATACACAATACACAGATGTAAATTGTGATATCAAAAATATAAAAGAAGTTATGAAAGGGTAAAATTTTTGTAGGCAATTGAAGTTATTAGTATAACAGAGACATATCTGTAAGATGTTTTATGTAAGCCCCATGGTAACCACAAAGTTATAACCTACAGTATATTCACAAAAGAAAAGTGAAATAAAGGCATCCGACCTCCAGTAAACATGACAAATGTGAGAACCCAGAAATAAACCCTCTTATATGTGGTTAACTAATGGTGGGCTTCCCAGGTGGGCTTCCCAGGTGGCCTTGACAACTTTTTTTTTGGCTATGACTTCAAAAGCATTTTAAAAAAACAAAAATAAATAAGTGGAACAACATCAAACTGAAATTCATCTACACAGCAAAAGAAAAATCAACAAAATGAAAAGGCAAACTACAGAATGGAGAAAACATTTTCAAATTATGTATTTGACAAGTGGTTAATATCCAAAATACAGAGAGAACTTGTGCAATTCAATATCAGAAACAAACAATAATTTTAAATAGAGGAACTGATTAGACAATTTTCCAAGGAAGACATATAAATGGCCAACAGGTACTTGAAAAGATGCCCCACATCATTAATCACCAGGGAATGCAAATCAAAACCACATTAACTGTTGGAAACTACCTTATAACTGTTAGAAAGGCTATCATCTAAAAGAGAGAGCAAGTATTGGTGACAATGTGGAGAAAAGGACCCCTGCTGCACTGTTGATAGGAATGTAAATTGGCATAGCCAATTGGAAAACCAGGTCATTTCCTCAAAAATAAAATTACTACATGATACAACAATCCTACTTCTAGGTAATATCCAAAAAAAGGAAAAAAATGAAAACAAGATTTCAGAGAGGTATCCATACTCCCATGTTCATTGCAGCATTATTCACAATAGCTAAGATATGGAAACAACCTAAGTGCCCATCAAAAGGTGAATGGATAAAGAAAATATGGTGTATATACAGATACACACAATGGGGTATCATTCACTCATGAGAAAAGGAAATCCTTCCATTTGCATGGACCCTGTGGGCTTTATACTACATAAAATAAGGCAATGAAAAACAAATTTCTTGTATGTGGAATATGGAAAAGATGAACTCATAGAAACAGAGAGTAGAATGATGGTTACTAGGAGTTGGGGAATGGTAGCAATGGGAAGATGTTCATCAAAAATTTATTTAAAAATTTAATAAACTGTTCAAAAATCTGTTTTCAAAAAAAGATTTGAGGACACTTTTTAAAAGTGTTTCAATTTTTTCATTTAATGAAAAGTATATGTGTTAAGGTATAAACCCATATCCCCTTTGCAGGCAGATTCTTTAGAGCTGAACAACCAGGGAAGCCCTAAGGCATGATCAATATTTATTTAATGAAATACGACTGTATATTTTAATTAATTAACCAATCAAATAGATTGTATTTTGAAATAAAATAAATGGGCTGAATTAGAGCTGAGCAAACCTGATTTTGAATCTAGACACTTCTCTTATTTCAGTGTTTGAGAAAAGGGCTTATAGTCCCTGAACCTCAAAAATTGTGAAAATTTAACAAGATGCCATTGTGTGAAAGCACCCACTCATAGTGCCTGGCAACCGATAGCCCTTAAGAAAGTTTTGTGATATTGTCTTTAACTTGATACACAAAATGGCTCAGAATTATTTTATTGTGTTTTCAGCTTTTTTATGTGTCTCCCACAAAGTATGTATCCATTAAGCTAATTCATCTATGAAGCTGTACACAAATAACTTGAGATTAGTTATGGAAGCAAAACAGAAAAATGAGAAAATTCTCCAAAACACAGGGAAAATGAGATAGGATTCTTTTGGTAGATCCTTTTATTTCCTCCAAAGGAAATTTGTTCTATAACTGTTGATCAGCCTATGATGATACATTTTTAATATGAAAATACAATTTATCTATGTTTTATTAAAGCTATTTACTAAATATGGTATTAGTTTCCGTGGAGAAGGAAATGGCAACACAGCCAGTATTCTTACCCTGGAAATCCTATGCTATAGTCCATGGTGTCGCAAAAAATTTGGACTTGAGGCTTCATCACTCCGATTTCCGTCTCGTTATAACATGGTGCTCTCCTCATATGTCTATATATTTTCTTATTTTGCTGGATTAGAGCTTATCAAAAAAAAACCCTCATCTCAATTTAATTACATCTGCAAATACTTCATTTCTAAAGTTATATTCACAAGTACCAGAGTTTAGGATCTCAACATACTTTTTCAGGGACACAACTGAACCCACAACAGACCCTTACTATATTTCAGGCAATAATTCAAGTACGAAGGACATGACAGTTAAGAAGACAAAGAAAGAAATTCTTCTAATAATGGGAATAACATTATCTTTGTTTTGGAAAAAGAAGGTTTGGTTTCCATATCTGTTCAGAACTTCCTCCTTGTGTAATTTCTCCATCTCAGCCATTTTTCATTTTTTTTGGAAACATCAATGGTCTTTACAAATTCAGCTTCCTATAAGATTTGTAGATCAGAAAAAAAATTTTTTTTATATGTTCAGTTTAGTAGGTGATTACCCAATAGTAGATTAAAGCTAAAATGTATCAAGAGCACACCCACAAAATTCTCTTGTATCTGTTTAACAGATGTGGAAACACTACCCATCTTATTACTCTGATTGTATCACAACATTTGCTAGGCAGCAACAATGGCATGCACAGCCCTCCAATTATAGAATTAGACATGGTTCTGACTCAGTTGGTATATTGCCAAATTGGACAAAGACTTGATGCAAACAAACATCAGGAGGAAGTGAGTAATCATAGGGAAGAAAAGTCAGTGAATTAGTGTTTGCTTCCAATATTATTCATATTATAAATGTTGAAATTCTGGGAGAGTTAAATAGAAAGAATAGAAAATCATATTCAGACCATCAGAAGAAATTAATACATACTTCCTAGAACATTCAAGAAATTTGTAGAAAAATTAATTTCTCTCTAGGCACCTTTCAGTTCCATACCCTTTTTTGTATATTGTTGCATGATTTTAGGTGTGGATAGAATTTACAATTTTTTCACTAGCAGCTCTATCACATACTGAGAATGGTATGTTAAGATCATTATGATTTAATGATTACTGGTGATTATGAATTTACCAATTTATCCTGTTGAATCTTTCAGGTTCTGTTTTTTATATTTTGAGACTACATTATTAGTTGCATACACAATTAAGATTGTTATAATTTCTCAGTACATTAAAATATAAAATCAAAAATTTTATCATATAAATGTATCTCCAGTCCAACTAATATGTCTTGTCTTAAAAGCTATTTTGTTTGATATAAGAAAGCTAAATCAGTTTTTTTTTTTAAGTTAATGTTTTCCACAGTTTGTTGTGATCCACACAGTTAAAAACTTTGGCGTAGTCAATGAAGCAGAAGTAGATGTTTTTTCTGGAATTTCCTTGCTTTCTCTATGATCCAACTGATGTTGGCAATTTGTTTTCTGGTTCCTCTGTCTTTTCAAGTTCTATCTTGTAGATCTGGAAGTTCTTGGTTCATGTACTGTTGAAGCCTAGCTTGAAGAATTTTGAGCATTTCCTTGCCAGCATGTGAAATGAGCATGATTGCATGATAGTTTGAACATTCTTTGGCATTTCCTTTCTTTGGGATTACAATGAAAACTGACCTTTTCCAGTCCTGTGGCCACTGCTGTTTTCAAATTTGCTTCCATATTCAGTGCAGCACTTTAACAGCACCATCTTAAGATTTTAAATAGCTCGGCTGGAATTTCACCACCTCCATTAGCTTTGTTATGTTTTCCCCCCAGTTTTAAATGGATCGCTTTTATTTTTATTATCGAGTTTTGAAAATTCTTCTTGCATTCTAGATATTAACATTTTGTTGTTGTATGTGTGGTTTGCAAATATTTTCTCCCACTCTGTAACTTGCCTTTTTATTCTCTTCAAAGGTTGTTACAGAGCAAAATCTTATTTTTTATGTAATCCAACTGTAATTTGTTGGGGAAGGCAGTATTTTCACTGCTATACAGATTACTAAATAAATTATAAGAAATTAAATGGTTTTTGCCTATGATCACTGAAGGCATGAACATCTCTCTAGTGTTTTCCACTACAGCACATCAGTTCTGTCAACCATGACTGCATTTTTAGAAAATTAGAAAGATATGAAAATTAACATACTGGATGCAGGACCTCACTGCATCTACCACCACAACTACCACCATTCTTACATGAGAAATTGGAGGTAAATTAGTGCCATTTTCAGTGACTCTATATCTTGCTTTGTTTCTTCCACCCTAACTTTTATGGATGCAATTAGATTCAGCCAAACTGGAAGACCTAAAATCAACCAACACTGGGACACATTTTCTCTTGAACACTTTTGGTGTTACAAATAGTATAAATACACTAGGCTTTTGTTGTTGTTGTTGTTTTAGCTAGTTTTAACAGTTCAAAATTATCACTTTCATTGACTCAAAAATTATCTCCTTGTCATTTTTTCCATGAGAGAATGCTAAGACGTAGAGAACAGATATTATCATTTGGAATCAGAAGTCATGTAGTTCACAGTGGGGTCTGCTGTTGGTGGACCTGTTACCAGAAGTTCAGGCATATGTGGATCCTGTCTGGTCCCTGGGTGTATGGGACTACCTCCAGGACTTTGTTCAGAGAATCTGGGGACAAGAATCAATTCCAGGGTGTGCAGTTGGGTCCACAGACAGTGAGGCTGTTATCAGGTGTATATATGGGGTGTGTGTGTGTGTGTGTGTGTGTGTGTGTGTGTGTGTGTGTGTGTGTGTGTTCAGTCATGTCCAGCTCTTTGCAACCCCATGGACTGTAGCTCACCCAAGCTCCTTTGTCTATGGGATTTTCCAGGCAAGAATACTGGAATGGATTGCCATTTCCTCCTCCAAGGGATCTTCCCAACCCAGGGATCAAACCTGAATCTCAGACCTGCATCTCTTGTGTCTTCTGCATTGACAGGCAGACTCTTTACTGCTGCATGGCCTGGGAATCCCTGTAGACTGTGTGGCTCCTGCCAAGTCCCTGAAAGGGCTCCTGCCAGGTCATTGGGTGGGTCCCTGGGCAGGCATAACTGGCCCTGACCAAGTCCTATGGCTGCTTTAGGACTAATAGCACAGACCAAAGTCTACAGACCTGGCTCTAGAGGCACAGACATGAAGGTCTCCTATCAGGTTACCAGGTGGGCAGGACCACTCTCTGACCACAGCGGCTAGCCTGGAGCCAAATTAAAGTATCATCTCAGGATTCAGTCAGACCAAGTTTGGCAGGCTTACTTCCAAGGACACTGATGACTGTTTTTCCTGGTGGGCTCTGAGTAGGCAAACCTGCTCATGAACCACAGCTGGGAGTTTCTGGAGCTGAGTCACAACACCACTTTAAGATTTGCTGTCAGATGGAGGTCTGTTGGTCCATCAGTGGAGGTCCATTGATGTCAGAGGCATCAATAGGCATGTCTCCCTATGGTCTCCAGGCTGACAAGACAGCTCCTGGACTGTAGCTGAAGGACTGGAGCCCAAAGACAGGGCCATTTTTGAATGGAAAGTTAGACTGAATTTGGCAAGTTTGACTCAAAGGGCTTCCAGATTACAGCTGAGTGGGGCTGGAGCCAGATCACTGAAACAGTTCATGGTCCATTGCCTGGGCAAGGCCAAGGTCAAATGGTGTAGCTTAGTCCACAGGAGGAAGGAGCTGTTTCTTGGTATGTAGCTGGGACCACACAGTTGGGCACAGGTTTGCCTTCACAAAGAGCCCTCCTTGGTTTTGGACTCCTCTTAATTTCACAGTCTCCTATCTAGATCCCAAAGTTCCCACAGAGGTACATTTCTTCTGAGAATGGCTACCAAGTTACTATTGTTGGGAGAGGATATGAGTGAGAGGACTCCTTCTGTTTCATTGTCTTGCTGACTCCCTCTGAAGGAAAATGAGTATTAGTAAATGAAAGAACCCAATGTAAAAAAACTACATATTGTATGATTCTGACTATCTGACATTCTAGAAAAGGCAAAAGTATATTTTCTATGATAAAAATTTTAGGGGTAGAAATTGCCAGGAGTTAGGGGAAAGAGGGATGAGTAGCAGAACAGAATATTTTTAGGGCAGTGAAACTACTTCATGTCAATACTGTCAAGTTGGCCAAAAAGTTCATTTGGGTGTTTCCACAAGATGTTATGGAAAATCTTGAGCAAACTTTTTAGCCAACCCAATATAATGATGGAGACATCTCATTATATATTTGTCCAAACTTGGAACGTACAACATGGGGAGTGAATTCTAATGTGAACTATGTACTCTGGATGATAATCAGGTGTCAACTGATCAATGTTCATCAATTGTAACAAATGTACCACTCTGGTAGGAGATGATGATCGTGGGAGAGGCTATGAATTTTTGTGGGCAGGAAGAATATGGGAAACTCTGTACTTTAATTTTTGCTGTGAACCTAAAATGTCTCTAAAAAATAAGGTCTGTTAAAAATTTCCTAGTCCAAAATTTTACATGAAATGTTTTTTTCCATTGGTGATGATAATACATTGAAAAACTTTGAAATAAACTTCTTAATATTAAATCATCCTTGCTTTTATTTTTTAACAGAACCCAACTAGATGATGCTGAAGCAATGGTCCTCAATATTAATACACTGATGAGTTCAGATGATTTCTTTAGTCCCTAGCCACTTTACTGAACAACTGCTTTTCAGATTAACTTTGTTTTCCTTGGTAGGGAATCAAATTATTGATCAACACAAAGTGTTACTCTTTATTCTTAACATTTATACATTTTTTTGTTTTCATAGATAATTTTATTGGTTAGAAACTTCAGAAAACATTATACAATAATATCTGTTATAATAGGATTTTCTTGTCTTTTAGTTTGGTGGGATTCCTTCACAGTTGTTAATATTTCATTTGATTTTTTCTGTTTATTATATGTAAATTTTCACCATAGTGTTTTTGAGCTATCCTGCTTATATTCTATCTGTTTAGCTTTGAAAACATATGAAAAAGTTTTAATTTGTAAAATAACCTCTCAAAAAGCAGAAATAGATAAACCCTTTTGATTCTTAAATATCTGAAAGAAATTAGTAGTGAAATTCTTTGTTCAGTGTCTTATGGAAGGCTATTGTTTTTTGTTTTCGTCAGTTCCACCTATTAGGGTTTTTTTAATTTTCTTAATGAATATTTAGAGTATCTATATTTTAATACAAATATGGTTCACACTTTGGGGCTTCCCTGTGGCTAATCAGTCAAGAATCCACCTGCAGTGCGGGAGCCACAGGAGATGAGGTTTGGATCCTGGGGTTGAGAAGAATCCCTGGAAGAGGAAATGGCAACCCACTCCAGCAGTCTCACTGGGCTTGTAATACTGTGTCTTTTACTTAGTTTCAAAAGCTAGAGTAGCAAAATTAAAGGCAGTAGCATTGCACAAAATACAAAAATCAAGTCAGACACAAACTTTAGGGACCTACAACCAAACTGAGTAACAGTGGGAAAAGTAATATTGACAAGCTAACTATGGATTAATTGCAAAAGAACACACATGTTGTAACTGACATATTTATTCATCTGAGCTCTATTTTCCTTTAATTCATTCTCACACTCCATGGTCCTAGTGTTGGGGCACTGTATAAGTGTTTGCCTTTACCAGTTTTGCTGTATATACTCATATTTCAGAAATTATATTTGACAAACAGTTCTTATGACTAAGTTTAAGAGTGTCCTCTGTTTTATTGTGTAATAAAAATAGTGATTCAACTGTATTTGCAATTCTTGCAAGGCCAATATTTGTAATAAAAAGTACCTTTAGTTTCTATTTCCCTCTCCTCTCTGTTGAAACATATTACTGATTACCAATAAGAGGACCCTTAAAATTTGGGGCAGAAGCTCTTCAAAACCTGTCATGTGATGGAACTGAACCTTTGAGTGGTCATCACACTGAGCCCATAACTGCTCTTCCCCAGCTGATTCTGAAAATGCCTGAATGTTTGTTGATCGGAAAGAAACTCCTTGAGTCAAGTCTGAAGAATTAATGTCATTGTGGATGAGAACAAATCTTAAGGGGATCACCTCTATTATATGACAACTGTGGATTATCCCAGCTCCCAAATTTCATCTTCAACATCTGAATGCAGCTAATGAGCCAGAAAAGACAAAGTCCCATATATGGTTGCCATACATGCAGCTGCATATGTTATTGTACTTTGGTCAAAGAACAATTGTTCAGTTGCTAAGTTGTGTCCAACTCTGCATATCCTACTATTTGCAAGCTTATGGGCTGCAGCACGCTAAGCATTTCTGCTAAAGAACAGTAAGCATGCTTATCATCTCAAGTTAGTTGACATTTACCTGAATACAAACTAGAGTTTATTAACTCATACCACTCTATTTACCCCCTTCAATCTTAGTTCATTCTATAATAAAATGTAATAATTTGGCTTCTGATAGTGATGGTAAACATAGTTTAGGAAGTAGAAGCCCTAAAATGCAATTTTGATGAATGGAAACTTATCCTGTACCCAGAAGTCCGAGGAATAAACACAAGCAAGGGGGTATTCTGATTTTCTTAACTAGGAAATGACTAATTATAAGGATTGACTTATTAGTGAATTCTTAGCAAACTGATAAATGAGAAAATAAGAGTGCATTCTTCTCTTCATCCAATGAAAGTAATTTTACTTTTTTTAGCTACCATTTTGATGTGATAATTGTCGTTAAAAGGCCAAAAGCAGACCAGACATGGGAATCATTTTAGGGAAGAGGTTTTTTCTTCAATAGCAAAATATTCCTGTGATCTTTGCTGGTTATATCCAGAGCAAACTTAACAAAGATCATGTTTATTAAGAGTCCCTTTGGTTTATCCTAGATTATGTTTCAAGATCTAGTACTTTACTCCTCTTATTATTTCCTCTTTAATATGTTTTCCCTCATTTTAAACTCTCCATTGAGACTGCTTACCAAGTCGATTATCCCCAAACTCTCATTTTATAAGTTAAAAAAATTGTATATTCAATAACCTTAGAACAAACATAATTTATAAAAATAATAATTTGCAGTGCCAGCTCTTTGGAGGGATTTTTCCCTCCTCTGTGAATGTGTCTAATGAGAGAATGTGTATCAGGAGGGGAATATACCATTTGGGTTCCCAGATTGCTTGCCCTATTTAGCATTATTATTTTCTTAAAGTTGCAATTAGTATTAGCCTTAAGAAATGAATGAAAATTTGAGATGAATGAAAAAGTTAATAGATGTTAGTATTGTAATTAGCAAGGGTCTGATCTTGCAAGAGCAGTTTTACAACTGCAGTCTTTGGAGGACAGGCAAGTCTCCAGCCTGCCTGCCTGGAGCTTTGTGCCACATGTGAGAGAAGGATTTCAGTGGAAAAAGGATGGATTGCCCTGCTCTGCCACTTATGATGATAGGTAATACAAGAAAATGATATGAAGTCTGAGTCTCATTCAGCCTCACAGACATAGTCCATCTTTTCCCCCAGACAAGTGAGAACAGAATACCCTGGAACTTTAAATGGGCTGTGGGAGCAAACAAAATATAATTGAGATGATGTTTTTATCACAAGACAAAAAAAATGAGACGGTTAGATTGAAGGAAAGAAACATCTGAATAAGCTGCTGGAAACAAGTTAACCCCTTATTTAGAGCAGAAACAACCTGAATTTCTCTTTGTGTATTCTGTCTACCATTTACCGAGGGTAACTTTCTCCCTGCCATCAGTCCTCTGTCTGAATGGCACAAGAAAGGAACTAAGCTCGAAGTAAAATGTAATGGAAAAGAAATCTAGAAAAAAAAGATACAAAGGACTGGGTATAAATACTGTCATTCATATTTGTTCTAAGTGTGAACACAAAACTTTACTATTGAAAAATATATTTAAGACTAACAACACTCAGCACTGGTAATGATGTCAAGAAATGACATCTCTTGTATACAGCGTGTGGACATGTAAATTGTTACAATGTTCATTGACGGTTGTGTGGTAGGGTTACACATGTAAAGTATTAAATACAAGAATGCTATTTTAACCAGTAATTATTAGACAAAATAAATAGCCATAAGGAAACAAACATGACTAAAATAATGTATGTAAAAGTTACGGATGTTCTATCAACACTGCTTAGAATTTAAATAAATACATGAATAAAAAACAACAAACAATAACCAATGCCTACGGATAGGCTAAAAAACTATGATGCATCAATAAATGGTACACTATGTAAGAGTTTAAATATAGGGGAATTTATGCAAAGTGAAAATAAAATTATAGAGGAAGAGAGCCTTTCTAATTAAGCACAAAGTGATTTTAGTTACTTAAAATTTAAAATGCTTGCCTGCAGTAGTGGAAAAGAACATCAATAAAGAAATGACAATCTGTGGAAGACTTATTGTAATACATAAAACCAGCAAAATGAATTGATTTACTTAACATGTAAAGAGCTCTTCTGAATCAATATCAAAAACAATAAACAATCAATAGTAAAATGAGAAATGTTCATGAACAGCCAATTTTCAGATACAGAAATGCAAATTTCAGTAAGGATTCTTTTACCATATGATTTTAAAATTTTAGTTAAAACAACTGTATAATACCACTCTATCATAGTGGTGGAGATTTTTTTTAATGGTGGTATACAGTGTGAAAGTATTTCATTAAAAACTAAAAAGTGAAAGTAAAAGACCATATGTGGCTTCATTCCATTTTTCTGGATAGGGAAATGTCACTGTAGATCTACATGGCAATAGCTGTAAAATATTTTATTTTTAAATTTTAAATTGAAGGCTTTATTTTCTGAAGTTCCAGTTCTCTTCAACTTGGTAGCTGTCTTTTGAAGGGAATGTCAGTTCTGCACTATTCAGCAAATTCTGTTTCTTGCATATAGAAGGTACTAATTCAATTTTAAAACATTCTCTAAAGGCTTCCCTGGTCGCTCAGCAGGCAAAGAATCTGCCTGCCATTCAGGAGACCCTGGTTCCATTCCTGGTTTGGGAAGATCCCCTGGAGAAGGAATAAACTACCACCTCCAGTATTCATGGGCTTCCTTGGTGGTTCAGATGGTCAAGAATCCTCCTGCAATGCAGGAGACCTGGGTTCAATCCCTGGGTTTCGACGATCCCTTGGAGGAGGGCATGACAACCAACTCCAGCATTCTTGCGTAGAGAATCCCATGGACAGAGGAGCCAGCTGTAGTCCATGGGGTAACAAAGAGTAGACACGACTGAGCACCTAAGCACAGCAGCACAGTGTGGTGGCTTAGTGGTAAAGGATCCTCCTGCCAGTGCAGGCGATGCAGGAAACATGGGTTTAATAGAGGTTGGGGGAATTCTTTGGAAAAAGGAAAGGCAAACCACTCCAGTATTATTGCCTGGAGAATCCCATGGACAGAGGGGCCTGAAGGGTGACGGTCCACAGGGTCACAGAGAGTTGGACATGACTGAGCACACACACACACATAAGTTTAATTAAAAGAACAATGTTGGTACAAATGTTTAAGACAAGTGTGTGAGACTACAGTATTGGTTTCAGTTTTAAATTTTCTGCAAGTTATTTTAGAAAAATACATTTAAATGTATTTATATTTTTACCTCATAATTACATTTCTAGGTATTTATTTTGCAGAAATACTTAGACATAGCCCATATTTGGGCTTCCCTGGTAGGTCAGATGGTAAAGAATCTGCCTGCAATGCAGGAGATCTGGATTCAATTCCTGGGCCAGGAAGACCCCTGGAGAGGGAATGGCAACCTACTCCAGTATTCTTCCCTGGAGAATTCCATGGACAGAGAGACTGAAGGGCTAGGGTCCATGGGGTCGCAAACAGTCGGACAAGACTGAAGCAACTTAGCACACAGATCACACTTTATAAAATTCTTCTTATAACTTACTGTATTTTATAATACATAATTCCTATTTTCCTTTGCTTTCTTATATTTTAAAATATATATTTTATATTAATATTTCATGTTATTTATTTTTGGGGGAGTTTTGGCAGACCATATTTTATTTTATTGACTTTTCTTTTCCTCCCTGAATTTCTGTCTTTCTAGTCTGAGGTCTCCCCTCAAAAAGGCAATTGCTTCATTACTGAAAAAAATTGGGTAATTATTGCTCACATCTTTCACGAACTAAGTAGCCACATTTTTCTGGTAAGTAGCCTTCATCTGTTGGAAAGTTCTGCTACTTTTTTCTCCTCTTTCATAATTATGATGATATTGCATCCAAGCTCTGCTAGTGTCTTTTTAAAAGTTCATTGTTCAATCAACAAGGACCAGCTATTTATAAAAGATTCCTTTGGGAAATTTTTATTGCTTTAGGCATTAAGTCATGTCTGACTCTTTTGCAACTCCATGGATTATAGCCCACAAGGCTCCTCTGTCCATGGGATTTCCCAGGTAAGAATACTAGACTGGGTGGCCATTTCCTTCTCCAGAGGATCTTCTGATCCAGGGACCAAACCCACATCTCTAGCATGGCAGGTGGATTCCTTACCGCTGAGCCACCACAGAAGCCCAGAGAGATACTTTATTAGTATCCCAGATGGTTGATTTTCATAATTCAAGTCTGGGTTGATTCACATTCTAAGTTTCCATGGTACTTCATAGAATGCCACATTCCATGTTTCTATAAACTAAACCCAATCAGAAAGTCCTGCTTGTTCAAATAAGGGACATAGATATTTCAGCTTTGGTTATACCTCTTGTCTTCAGAAAGCACACACTTGCTAGTGTTTCTGGAACCTATTGTGACAACCTCTTGCAGAGTCTTGTCTCCACTGCTTTTTCTTTCTTTTTCCTCTAATGAAGCTCTTTTATCACATTTTTAGATTTCCCCAAATCGACTTGAAGTCATCACTATTGGGATTGAAATAAACTAATACATTAATGCACTAAGCACTGACTTAAAAATTATTGAATAAAAAAGTAATTAGTAAGCATGTGTGCTCACCATTCAACATTTTTAAGTAAGATTTATAGTTTATCTAAGACATCTGGATCATTGTTCAATTAATATATAATCAGGAAGAATATGTGGATACCTTCCCAGACTCTGCATATTTAGGAGTGTGTATGAGTTGTATTTCCCTTCAAAAACAGCAGTGTGTGTGACAGGTTTTGTTTCCCCTCAAAGTCTAGAAGGCAATCTTTGTTGATTTCTTGCTTTTAAAATGATGACAGAGATGTCCTGTGTGTGTGTGGCTCAGTCTGTGTTCAACTCTTTGTGACTCCAAGGACTCTCGCCTGTCAGGCTCCTCTGGCCATGGAATTCTCCAGGCAAGAATACTGGAGTGGGTTCTATTTCCTCCTCCAGGGGATCTTCCCAACCTCAGGACTGAACCTACTTCTTTTGTGTCTCCTGCATTGGCTGTGCCACCTGGAAAGCTAAAGATGCCTTTAGCTAAACTCATTTTCTTTATTTTAAGTAGCCTAATTTGTTCCCTGGTGACATTATTTTCAAAGATGGACAGATTAGGGTAACTGCATTTAATATCATCCTATTGCTGCTGTAGCCACAGAACTTCATCAAAATTTCTTTTTGTATTCTCTAGGACTTTTACTGACATTTACCCTGTCTTTACAGTCTACCAGTTATATATTTATTGGGGATGTGGGCAGGCACCAACTAAATATCTGTGTTTACCATGCTAGCCCCCTTGGCATCTACAAATTAATTCAAAGGAGATTAAACTTCAAAACATTAATGCTAATGCTAACCTGTAAAAGATTGATTTTTTCCAAACCACTTGAAATTTTCCAATCTTAATAAGAAAACAAAAAACTTGAAACAGGAAATCACACTTTAGTCTCTACAAAAGTACTTATGATGAAAATATCCAGAGAATTTCTTATTTGGCCAATTATCTTACTTTTAAGCTAATTTCAAAATATGATTATCAAATGTTCTTAACTACTGAAATCATTATTGAAATAAATATACAGTATCTCAACATTATTCTCTTTACAAATATCAGTTCTCAGGATTTTTATGTTCAAATATGCATATAAAAATCAATCTCCATACTTTACAGTCACATGTCAGGTAAAATTATACAGAAAAAGAATTATTTAATACTCATTAAATCAAATTCTTTTAGTTCATGCACTATTCACTGTTTTAATGAAATGAATAGACCTCTAGTTGCCTGAAAGAGTTATTCAGCTTCCAAAAGTGCTTGGCTTCCACCCAGAAAGGAGTTTACACAGTGACACTTTATGAGCGATAAAGTGATATGAAGAGGTACTTATACACTCAAAAGAGCACACATCTGCTAATAACTGGAATTGCTCTCAGTGTCTTTAGCAGCTTCTTTTGAATGTCTTCAACAGTGCAAATTTTCATCTTTTTAGGATGGACCTGCTCTTTGGTGTCATCTCCTAGGAAAAAATGCCCAGCTGCATTGTGCAGTTTGCGAAACTCACAGAAAATCTTTTAATTTTTTTAATTGGGGAATAATTGCTTTACAAAGTAAAAAATCTCCCAATAAACTAAAAATAAAGGTATTGAACATGGTAACATTATGACATTATTGGAAAAGCAAATTAAGAGGTTATCAACATTTTACATTTCTGAAGCAGGAATATCTTAAATTTAAACCCAATAATAAAAAAAAATTAAAGATTTACCTATGTCTTGTCTAGTAATGAGTTTTAACATCTGAGGAAATGGCAACCCACTCCAGTATTCTTGCCTAGCAAATCCCATGGATAGAGGAGCCTGGCAGGCTACTGTCCATGGGGTCACAGAGTCAGACACAACTGAAGCGACTTAGCACACAAGCATGGCCACATAAACAATAATCAATCACAGCATAAAATTTAGTTGAAAACAACTTTAAGGGGTACATATTCATATTTTAATTCTTTTCTTTGTATTTTTTAAAAATCATTGGAATATAGTTGCTTTATAGTATTGTATTAGTTTCTATTGTACATCAAAGTGAATCAGCTATATGTATACATATATTCCCTCTTTTTTGGATATCCTCTACACTGAGTAGAGTTGTCTGTACTATACAGTAGATTCTCATTAGTTATCTATTTTCTAAATAGTGTCAATAGTGTATATAAATTAAGCCCAGTCTCCCAATTTACCCCACTTCCCTTTCCCCCTTTGCTATCTATGTATTTGTTCTCTGCATCTGTTTCTCTCTTTCTGCTTTGTAAGATCATCTGTAACAAATTTCACTCTTCTGGTTTACTAGGAAGTGTATCTTTACTCTTTATAGAGTATACCTATTGACTCCTACTTTGAGATCTTGATTCTGCCATTACTACCTTTCTTTTTAAGATAGCTTTAATTTGTTTGTTTTTCTCTACTTCATCTGGTCTTCAATATTCAAGAATGTAAAGTTATCCTTTATGCTTAAACAACCATGAATGGCTAAAATCTAATGTCTTTTGGGGTTTACTGAAAGGTAGAAGAGAGACAAATCATTATGAGTTTTGTATGCTCTATTAATTTTAGTCCTTATTCTAAAAAAAAATTAAGGCATTTATAAGAGGAGTGAAAAGGTACTGAAAGTAGAAGTAAAGTAGAAGAAGTTAATAAGTTCTGTATCTCGAACAAATTATCCTTCTTATAGGAAATAAATTTGGTGGTCAAGTGAGTTAATGGTTGGAGACATATTTAGAAACTAAAGGTGAATATGGGTTGACGCTTGAGTTTCTAGCTTACGGACCTAGACTGACAGGATATCTACTCCTTGAACTTTGGAATTTAAGTTTATTAGAGGAAAGATTCTAGAAGATGCCATGAGTTAGGAGTACTATGGAGATGTCTAGGTGGAACTGTAGAAAAGGTAGCTGGGCTTATAGGCTTTAACAGCAGTAAAGTCTGGGATAGAGATAAACATTTGGAATTCATGTATTAAACTATAGACATGAATAACATTGCATGAAAAGAGATTATAAAGTGATAGAATAAGAGACTAAGCTTAGAATAATTACACAGTCAAGATAGGAAGATGTCTGCAATGGAGATTTAATAAATAGCCAGAGTTAGGAATAAGGAAATTTTAACATAAATTAAGCCAGGGAAAGATAACTATATAAGGAAAATTTGTCAACCGCACCAAATCTGGCTTGTAGTTAAAAAAAAAAAAAAATGTCCATTGAATTTTGAAACATGGAAATCCATGTGTATCTCAGCCAAAGCTATTTTGGTGGTATCATAGATCATCCAATTCCTTGTAGACTACTATACAAAAATTATATATTTATGCTTGTCACAGTGATTTACCAGTCAAAATAAATATTCTGTATTCCGCCTTATTTCTCTTTGAACTCTGTTTGATGATGATATTAAGTACCCTTATTTGTTTGTTTGTTATTTCTTTTTAATGCCAAAGTTTACTTCCAACTCTTCCTTCCTTGGTTCTTTCTGGTTCCTACCTAGGGTTTGGGCTTCCCAGGTGGCTCAGTGATAAAGAATCTGCCTGCCAATGCAGGAGACTCAGGAGATGTGGATTCAATCTCTGGGCTGGGAATATCTCATGGAGGAGGAAATTTCAACCCACTCCAATATTCTTGCCTGGAAAATTCCATAGACAGAGAAGCCTGGCAGGCTAGAGGCCATGGGATAGCAATGAGTTGGACACAACTGAGCAAGCACACATCTAGGGTTTGCTTGTTCATTTGGTTCTCTCTTCAACTAGTTTCTCTTCCAACTTTTCTTTGTATTTGTAAAGATACTTTTAAGATGATATTTGCTTAGAATACTACTGTTGCTGCAGGATAGACACATACTAATGGCAGGACAGCCAATGAAACAATGATAATCTTTTGATTTTACCTACAGGAAATGTTATTATATTTCTCATTAGTTAATAATTTATTGATGAGATTGTAGAATCTAACTTGATCTAATAAAAATCTCAGTAATTCCGGAGTCCAACTTTGAGAAGGCCCAGAATATTCTAATTCACCAAGATTTAGAACCACTGATTTAAGCAAAATTTTCCTTCAGATTTGCAATTATGTGATGACAAAAAAGTTTGAAAATAGATGTAGCTTGAAGTGAGTGTGAATAGAAAGGGTAATATTGCACTCCTAGTGTAAGGCAGATAATTGTTTTAGATATTCTCTATGTTTCTCATTTTATCTTTACAAGCTTCTCTTTTAGATGTATTTCACAATCTTTGCTTCAAATCAGGAAATAGAGACTGGTTAATCACGTTTACTCAAGATGTAAAGCTAATAAATGACAATAACAGGATTCAAATTTAGTTCACTAAAACTTCTAATTGCATACTTTTCTCACTTTTATACTCAGTAGGCTTTTTCAAAGTTGCACAGTATTCCCAAAGACAAGAAAGTATGGATAGTTACATCAAGATCCTAATACTTCATTCAATAATTAAATTGAAAAAGAATTTCTATGGGTCAAAATCTTAAGTAATTTGATTTTGTTATATTTGGTAACTTGATATCTGTGTATACTTTGAAGTGAAAATGGATGGTTTCCTTTTGAGAACACAGCTAACCATGGGGTTCACTGCATTTCAAATACAATGAAGTCATGCATTAAACTTTGGTTCTGAAATTACAATGTGAATTATTCCATAAATAATCTTCTCTAGCCATCAAGCTCTAAGCATCAGTTTTTAACCTTTCAATTTCATTAATGATAGACTCTCAAAAGACCAACTCTCTAGTTGCATCATTATAGCAGCTTGTACATTTGTGGTGACTAACTAATAATATACACTTTTAATGTACAACACATGAAAGAAAGGCATGTGATGTCAAGTTTCCTTATTTTAAGAAGCTTTTGTTACATAAAGATTCTGTACAAAGTGAAATCATTATTTGTGTGAATCACTGTTCCCCCAAATCAGGCATTATCAATAACATGAAAAATTCAGTTCATCCCTTAAGTAGAAGGTGGAGGAAAACAAAATATCTCAATGGGTATGATTATTTTTGAGTTCACTTAGAGCATAGTATTAAGTTGTTATCCTTTGACTATTTACCCTAAGATTTAAAATTGTGGTTGTATATGCTAAACGTTGAAAAATATCTTTAGAAAAGAGAATAGGTGAAATTTAGGACTTTTTGATTTTTTTTTCTCTTGCTTCAAAACTTTTGAGGATTCTTGCAATACTGTATATATAGATTTTCCATATTTCCCATACTGAATAGAAAATAAATGTTTTCTGAAACTTACTAAATTTAAATGGTTAATTTTTGTTTTACAATTTAGAACAATAAACTCAAGGAATTCATAAACTAGGCTTCCACAAATAAAATTGATATTACGTTCCTGAAACTCATGACTTTTTAAGCAACAATAGGTCATTTAATTGCTTCTGTCTTTTGGTCATAGGCATAAGTAGTCACCTAACTACATACTCTTATACATGTGTAATGCATGCTGTTTCCTTAGTAACAAACAGTAATCATGTGTTTAAAGTGTATTGTAAACGATTATGAAAGCGTTTAAAATATACTTATAGGAAAATATACTTCATTTCCATTTTTGCCATTTTAAAGTCAAGCTAAATCTTTCAGATTAAGAATGATTTTACCTTTAGGGTCTATTACAGTTTATGACTTCACTTCACTTATTTGCTTTGTTTTTCTGTTCCCCAGTTACTTTAAGGAATGTGAATCTCAGTAAGTTACATTTATTTTGAAATAAAAATATAGCTCAAAATAAGTTTCATTGCCAGTGGAAATTTTCTAAAGGTGTCTGTATTTTTTTAAGAAACTGTGATTTATTTACACATTCCCTCTCTGTAAGACACTCTGTTCTATCATAATAAAAACCTACAAATAAAGGAATGTTGATATAATACTAAGAGTACAAACACAAGACTTGTTTTCCAAGAGGGTTTCCAAAGATTATTTCATCAAAGTAAAAATATAACACTTACAAATTTTCATTATACACTTGAAATTTTGAAAATATTCATGGAAGATTATAATAACACATCCAATTTTCTTGCACATCTAATGAAGTACTGCTACATATTGATGAGAGAACTAATAATTTTACTGCGTTTTATAATGACTTTGAAAATAATCTGGTTTTTCACCTAAAATAATTATTTTCTCAATGAATTGGCTTCTTAAACCATTTAGATGATTTTTGACATTAATCCAGGATTTAATTTTATTTTCTGAATCTGAAGAGGAAAGTATAGGTCAAACTTAACTTCAAATATAAGTCAGATTCACATAATAATATATCTATATGTGTTCATGTGTCTGTATTTAAGACATGAATAGTATAATTGACTATTCTAAACAAAAAAATTAACCTATTCTTGTTCTTTTTGTCTGGGGAATATCAAAGTAATTTTTTCTTGGAGTTACAAGTTTATAATTAAAAATTTCAGCTCAGCTAACTTGAATACTCTCCCTTATATGTTTTGCAACACAACCAACCATGACTATTGCTGATTAAATTTTAGACCGAATGGTAAGTAAAAAGGATAGAGACAAATAAAAAATCCTCTTTATAAGCGTAATCATAGCAGAAATGTAAAAATGTATGAGAGCACTTTTAAAGTTTATTAGGGATTTCAGTTTGACATAGTTGTGTGTGTTAGTTGCTCAGTCGTGTCCGACTGTTTGTGATCCTATGGATTGTAGCCCGCCAGGTTCCTCTGTCCATGGAATTCTGCAGGCAAGAATACTGCAGTGGGTTGCCTTGCCCTTCTCCAGAGGATTTTCATGACTCAGGGATCGAACCAGCATCTCTTGCATTGCAGGCAGACTCTTTACCCTCTGAGCCACCAGTAATTCAGCTCTATCTATACCTTGATTGCACCTTCTTTGGGTTTGGGAGTTTGGTTTTGTTTACCTAAATACAGTCTTCTCTGATGGATTTCTCACATAGTCTAAATAAATATTAAAAAGGCAAAGTTAAGAATCATTGTAATATGCAAAATCACCTGTCATGGGTATCTGAAATATGGTAAGTATTTGTCAAATCAATTGAAAGATGGCACACTAGTAATTACGGATAAATATTTGTATGTATTCTGAATATGTAGTAACTTGATATAGTTCTCATATGTTTGCATTTTGGGAGTTTCAATGAAGGAGCTTTCATTTAATTTACTCGACTTTGTTTTAATTGATTTTTCAGAGAATTCCTTATGGTGGCAATGGTTCCCCAGGGTGCCAATTTTGAATCATGCTATGCTTAATTTTTTAAAAATCAACCCACTTAGGCAAATGCATTCATCAATCTAGGAAGAAAACTATTGAGATAGTTCCTTTTAGACTGATATCTAAACTATGTGAGATTTTCTTCTGCTCATTTAAACTAGGCATTTTAAACAGTTTTGGTATACTTTTTATAGCATTTATGTCTCATATAATCATCAAAGGTGTACTTAAAATTATTAAGGAGGGCAATACTCAGCAAGGTTGACACCAGTGTATGTTCTGACAAATTACACTGACAAAGTTAGAAACATTTTCAAGATTGAGTTGTGACCAAGGATAGGTTTTGTTTGCTTGTTTGTCTTGGTATTTTCACCTGCTTTCCCTGTTTGACTCAGAAAAAAGCAGCACTTCATTATACTGTATGCAAAGAAATTTGATAAATAATAGAGATAACAAATAAAAGATTATATGTATATATAATTTGTGTATCTTACAAAGTGCTTTGTTAAAAAAGAAATCAGTATGGGGCTTTCACCAGTATTATCTAATTTAACCCCTATGCACTGTTGCGCTGGTTGGACCAGCTCCTCTTGGCCCCACAGGAAATGACTATTCAATGTTCAAGAATGTCTTTTGAGCTGAGTTGCTGAACACAACTATTATTATAACATAAATACATAAATTATAAAGACATGAAATAAACTATACTAAAAACAAAGATAATAAACTCTTCGATTCCAAGTTAATTTACTATATTCCACTAATATCTTTGCTTTGAGGTTTTTTTATTACAATTACTACATCTGTATGGTGGAAATATTATTATATAAAATAATATAAGGTGAAATACTGTATTATTCAATATAATAATGTGTAACTGTTCTCTCTTCCCAACTCTGCTTTGGAAGTTTAACTTTGGCAGTGCTGGAAAGGATTTGTTGTTGCTTAGTCGCTAAGTCGTATTTGACTCTTTTGTGACCCCGTGGACGGTAGCTCACCAGGCTCCTCTGTCGATGAGATTTCCCAAGCAAGAGTACCAGAGTGGATTGCCATTTAGCTGGAAATGATTCTCACCCTAAGAAGCCAGCAAATGCTGTAAACCAGACATTTGCAAACATTTCCTGTCACAGCACAGGTCTAGCAATTCAAACAAAGGTATAGACTATTTTACAGAAGTAGAAACTTAAACTTAGAGAAATTCACTGATTTACCAATTCCACACATAGCTTTTTCACCCAGCATGTTTAACCTGACTGTAAACTAAAATTTCTTTATTTGATGCTTCATTACTTGGTAAATTCTAACAGCATCAAAGCGGCTAACTTCTTTGAGCTCTTTCCTGGATGCCAGATTCTCTGATAAGAATATGATATGCCTTATCTTAATTGTTACAGAATAGCTTGCAACCTTCATCTTTATTTTATAGATGAATAAAGTGTGGCTTTGAGAATTTATTTGCTTTCTCCACAGCAAGGATTTGAATTCAAACCTGTCTAATTCTGAAGCCAGAACTTTATTCCCCTCCCTACCCAAATAACATTTGAAGAGTGATTTAAAGCAAATAAAGTAAACGGAGACACTGTTTATACATGAACTTTTCCAATACTGGCATCAGACTTGAGTCTACTTTTATTTTTACTTTGATTCTTACCTATTTTTAAATAACTGCAAATCTGCTGCAAAATTCACCTATTCCTTTCTGATGCTGATAAAAAAAAAAAAAGAAAGAAAGACTTGCCCTCACCCTTCACTCAGTTAAGGGAAAAGATGTCTCCTTAGGATTTTCTAATTTAAACCTGTCCTTTGAAGAAGCCAAATTCTAACATAAATTGAGGCATTAAAAAGAGGCTTGAGTCTTATTTTAGGAAATATTTTTAGGAATCGCAATACTATTTAAACATTACTCTTTTTATTCACTTCTCAAAGCTATTTTAAAGCAGTTCTATTAAATATTATGTTTAAATGATGAGAAAGACTAAAATATAAAATGATAATGCTAGAAAATGTTTTAATTAAAGAACAGAGCCCTTAATAAGACATCAAGAAACTTTGAGAAATAAGAGTAAAGAAATGCAATTAAGAAAGGAGTGCTAAATAAATATCATAAACTAAATAAATCTTTGTAAGAGAAAAGAGAGAGAAAAAAACAGAAAACACAAGAGAGAGAGAAAGTAATGAAAGGAAACAGAAACTCAGTCTGATAACAACAAAGAAGCAAAGTTGGTGTCTTTATAGTTTCCAGAATGGCCATCATCCAATGAAGATGTTGCTATTTTGGGCTAACATATTCTTAACTATATTACACATAAACTCAGTTACAAATAAGCCATATTCAAATATATTTTGAAAATATATATTTACTCTTCTGTTGTTTACACATCTCTTTGATAATTTATTCTGTTCCTAGATGGAGTTATGTCAATAGAAAACTTTAACATTTAAAGATAACTTAATGCCTGAATTAATTTTTAACCTAATGATAGCCAGTGCTTGAAAGCAATAAGATCATGTCCCAGTATGTATATGTATTGCTTACTGAATATCACCTTTTACCACTAACTCCATATAATTTGAATAGAGTTGAAATCCAAGAAATTGGATTCTAATTTTCTACCTTTCAAAGAATCATCATTTTTTATTATGTCAAGAAATCATTAAAAAATATGTTTTATTTTTCTCCCCAGGACTTCAGGAAAAATCTTCACAGGTGAACCGTGAAATCTCTATGAGCATGTCACTTTCAACCAAAACTTCACTAAAAAAAAAAAAGTATCTGGAATAATATAAAAAAGCCTTTAAACATTCAGAAATTTAGGTAGTGGTGCTAAAAGAGAAATAAACTATCCTTTCATAGCATGTATACAATTTTGAGACAAAAATGAATGATGCTGATATTTGAGGCTCAAGAAAAGATAGCTGAACAAAATTCATTTTTGTTCTTTTCACAGACTGAAAAACCTTCTGTTCAGATGATACAATAAAAATGGAAAAACTATAAACTTATTCAGACCTTACATACTATGTTGTTTTATTGTCTGTTGGTTTTTCAGATAATACAAATACAAGCTGAATGATTAACAGACTCAATCATTTCAACTTGAAGTGTGTTAAGAATATGGCTTCCGTATAGCACTGAAATTCTAATTAATCATTCAGACTTTTTGGTTCATATGACATGCATTTTAGTTTAGAGTATCACTAGGTCCAAAATATGTCACAAATAATACATTCATAAACAGACATATTTCTTTGATTGGCAAGCTGATTTTAGCAACATTTTCAAAATTTTAATTTTGCTTTTAAAATTATTTTCTAAAAATATTTCTTAAATTGCCAATATTATGATGAAATCACTTTTAAGCTATGTTATCTTCTCACTAGATTTATTATTAATATTTATGTCTTTTAAAAGTTCAAAGGTTTAGTTTTTTTTTTTTATGACCTGAGTACCATTGAAAATAGTAAGCTGTGATACAGAGACAAAAAAGCATATTTTATTTTAATGATATAATGATTTTATTATTTTTTTCTCTTACGTTGTTTAAAATGTGATGATGGTAAGCTATTACTATAATAAAATGATCAAAAATTAATGAATTTAATAAAAAGATTAAGATTTAGGTAACTGTAGGCATTTTAATTACTTTAAAACATACAATTCAATTTTTCAATGTTATTAATATATTTTTACCAAAGCTACCTATAACTAACAAGAAAATATGACAAGGGTCATTTTTCCAAAGTGCACATTATCATACTGTTTCTTTTTATATTTTCTTAAACATTTAGGATGTTTTCCCACATGTAACAGACATTCTTATTAATGAATGTTGAATCATTATAAATCTTTAACAAAGTGATTCTATTAGATGATGTATGTCAATTTCAATTAGTAGCTTAATAAAACAGAATTTGAACAATATCACATAATTTTATACTCAAGAATTGGAATAAATTTATTTTGAAACTATAGTCAGCAGAGTGGATAAGCAGAAGAAGTAAAAAGAATTACATATAATTGCATCAGTTCCAATTGATTTATTGTTTATTAAATTTATTTATTATATGTATGAAGGACTGTTTTGGGTTAAAACATTACTGAGAAGGCAGTGCTAGACTTCTTTATTGATATTATCATTTGCAGATATACTTGAAGGTGACCGTATCTGATAATGAAATCTTGGATTCTGTAAGGTGGAAAAGAAATTTGACAAAGTGGAAATTGTCCATTCCAGTCAACTATTTTATGACAAATTTAGATATTGCAATGATTGCTAAATATCTAAATACTAAATAGGAATAGAAACCATGACTGGAGAGTTTAGAAGCAGAATGGGAGAGGAGAGTAGAAGGGAATAGTCTCAGCTGCTGTATTTGGTTCAAGTCACAGTGACATATTAAGTAAGTATGTTATTTATCAAAGATTGTCTTTTGGCTATAAACTGTTCATTAATAGATTTCCACTTGTTGTTTCACCATTTTGTGAATATGAAGGAGTAGTTAAATGATGATACATAGTTTTGTACCAAGATGATATATAGTTTTGAAGTATTCACTTAGTCTCAATTTGATGGAAATTTTTGCTAACTTGTTTGTCAAAAGTGAAACGATTTTAGAGGTTGAAAATATTACTGCTTAGATTCTTAATTTTGCACAGTAAATCTTAGAGAAAGCTATATATTTGGTGGAATATTGATCTTACTGTGAAGTTCTTGTTGTGTTACTCTTCTCTAACAAAAATAGCTGCTTTCAAAATATTAGACATTTAAAAAACCAAAAAACCCTTGTCATATATTTGTTAACTGCATTGTAGAACTGGAAGAGGCCTCAGAGATTATCTAATCCCATCTCTGTATTTTCCTTGGAGATAGAACTGTGGCCAGAGGAATGAAATAATGTATCCAATTTACATAGCTACTTAAAGGCCCTTAAAGGATATTTATCCTAGGAAATTTAAAAAGAGAATGATATCTTGTAACATCTATTTCCTTTTACTTATCTCATTAGAATTACTCTGAATCTGTGAAACTACAAAACATGTAGGATATGATAGATGTCCCCTTGGGGGACAAAGTAGTAAGGCTTTATGCGTATGACTCTATGTATGTGTGTGTGTGTGTGTGTGTGTGTGCGTGTGTGTATCTGGGGATTCACTGGACTTCTCCACTCTATTTTCTGTGACCTTGTCTATAACTTTAAGTGCCAATGACAAATAGTCCTTTCTGTGGGCCTATTTTGAAGCTTCATGCACTTTTTGATAGGGTTTTATTTTTTTACTCTTTCATATAACTCTTTACTTAAATGAATATAAGAAATAAGAGGTTTAAACTAGGAAGAAGGCATATATCTATGTTTAAAAAGTGACCCAGAATTATACTTCAGCTGTTCCAAAGACTGTGTTGAGAAACAGAAAATTATCTCAGCACAATGTGGTAAAACCTCAGTGCATATTGTGATTCCCCTGTTGTAACCGTTGCTGATGCCAACACATGTTCTGCATAAGTAGAGAAACACAAATTGAACTCAAAATGCCCCGAGAGTATTGTCCTTCATAACACCCTGGTGTCCCATGTGTAGCTGAATGAATAACAAATGACTGAGCTATTAAGATACTAAACAAAAGTCATCTAGGTTCATAATATTGATGTCAAAGCATCTCGATACTGTATTTGCTTTCATTAGTTTGTATAGAACGTATCTTTCTATCTTAAAAAAAGAAATGTACTGACTTGGTGGTAATTTGCTCCAGGAATTTTTCTGAAGGGGAAACCTGCTATAGCTCTTTTTAGTAGTTGCACATGTTTAATATTACAAACATGTTTACAAATGTGTGATTATGCAACTTCAAGGATTTTTTTAACAAAGTCTAGTCCTTGATGTTGGCGTTTAACAGTTTATCTTCATCATAAACTCCAAATAGGAAACTAAAATGGAATCTGTCCAGTAGTTGAAATATATAGCATTTATGGCTATATATGTGGGCCAGACTTTTTCTCAGTATGACTAAACTCAAATTTTCAAAATGATTTGAGGAAGCATGAGTTAAGGTAACAAAGTTTAGTGTATTAAAAAATATGTACATGTATACACATATTCCCTTCTCTACAGAACCAAGAGGGAGTTTAACATTTTCCTTCCAAATGTGAACTCTGGTCCCAGTATTATGCTTGGGTAAACACAAGTGTGTTATATGTGGGTTGTGCTCACAGGGATATTAAAAAATGAGTCATAATACTCTACTTTCATTCATATTTCATAAAAATTCAAATTGTCAAGACCTAATAAATTACAAAACAGAGGATCTTCCATCATCCAATATTTATAAAGGCTCATCTAAATTTTAACATAGTAGCCCTCACTACCATAAATATTTCCTATAAAATGATATTCAATATGCATTCATGTGATCAGACTCCAAAAGCCCCATGATCTCTGTACCAGTTTCCATAGTGCAGGCAGATGGGCTGGGCACTTCCCCCCATTACATGGGTGTCATTTTATCTATTTCCTGATCATCCTCTATGTTGGAAGAAACATCCTAGTTTTAAAATTATTTTATTATTACCTAGACTCCAGTCTTTTTATACAGGGAAAATTTTTCCTCTCAAATCAACACAGATATAAGATAGAAAGGCGAAGGCACATAAAAGCCAGGGGCTGCCTTTTGCAGGGCATAGGTTCTGGTTGAATGAGATCTGGGATGTGTGCCAAATTAATAGAAAAAAAATCCTGTTCTTCCTCTCCAATAGCCACAATGTTCATTATTAGCAAAAGCATATGAACCACAGGATTTAATTTTAATAACACCAATGTCTTCATTAATCTGTGTGTTCCATTTAGCCTCATTATGGAGCAAATGCTGCATTAATGTGGTCCATATTCTTGTTGGACTTCCCTTGCAAAATCTTTCTTACCTCTGTCATTCATTCAAGGACTATCAGGTGTGTATGTGGGATTTTTCAACAGGCCTGTGGTTCTTGTGAGCGGTTTTCTGACTTCAGTTCTAAGAGGGGAGACTTTAGGCCTGGGGTGTCACCCAAAGGGAGTGGGACACGCAAGTGCAGACTCTCATTCTAAACCATAATTTTTTTTTTTCTGTCATTTTAACGCCATTATGTCAAGAAGGCCTCTCTGTCACCAGCAACTGAGATGATGCTTCCTCGATGGTTGCTGGGTCTCCTAAATCAAGAGTGGTGATAGCCAACACTGCTTTGTGCCTGCGGAACAAATAGTGGCCTTTGTCCAGCACAAGTCCCTAAACAAACTTAATCTCTCTAACACTGTGACAGATGACATTTAGATGTCCTTGTTACCCTTAAAATGAGTTTTATTGACAATCAGAGAACAAAAAGAAGGCTCAGAGAAAGCCCAATGTTTTATAGACTTGCTAACAACATCTTAGTGCAGAGGGTGAGGAAAAAGCCTGAAGTTGCCCCCGTTTTCGCCTGCTTTGCTATATCACCATGACAACAGATATAGAAATCACTTAGTGACTCCTAGAAAGAAAACACAGTGACACAGTACCCCTTGTATGGCGAATCAAACTAAAGCCTTCATTCAAATGGCTATTCAGCTTGGGCATTCATGTAGAGGATAGGGTGGGTTTTACACAGGTAACTACAAGGGAAAGGCCAGCAAACCCTCCAGCCAGAGCATATGGCAGCGTCTCTGTCTAATTAATGCATCCTCAATAGAATTGATCCATTTTAAATTTGTTTTCTTTTGCTTGAAACATCATTAATGTAAAGGGCAACATTAATCAACATCGTGGAACTTAAAAGGGCATTAAAGAGTGATCTTTTTCCCTATGCAACAAGAATCTTTTCAAGTAGTTGTGTTAACTGCTGCGGATGCCAGGCGCTTTCTGAGTTCTTGAGCAGAAGGCAAATCTAGAGAGGCCTCTACTGGTGAGTGTCTCTCTGTGCAACTGCCCATGTGGAACGGTGGGTCCTACGCAAGCAAGCCAGAGGGTGACTTTCAGCTTCTCCTGGAAAGTCGCACATAGGATGGATCACTGATGAACGCACTGTGCGAAACATTGAATAACAACATCACACTTCGGAAGTTGGCATGTCTGCTTCTTTTTTTTTTTGTTTTTCAGGTAATAAAAGGATTGTTGAAACTCTGATATATGAGGTGCTAGGATGTTGCGAGACGTCTTAAGATTTTCAACAAGGAAATAACATCCATTTTTTTCTTGTCTTAGACTTTGTACATAAGACTCTCATGCAAACTGGAGATTTAAAGCTATTCTAATAGGAAATTATACTTCTTGACATGGTGTGTGTTGAGGAGGAGAGTAATAACACTATTCCCACATATACCCCTATATTTCCCTCAACTAGCAAACAAAATAAAATAAAATCTTTAGACAAAGCATACAAAAATTATTTTTTGACTAATTGCAAAGCAAAAGTTTACTGCTAAGATTTCTTAGGTATAGTGAAAGATACGGAGCAAATAGAGTTCCTTCAAAGTGAAATTTAACATGAAAATATTATTACATGTTTTCACCAGATGAGACCAGGAATACGTCTCTGTTTTTCAGCAACTTTTGGGGAGAAAAGAAAACTATTTTATTTTCCCACCAGAAGTTTAATACTCTTTAATATTTCTTAGGATGATGATATATACAATCTGTCCCTGCATAGGAAAACTCGTATTTCTTTTTTCTCATGAAATATTGCCTGACTCCACAAGTGTCACTTTGAAAGTTTTCAAAAAGCAAAAAAATCCTCTTTCCTTGTTTTCCAATATTTATATTTTCATATTTAATATTGTTTCAAGTCTGATGACACTAGAATACTATTCTAGTTTCTTAAACTTTATCCAAAGTTTCTTAAATTATTTTTTCTTTGCAATGACTGATGTATCTTTAACTTCAGGATTACTCCCAGCATATTTTCAGTAGGGTCATTTCACATTTCAAATTGCTTCATGTTTATTTGAAATAAAATTTTAGTCAATCATTTCTTTTCATAGGGTAGTTTGGTAAGCATGGCTCAGTAAATTACCTTTTCGATTATATAGATAATACATGATTTTCTTTCTTGTAAATTCTGTCCTATGGCTTGGGATCACTACCTTAAAGTCCCAATAGTGACACCTACTGGCAGAAACAGAACCAAAAATAGTTTTAGTTTTCTTATTTTAGAGAATGCCAATAGGGACTCAATTGGTGTAAAATGGACTTAGGCACAATTATCTTTTCAACTCTTCCACATTCCCAAAAACCTTATAAGTGAGAGGAAAACCCAAAGTGTATGATGTAAATATTCAATTATGAAAATGAAAAAAGTTACTAGAAGAAGAATATGTTCTAACTTAACTGAATAGTGTATAGATATGTAATTACCAACCCTGTAGGGCCTTTCATAGCATAGATAGTAAGAGTCCAAACTTTAACAGTAGTCTTTCTGAAAGTGCCATATTTCACAATTAGAACTAAAGATGGATAGTCAAAATGTTTTACAGAAATGCTAAGATTTTTCTAAAGTTTTCTTAAATGTTTTAAATACAAAAGAGCAAAGCTGATCCTTCTTAAAAAAGAATGTATATTTCATAGCCCAATAATCAACAATCTGAGATTTTATGCTAATTTTACAAGAAATGCTCTTCCAGAACCTAGATTTATTATTTATCAGAAAGAAACATTGGAGTCATATTGGAATGTGATAATTTCTCCTGAGGTAGAAGCACATGGTTTGTAGAACATTGGATACAGCAAGAACATTCTCTGCATCAGAGAGGATTCCACATAAAAACAAACTTTGTCAAAACAGATTCACAGCTATTGAGGAGAGGTATGACCTTCATTCCTCAATGAAGCTTCAGTGACACTCCCCTTAAAATACATTTGCTCTTAATTTATAATATCAATGCACAACACTTCAGAGAATTTCTAGCTCTTCATACACATGAAGATTAATAAGAAACTGCTTTAGATAATTATCCTAAGGCCCCTACAGTACATGTATCGTCCAATTTACCTGTTAAACACTAAAACATGGTAGCAATAATTTGGGAGTTTTATAGTACATGAGATTAAACATGGCAGAATAGAAAGAAATCAGTTTCCACACATGTTTCATTGGAATAGGTATTTCCATGGAAAATGTGCCTGATACCTCTTTCCAAAAACTCGGGATCTTTATTGATGTTTCAGATTACAAAGAAAATACGGCTATCGGTTTCCAAAAATATTGTTTTGCCATGGGGATTGTGGTCAGGCATATGGTGAACCAGTGAATCGTTTAATCCATGGTACACATTTATGACTACTTTTGTGATAACACTGTGAGGAAACATGTGAAAATGCCTCACAAATTATGCGGTAGACAGTTATATTGGTGTCTTTGAAAACATCTTTGGCTCTGTTGTGTGCCTTTGTTTGTACAACTTGAGCACATGCTTCAAAATGTCATCCAGATTACAAGCATGCAGGGGATGAAGTATTGCTTCTGTATCGATATCAGAAGCATGCTACTTTATTTCATTAAATAGTTCATCCGCTAACTGCACTTGGTAAAACTCACAAAATGCCTTCCTTGTATTTCTTGCAAGAGATGTTTTATAATGTTCTTATTAGTGAACTGAGGAAAAAATATACCTTCCAAGATTATTCATGATAATGAAGATGGGGAAACAAAAGAATTTTAAAAATCACATATATTAAAACATAAAAATCAGAAAGCACAGCAGTTATACAAAATCATTTGGCCAACACTCTGGCCATTAGGTTGAGATACGGTGCATTCAGGAATGAAAACAAAAAAGTCACAAATATTGTAAAAGTTTAGATTTTCCTGAGTACCTGTGGTAGCAATTCAGCTGATCATTGACACAACCAGAAAGAAAGGCCCTCTTTTGCCTTTGGAGGAGGGTTCATCCAGAGATGGCATGAGGGATTTGCACAAAATAAAGCTTCACAAAACCCAAGGGCTGTCAGGAGGAAATGGTATCCAGGAGGACAGAGCAGGCCAAGCATCACTTCAACTGCAAAGCCACACAAGAGAGCCAGAGGCAGCCCAGTGGCTGCCAAGACAACTGCCTACCACGTCTGCCAAGGAGCCAGAAACCGCTTGTGGGAAAATATCACTTACCCTTAGCATCTGGGTCCTGTGATTATTATCCAAAGAGACATAGTGGTAAGATAGAGTGGGATAAACAGCATTCCAATTAAACACACACACAGATTCTCTTTCAGATTCTCCTTATGTGTTCAGAGAGAGATACGCCATCCATGGCCTTGAATTCGGAAGACTTTCTGTACTTGAAATTCTTTGAAGTGACATCTATTCTTAGTTATATATTCACACTTCATAATGAGATGAGCTTTAGACATTGCTGTTTACCAACAGCTTTAGTCTGTAAAATCCAGGAATTAGCTGCATGTGTGGATATTTGTAGAGATGTGTATTCCACTATATTTTTACTCACTTGGAGTAGCTTTTTGTAGCTGGCTGATAGGATTACTGAAAAGTTAAATCTTGATCATGGATAAACAGACTAAAGTGGGCTTTGATGTTAAACTTTTTTTCCTGTTTTTGATATTGTATCATTATTTAAGAGGTCAGATTTCAAACATAACTCATAAAAGAATTGCTGAAAATTCTCATTCAATGTGTACTATATTATAAACATACTGTGATATACATAATAATATGTATAGCTATGATCTGTATATTATGTATATAATATTATGTATAAATATATTTAAGTTTGATGAAGTCTCTACTTTCAATTTACATCAGTACAAAAGTCTTTGAAGTTTCCAAACGTGACGATGTGGTCATATAGCTTCACCCTATATGGAATGGGGGAGGGAGGGAATCTAGAGATTTAAAGATTGGAGACACCTTGTGGATAGCGCAAAGGCCTTAACTTTTTAGCCATATGTCCATTCTTTAAAGATCGTCATTACTGGAGAAAGCAAATAATTGTCCTTTTTTCCTCTTTTGATTTGGCAGTAAAAGGGGAAGGAAAGCATTTTTCATTTTAAATATTCTACTCTAATATCAAATAGAAAAGAGTGCTGTTTTAAGTTTCAATGACAACACAATGTACCCAAAGATAACTATTTTTATATTTCAATTCATAACAAATCAACTTTATCACACAGGTTAATGGAGAACATTTAGAATTACAACTTTACTTATTTACACAGTGGGTTTGTTATTTAAATTATTTTATTTTCCATGAATGAAATCAAAATTTCAGTTGCCTTTGAGTGACTAAAAAATGCGCATGTCAAACTCATAATATCCAGCTGCTTATTTATGCATGTTATATGAGACAGTGTACATGATCAGTTTGTGTTATATATAATAACATGCATTAACTACTCATAAACATATTACACATAGGCATAAAATATTAATATATTATACAGACATTCAATTTTTTATTTGTATACATAGTAAAGAAATCTAGGAATGTCTAACCACATAGTAACATGAAAACGATACTCAAAAGAGATGAAATTTTATGGAAATATTAATATAAAAATACAAAGCCAATAATTGATCAGTTTTATTTACTTTTGTTGCTTTTTATTACCACACTCACAAACAAAAGAAAATTTGATTCTAACTGATAGTCTTTAATAGATTATTTCTTTTCTGGTACTAAGTAGTTCTCAAAATTATACAAATTTAGTTCCATATTTATTGCATTACTATGCAAGCTAGAAAATTAGGGTGAAAAGTATTTTTTGTATCACATATTTGTGTAATGGCAGAAGAGACTGAATTCAAAACAGTGTTCAGTTATGAGAGTTAGGAAGGATATAAGGAACAAATAGATACTAAACATTTCACCTCACTTAAAAATTTTGAATACTTAATTGAAATCTAAAATATGTCTCCAGTTTTTCTAAAAATGTGAAATAACTTCTGAAAGAATGCAAAGGATCAATAAGAATTTATAAACACTTTTTCTGTCATATGTGTTATTTCTCTTCCCATAAAGGAAATGCTCAGAAAGATATACATAAAATCACATCTTCTTTTTTCTAAGGCATTTAAATCTTTATAGTCTGAAAGCATACTCTTAAGATCAAGTTTTTAATTTTATGGTCAACTATTTGTCACTTTTGCTATATCTTTTTCTCAATATTTTTGTTTTCTTATCAATTTGCCTTTTCCCGATTTCATTTCTCATTGCTAAGGTTTTCATCAGTTTCGAGTTTCATTCTTCTAGTTACATTTGTTCCTTGCCTTTAATCTTTAACAGTTTTTTCCTTAAGTTTAGCTGATTTCTTAATCCACCAGTTTTAATTAGGTATTCTTTAATATCACAGAATATATCAGAGGATGCAGTGTTATAGACAAAAATATTAGTATATTAAACCTACTGAATTTCAACTTCTTATAATTCCACACAGCAGAACCATTTAACCCTTGATGATCTTAACATTTTAAATTGTGGAAAGGAGACACACTCAGTTACTAAAACCAGCACAGTTTGCATACTTAACTAAACACATAGCCATGATTCCCAGGGATTTTTTTTCCCCTCTAAGGTACCAGCTGAAGCTGTAGAGGACATGTCAGCCTCACATTCTCTGTGTTCATCCTATATTCTTTACAACTGTCCAAATTGTATTAGAATTTGCTTATAATGATGTTATATGATGTCCTTGTTGTGATACCTGCGTTTGTGGAGAACTTAATATTGATTTACTGTGTCTTTGGCCCATCTTGGAGCAGCCTAGATAGCAATTACAGCTGTTGGTGGTATCTATTTTGTCTTTTCATAATTGTCATTTCTTGTTCTACTTAAGATTAAAATATGAAAATTGTACCACGTGCACATCAACAGTGCATTAGCCAAGTTATCAGCAATATCTGCGAAGAAGCATCTTTTTAACTATGGTTCTTTACATTATATCTTCATTTGATTTATGAAAATTGCATGCTATAACATCAAGTTGCACAAAGAATACATTCGGTGAGCTTCCCTGACATCAAGTCTTCATCTGGACCATTACTATCTTCCTGAGAAATCACTAGTGTTTCCCTAATACCTGCTGCCTCTGCCAAATGCTTTCTCTCCCTCAGACAGAGCTTTCTGACAAGCAGGGGCTGCTTTGTTATTTTTCAACTCTAACTTTAAAGAGCCCTCACACTTTTTGAACTCTCTCTACTACCCTCACTTCTTCATAAAAAAATAATGTATTGTTATTTACAAGGCAAGTCATTTTTTAATAATAGAGAAGACATGAAATAAGTTTTTACCAATCACAAGTAGATCCACCAGGTATAGATTTCTTCAAAGGAGTGTTCAAAACTGTTCCCAAATTCAAAATGTCTCATTTGAAAACCAATACACTTATGTGTATTTCCTTTCATTAGAAAATTTATCAGAGACTGCCAAAATATTTTTTTTAAATGGTGGACAGAGAAAACTCTTTTGAAACTACTTTGGATTTTTTTTCCTGGTCAATTTATATAAAATGCACAGTTGAAATAACTGAAGCATTTTATGATTCTCTCTTGACTCAACAATGCCTGAACTGCTTGGGAAGGATTTTTCTGTATTGTGCAATGAAAATAAACATCATATTTCAAGATGAAACTGAATAAATATTTAAATACCATGTCCCTACACACAGAGAGAGACAGACACACAAACACATATGCTCATGCGTGCATGCACACACACACACACTTCCCTACCAGCAGACTAAATCCCTGGTCCCTAAAAGGCATTCACTTGAAGAATCTCTATTGTTTTATTTTACTACATCTGTTTGAAGACTTATAAAAATGACTATGTGCAAGAAAATAATAAATGTATCTGTAATCTCTAGCAGAGGCTCCTCCTTCCTAGTCTATGTAGGGCATTTGTGGGTGTTGTTATTGTTGTGGCAATCTAGCTAATAAAGGCTTTCTTTTGCACAAGAGAATTTTGACAGGGTTGACTCCAGACAGCTTTCCAGCTGAGGTCTGGGGCCTTGCTGAACCTTCAAAATTTTCCCATTTGAGCTGCATCAAAGTGAAGGAAATTCAAGGATCACTAACGTCTCAGATGGTAGCACTTGCCCTAACAACGAAGGTTCAGGAATTCTTTGGAGCAGGCTGAGGTCATTTTTCTCCCCTTTTCTCCTAATGCTTTTCTCTATTAATCAGAGCTCAGAGCTCAGATTGGTCTTCAACTTCCTCCCAATCCTTGCTAAGCCTGTCATTTCTAGCTATTATTTACTTTAATGGACTTTGGCTGATCCCTTATGAAGCTTTGGACCTGAGAATAATAAGGCTGGAGAGTAACGGGCATAGACATGGGTGTGGGTTTGCCTGCAGATTAACCGTGGCAGATGGGCTTTATTGCGGTTTCCTGTGTGCTGAGTGTTGATTGAGAGGGTATAATGAGAGAGGTGGTGTCTGCACAATGATCACAGGCACTTCATTGCACTTTCCGTCTAAACAACCCCATTTTTCTGAATCTTTGGGTTGTGAAATTTTAGGAAGTCAGAGCACAAGAACAAGTACAAAAACAACTGTAAATAACATGAATGTTAATCCAGCACTAATTGGTCCCTTCTTTCAATATTAGTCCATTTTGCTCAGTTTTTAAAATTCTGGGTAAATTAACAGCAACGATGGTTAAACAAAATGTTATTGCATTAGGTAGTCTGGGATGAAATTGTGAGCAATGTGTATTTGCTGTGTGTGTCTTTTGTTTGCTTGGAGTTTCTTGTTTGTTTGTTTTTTTGTTACATATATGCTCTATTTTGGCTCTGTTCTTACCACAGACAGCAAAGTCTCCAGTTGGAATTGTTTGCAGATGTTTTGGGAGTTATCACGTTGGGGATATTTTTCTGAATTAAGCTAGACAATGTTCAAAAAAATAACATCAGGGCAATTGTTTTATCTGGGGCATATTAAAGCAAAGATTTTTTCGCTTTTGTTTCCTGCATTTGATGCCAAAGTCTGTTCTAATGCAACTTGCCATGCCATTAAAACATTTTTGTTAGAGGTGCTGGTGAAAGGTCTTTTACACATTCCTCATTTTTAAGATTTTACTTAATTCCTCCCTTTCACCAATGGATTAAATCACAACTATTGATTCCTTTCTTCCTTTGGGGCTTTACCCATCTGTCTTAATGCTTTCATCCTATACCCCTTGGTCTCAGAGGGGTGTTCTGACAATGAACAGCCAAAACCTGGAGAAGACTCTAGGTCAAGTTTGTGTACAAGAGTTTAAATTTTTAGTGACAGTCCTCGCTCACAGCCGCCTGGAAGTTTCCACACAGAGCTGCACAGGCGAGCAGCCCCAATTATCCTCCTCCTTTGAAAACCATTATCAAGTTTTTCAAAACTTCTTTCATTTCACTGTTGTCATTCAGTGAAAAGGAAACTAACCACCATGTCAAGACAACTCCACTGCCTAGCAACGCAGGGCCACATTTTAATTCTGACTTGCTTCGGGTCTTGACTAATAGAAAGTGAGTATGTTAAGCCAGTCACAAGAGCTGTTTGTCACTTCTGAAATGCAAACAAAACTATATTGTTTTCCCAAGTACTGGGTGTGATTGATGTAAAGATTTACAGTAACATCATTCATTTTCTCTTGTGTTTTAGTAGGATTGATGTCATATCTTTTCATGCTTTATTAATGCTTTAAAAGAGCTCAAAAAACTTGATGCTTTTTGTCCTTTAAGGAGCCTAAAGAGGGTTGTTTTTTTTCCAGTGAACTAGACTCCAACAACTTGTGAAATTTAATGAATCTATTCAACCAGTGTCAGCCACGTCAATAAATAATTTAATAAGAAGCCATCATCCATGAAGGAGAGTATAATTCAGACAATCAGAGAGGAACAGACCAGACCAAGGTCAACATTATGGGTGAGGGGAGGAAAAGTTAAGCTTTTAAGTTGTGAATCTTCCAGTCTGATCTGTCAAATTTTCCCACACCCCTGTACTTTCATGACTTTCTGTATGAAAAGCTGGTTGCTACCCATGTGATTTAAATTGTAAATTTTTCCAGGCATATATGTGGCAAAGTCTATCTAAAAGCACAGCATATTTAAATTCCCTAAAATCATATAAAATGGTTATTCAAACTGAGAAATTGCAGCTGTGCTCAAAAGCAATTTTGCTGCAACTGACTGGAAGCCAATTAATAAAGTAGAAAGATATTGCTATTATGTTTCAAATGCTTTCTAAAATTTCCTCATATTTTATATGAACATATAGTTGAACTTCATTTATCAAGTACTTTAAAATATGCCAACTTATGTGATTTGAACATATGTAATATATATTCTATTTCAGAATATATATTACTCTTCTTCAGAATAAGATCTGAGTATAAAAGAGAAAGTACAAGTATTATTATAATTTCCTTGTGATATTTTAATATTCTAAGCAATATTACAATAATGTTAATCATTCAACAAATGTTTGTAAAAAACATAGCTTAGGAAGGTCAGAATCACACATGAAAAATTCAACTAGATGTTAGCATCATAGACAAACAGTAGAAATATCTTTTCTTTTCAATTCTGATTTCAAATACCACCTTTCTCCATGAAACCTTACTCATATTTGTAAATGGAACCCAGTTATTAAGAAGGACAAAAACATAGAGCTTAAAACTGTTTAAATAATAATAATAGATGTATGTTTTGAAACTAGTAAAATATATTTCATAATCAATGTCATCTATAAAATAAAATTAATAATAACACCCACATCTTAAGGTAATTGTAGGCATTAAATAAAATATTGCATGTAAAGTACTTCCAACTTGGCCACAATGGTAAATAAACAGTAAGTAAATGTTAGTTGTTCATATTATAATTATGTCTGTGTTAATATTTTCTTTCCAAAAATATTAAAAAACTTTGGTTCCTCACATTTTATGTGATAAAATTAAAAGCTTTGTTTCCACATCAGTAAGCAGATTGCTGAAACTAACAAAGTCCATTTGGTAACAGAAGGAGTAGAAAGATAAAAGTAAGCTTTTTACATATTGATTATTTTATCTCCATTTTTTAATCAAATACCATCATGAATATAATAGAGCATTACTCTAGTATGGTCTTGGCAAACCTCATAATATTATAGCTCCAAATCAAAGGTGCTTTGCCAAAATAAGTCTAATTATTTTATACAGCCAATCACCACACAGTACCAGTAATAGCAGGATTCAATAGTAGGCACAAAATCTGATACTTCGAAGCCCACGCTTGGTTTTATCAGAATTTTCAGCAGGAAAACATATTTATGAGCCAAAAGCAACCCGTGGGCATATTTTGTTTGTTCTATATAGATTTACTATTATTATTGTTGAATTAATTCACAATATCTGAAATTAAGATTTTGCGTTAAAATCCACATTTCTAGATTCTCAGTCAGGCCTGCAAGGGTGAGCCGGCTTTACTGGGAATGTCTGAGTGATCGCGGATCCTTCAGATGCGATCTGAACTGTTCACTTCCCCCTCGTCCACCCTTGCCCTCTCAGGACACATCCATCTGTGTTTCAGCGAGGTGACTGGCCTTCAGAGACACTTTGGATTTTTAGTACAAGAACTCATCTTAGCAACCAGGAAAAATTCATTAGCCAAACCCGACCTTACCTACGACACTCAAGGCCCATGACACTTTGTAATTTCATTGCTCTCCCCCTAGTATCTTCAGAGGATATTCAGTGTAGCTACTCTTGAAAAGTGTTAAGGATTGCTACTCTTCAGACATGAAAGTAAGATATCTTTGCTCTTTGTATGAGTTTTTTCTCCTGACTAGATAGAGAAGAAATTAAGCCCCCACTTAGGAGTTGCAGGCAGGCTGTGAACAGCACAGAGCTCTGAGGTCTGTCTTGTGGAAGAGTGCCGTCTGCCCAGAATTGTACCTGTGGCCACAGCAAGCGTGGGGTGTTTCAGTTTCTTCTGCCATACCATACCAAACACACTAAGGTGACACTGTATGAAATGAGACCTGTGGCTTTTAGAGAATCCAACTGATGGCTTCTCTGGTTGAGATGAGACTGGGCACATAAAATTATCTTGATGAGAACATACATGTGTATTAACACCATCACCTAGACATTAATGTTTCCTTTATAGTTTTTTAAAAAATTAATTTAGGCTAGTTAATAATTGTTGTGATGAAAATAAGTATCATAATAGCATTTACATAATACTTTTATACTTTCTCTTAGCATTTTCTAAATGCCTTGATTTGGGAAAATAGACTATATGAGAAACTAATTTCTTTTAAGTTCCAGTACTTCTTCCTATGAGCATCATCAAATCTCATTTACAACAAGATGAATGAACAAACCTATTAATTAAAGATCAAACTGCATAAATAAAGGAAGAATATAAAAGTAGAAATTTCTGATCCTCTTGCTACATAAATCTTAACCTCTTACTACTGTCGGTACAAAATGTGCTTCCAGTTGATTTGTTGAATTGTAGGATTGAGTTGCTGAGGATGTGAGGGTGTGTTTGGTACCGCTGAGTAGAATGGGGAGTATTGCTAGTGGCCTCTGGATGGGATAGATTTATTTGCTTGCCTTCCACTTGGGACTGTAGATTCTTCTTTATTTGCACAGGGCCCTAATCTGAAGGAAATTATCTGGCCTACCCTTCAAGATGGGTTAAATAGCTCATTACTTCTTTAAATGCAGACATTGTTCTTATAGTCAAACTTGAATTCCCAGAATTTAAAAACACCCACAAGCTGTTCGTGCAGCAATTTCAGTTAAAAATAATGTTTCATACATCATTTGTTTGCTATGCCTTCTTTATAGGTATTCTTATTGAATTCTAAATAATACTTTTTTATTTACCAAGAAATTTAAAGTAAATATCTGCATAAAGAAATTTCCTTGTAGGAAAACATACTAAATTTTCATATGATGTCTAGTTGCATGTTTTTTAATGCTCTGTTCATTTCCTGTCACAAGATGTTAACCTCAAAGAAACATTTGGTATTACTGAAATGAAAGATTTTTTTAATGTTATTTTCAAACCACGGAAATTGCTTTTGATACATGTGCCAGTTGAATCATCATATTGTTAAAATATTTAATCACACTTGTCATGATATATAGCAACACAGAAAAATCATCTTGATATGAGAAGAGGATTTAAGGAAAAGTGTCAATATCCAGTGAAGATTTTGGCCCTTTAAGCTCATAGTTAGATATATAATTCCTACTTCCCAATTTAAACTAGACTGTTTTTAAAAATGAGACACAAAAAGATATGACTAATTTCTAGTTGAAAAGAAAATCAATAAAATTTGTATACATAAACAAGTTTATTATTCTAGGTGGAGATTTTTGTGCATAGTTACATAGGTTCTAGTTTGGAAGGAGTTTGAAAATCACACAGTGCAGCTTTGTAAACAATGAGGAGACCACTCTCTGCCCCACTCCCTCACCATATGTGTGTCATAGTCTGCCAGGTTCCTCTGTCCATGGGTTTCCCCAGGCAAGATTAGAGTGAGTTGCCATTTCCTCCTCCAGGGGATCAGGGATGGAACCAGCATCTCTATGTCTCCCCCACTGGCAGGCAGGTTCTTTACAACTCGTGCCATGGGAACTCTATGTCCTCACCTACTGGGTTGCTTTCTGCCTCCTTCCAATAACGAGAAGGAAGACTATTTCTTTTTGAGAAAGACTGTTTCTTAGGACCATTCCAGTTCTTTTCAGGTGGTCCATCTCACAAGGCAAGTGGAGCTGAAGTTTGCAGAGCCACTGATCTCACCACAGTTATCAGCAACTCACATGATGTGTCACACAATATATATTCAACAGTTACAAGTGAGCCTTGGTCCATGAGTTAGATTCTTCTGTTATCTGGGACTTATTTACCTTAAGGTAATAATAATTGTGTTGTTCCTTAGCCGTGTCCCTCCACATTCCCTCTGCTCAAAGAAGAGTGTTCTTAAGGGTAAGAAAAGGCAGCAATTATAGAAAATGTGAAATTGACATTCAATCACTATTCTGCCACTTTTCTGCTTCAGAATTTAACCTCATTCCCTCATTCCCCCCAACAATTGGTACCAACAGTTTCCTTTTTGCTTGAGTCCAGACAGGCTGGGTCCATTCACGTGATGCAAGGGAGCAACAAAGCAGTCAAGGCCGCGTGTTCATTTTGTCTTCTTATCCCTTAAAATAACATTGAGGCCACAAGTGCTGGCTGAGCCTTGGGCAATGCTGGTCAGGACTTATCTGTGTTGTTTCTAATTTTATGTTCTTATCCAAATGTCCTCCAGTCATTGTTTATTTTGGTGAACATTTATAGAATACTTATTAGATGTCAGGTACTTCGCCAAGTACAAAAAACACAAAAATGAATATGACTTAATTCCTGCCCTGAAGTTGCTTATAGTCTCCAAGAAAGACAGACAGATGAACAAATCTTTTCAAGTAAAAGAGCCCCCCAAATAGATTAGCACATTTGGCTAAATATTGGAGCAATAAATGCCTGTGATAGGTGGGGAGAAATGATGAGTCGACAGGGTAGTTTGGGCTTTAGTAGAGGGACTGGAGGGCAGGTCCATGGCTATTAGAAGAAACTATATCTTCAATAGTCTGCTCTAATTGAAGAATATAGGGCATCCTGGAGAGATGGCAAGTAATCTGTGTGATTGAAAACTGGGCCGGGATGATGGAAATTAGATTAGACTGGAAAGATAGTTTAGGGTTATTAATACAATGTGATTGCTTCCATTAGCAACAAGATATTTTATCTAGACTGTAAATATACTTTTTAAAAAATGAATTATATAAGGGCCTGTTGAATCTGCTTTTTTTCATGAATATACGTTAGCCTAAACAAGTTTGTATTCACATGTGAAAAGGGGAAATGTGAGAAGACTAACCCAAATTTTAGCTATATATATGATCTTTGAGATTTTAAAATAACAACAATTTTCAGACTATCTGTTTATCATCAATAGAGTGTTAATAAAATTAATTTTGGATTATCTATGCCTGGAATATCATGGATTCAGTAAAATGAGGTTTAGGAGAATATTGAAAGTGAAAGTCACTCAGTCATGTCAACTCTTTGTGACCCCATGGCCTATATAGTCCATGGAATTCTCCAGGCCAGAATATGGAATTCTCTTTCCCTTCTCCAGGGGATCTTCCCAACCCAGGGATTGGACTCAGGTCTCCCTCATTATGGGTGGATTCTCTACCAGCTGAGCCACAAGGGAAGCAAGGGATTATATAAATTGATAGTCATATAGATTATTAGGAGAAAAAAAGCAGGTTTTTAAATACACAGTAAAAATATATTGACATATGAATGTAAATATTAGTGGTGGTCATCTCAGAGTGGTCAGATTAGGGGTTATCATAACTTTCTTTAGTGTATCTTTTAAATTTTTCTGCAATAAATGCATTTTTAATTGAAGTATAATTGCTTTATAATGTTGTGATAGTTTTTGCTGTACAACAAAGTGAAACAGCTATATGTAAACATATATTTCTTCCCTCTTGGACCTCCCTCCCACCTGCTCCCCACCCAACCCCTCTAGGTCACCACAGAGCACCAGGCTGAGCACCCTGTGCTATACTGCAGGTTCCTTTCTATTTTATCCTACAAGGGATAAAAATGAACCCTTTATTAGTAACAAGGACCTTTGTCAAACACTCATGCCCAGTTCATCTTCATGCATAGATGAAGCAGAATAATGTCAAGATATTTCAACTGGTCATTAGATGCACCATTCACATCTGTCTTCATGATGTTTCAAGTGAGTATGACTCAGTCTGTACATAGTAAGGGCAATACTGTCCTGAAAGTGTTTTTCGAGTTAGGTAAATTTCTGAATTTCTCCTACAAAACAAAAGTTGATTGAAATTCATTAGAACTTATCTACCACTTGTTTTATATATATATAAAGTATATACATATATATATGTTTACATATATAGTTAGTTTTAGGTATGATATTCTTTAATATTTCATTTTGTTTTGATAATTATACAAATAAATAAGAGTTCAGTTTCTGGGTTGGGACGCTCCTCTGGAGGAAGACATGGCGACCCAATATCCTTGCCTGCAGAATCATATGGAGAGGAGTCAGGTAACCTACTGTCCATAGGGTGGAAAAGAGTCAGACACAAATGAAGTGACTTAGTACACATGCACGCATAAATGAATAAATATATACCTTCTCATTTATCCTTATAGGTACTGCTTCAGTTGCATAACATTCTCTTCTATCACCCATTAATTAACTTGGCAACTTGGCCAAATATTTTCTGCCTCACTTTTCCTGATTTTGTTTAGACTGAAAATTCACAGTTTCTGCTGAGCATGTAACTCAAATAATAGCCATACATATAACTACTTTATTATATCAATTCAAAATCATATTTTATATTGACTTTGAAATATGATTCGACCTATTTCCCATTCTCAGTAGAGTTAAAAGAAAATTTACCTAATATCAAATTTTAAATGGAATATTTTCATCTACTTCCAGAGAAATTTTAGAAAAAACATTTTTTAAATGATATTATTCTTTGTATTTTATTGGTTCCTTGTAAATGAACATGAAAATTCAGTGATAGCTAAGACTATTAAAATATTACTTCACTTTAGAGTAAGTAATTTGGGAAAGGGGCATTTATCTAAAAGGCAGCCATAAATCATTATTGTATTCTTTTGTAAGCAAAAAGTAGAAGCAATACATAGTTTGTAACCAGCAGTTCCATCTTCTCTTCATGTTGTGGCAGATTAATACCAGCTTAGCCCAAACATCCAAAGTTATGCTGTTAGCAATGTAGCCATCTGTTTTTAATGAATATCTGGGGTCCATTTTTCAGTTAAGCTTCTCTTATTGTGTGTGTATGTTGCTTTTTCAGAGCTATCTGCATAATTGCTTAAAGATTTTACTACAAAATTAATATCCTTGCTGTGAACAAGGGAACAGGGCAAAAACCAGGATGACAGAGCCTGAGATGAGGTGAAAAGCAAATCCAATTTTTCCTTGCACCATAGAAACCTCGTCAGGACTAGCTTTATCTGGTAATCCACATTTAAACTTTAACCTGTAGGGGGGCTCTTTGTGTTAGATAATGTAAGCACAAAAGGAGGCTGAATCACTAATCAGATTAATCATATTTTGTAAGACTCAAAAGCTTCATTAAAAAGACCTGGTATCCAAGTTACAAATTTTTGCTAGTGGTAGTGGTGGAGGAGGAGTTTGTCACTAAAAAATAATGTCATGGAAATGCTCAAATGTCTGCAACTTTTAATGATCCTACAGCAAGCAAGATTGAAGAATAATGTAATATCCTAATTTACAAGATCATATCTTCACAGAATTAGCCCAAATTTTATTTCACTTTCTTCATATTTTAATATAAGAAGGTACTATTGGATAAAAGTTTTCATTGCTACTATAGCTTCTTCATATTTCGAGCATATGTTGATATATTTGTATTATAGGCACCTATAATTCATATTTATATAAGTAACATTATAAATACAGTATACATTATATATATGTAACAACTACTGACTGTCAGTTGATGACTTATTATTCTAAGTCATTTCTCAAAGTGTTTTATAAAGTTGATTGTTCAATTTAGGAGAATATTTGATGGAAACGGGGACCCTTGTGAGGAATAAAGTGGAAAGGAGAAACTTTGTTGGCCCAGAATTTTATAAAATGTGAAGCAAAGAAATGCAGTCACGAATTTCTTTGGTTTGTTGAAAAAGAAGGAAGGAAGAAAAATACGTCATTAAACTAAATCTTTCCAAGTAAAGCAAATCTTTAAGAAAATAAGCTAATGAGTTCTATGGTTGACAGTCTGTAGCATGACTAGGTAATTATGGGGAAAATGCAATTGCATGTATAACTTTATGCACACCAAAATCTCCTCTTCAAAAACTCAGCCCTCATATTTTAAATCAACAAATAGTTTTTGGCATATGGTATGTTACACAAATGTTTCCTAGCAAAACGGCTTCGATGATAATCTTGGTGAAAGAGCATGCCTAGTAATAGCTATTGAAAATTGTTTCATGTTACCTTTTGAAGATACCATATAATTCTGATGCCTGATTATGAGTATAAAAGCATTGTATCAGTTCATTCTTCTCAGCACATTCTCAAGAGAGACCCATTTATAAAATTATATATTCGTATCTGTGGACATCTCTATCTTAAAATGAGCTACACAAAATTACTAATGAAAATACACAGGTCTTTATAACCAAGTCATTTGAGATGAGGAAACTGAATCCAATGAAATGACAATATATTGACAACAAAAAGCAAACAAGACTTGGTAACTAGTTGAGCCAACTGTGCTCTTTTCCCCAAGCAGCCTTAGTATGCAATGGCTGCAAACAGCAGCCTCCTTGGTAGTGTAGGCAGCCTGCTGCCTGTACGGGTTGCCCTAAGGGACCTTAGAGACAACTCTTTCCGGTGGACATTCATGACTAATTGGCTGTCCCCAGCGGAGGCTCCAGACAAGTATGTGTGGTACCTTTAGAAAGCCCAAGGACACAGAAGCCAAGGTCCATATTGACCAAGTCATAAAGTTCATCCACACCAAGCTGCAGAACAAGGAGCATGTGACTGAGGTCCTCTGGGGCCAACTTCAACTTCCCTGGCCACCAGAAGGTCCATATCTCCAAGAAGTAGGGATTTATCAAGTTTAATGTGGATGAATTTGAAAATATGATGGCAGAGAAACAGTCTATACTGGATGGCTGCAGGCTCAAATATATCCCTAACTATGGCCCTCAGGACACATGTAAACCTTGGCACTGTCTCTTTCTTAATCATGCTCACCAATGAATCCTACTTTCCTGTCCAAAAAAAAAAAAAGAAAGAAAGAAACAAAAGCAATGTCAATAACTTTCTTAGCATATGATGAGATTCAGTTCAGTTCAGTTTGCTCAGTTGTGTCCGACTCTTTGTGACCCCTTGAACTGCAGCATGCCAGGCCTCCCTGTCCATCACTAACTCCCAGAGTTTACTCAAACTCATGTCCTTTAAGTCAGTGATGCCATCCAACCATCTCATCCTCTGGCATCCCCTTCTCCTCCGGCCCTCAATCTTTCCCAGCATCAGGGTCTTTTCAAATGAGTCAGTTCTTCACATCAGGTGGCCAAAGTACTGGAGTTTCAACTTCAGCATCAGTCCTTCCAATGCATATTCATGACTGATTTCCTTTAGGATGGACTGGTTGGATATCCTTGCAGTCCAAGGGACTCTCAAGAGTCTTCTCCAACACCACAGTACAAAAGCATAATTTCTTCAGTGCTCAGCTTTCTTTATAGTCCGACTCTGGCATCCATACATGACTACTGGCAAAACCATAGCCTTGACTAGATGGATATTTGCAGACAAAGAAATGTCTCTTCTTTTTAATATGATATCTAGGTTGGTCATAATTTCCTTTCAAGAAGTAAGCATCTTTTAATTTCATGGCTGCAGTCACCATCTGCAGTGATTTTGGAGCACAAAGAAATAAAGTCTGTCACTGTTTCCACTGTTCCCCATCTATTTGCCATGAAGTGTTGGGACCAGATGCCATGGTCTTAGTTTTCTGAGTGTTGAACTTTAAGCCAACTTATTCACGCTCCTCTTTCACTTTCATCAAGAGGCTCTCTAGTTCCTAACTTTCTGCCATAAGGGTGGTGTCATCTACATATCTGAGGTTATTGATATTTCTCCCAGCAATCTTGATTTCAGCTTGTGCTTCATCCACCCAGCATTTTTCATGATGTATTCTGCATGTAAGTAAAATAAGCAGGGTGACAATATATAGTCTTGTCGTACTCCTTTTCCTATTTGGAAACAGTCTGTTGTTCCATGTCCAGTTCTAACTGTTGCTTCCTGACCTGCATACAGGTTTCTCAAGAGACAGGTCAGGTGATCTGGTATTCCCATTTCCTTCCAAATTTTCCACAGTTTATTGTGATCCACACAGTCAAAGGCTTTGGCATAATCAATAAAGCAGACATAGATATTTTTCTGGAACTCTTTTGCTTTTTTGATGATCCAGTGGATGTTGGCAATTTGATCTCTGGTTCCTCTGCCTTTTCTAAAGCCAGCTTGAACATCTGGAAGTTCACTGGTCATGTATTGCTGAAGCCTGGCTTCGAGAATTTTGAGCATTACATTGCTAGCGTGTGAGATGAGTGCAATTGTGTGGTAGTTTGAACACTCTTTGGCCTTGCCTTTCTTTGGAATTGGAATGAAAACTGACCTTTTCAAGTCCTGTAGCCACTGCTGAGTTTTCCAAATTTGCTGACATATTGAGTGCAACACTTTCACAGCATCATCTTTTAGGATTTGAAATAGCTCAACTGGAATTCCATCACCTCCACTAGCTTTGTTTGTAGTGATACTTTCTAAGGCTCACTTGACTTCACATTACAGGATGTCTGGCTCTAGGTAAGTGTGAGTGATCACATCATCATGATTATCTGGGTCATGAAGATCTTTTTTGTACAGTTCTTCTGTGTATTCTTGTCACCTCTTCTTAATATCTTCTGCTGCTGTTAGGTCCATCCCATTTCTGTCCTTTATTAAGCCCATCTTTGCATGAAATGTTCCCTTGGTATCTCTAATTTTCTTGAAGAGATCGTTGATCTTTCCCATTCTATTGTTTTCCTCTATTTCTTTGCATTGATCACTAAGAAAGGCTTTCTTATCTCCCCTTTCTATTCTTTTGATCTCTGCATTCAAATGGGTATCTTTTTCCTTTTCTCCTTTGCTTTTCACTTCCCTTCTTTTCACAGCTATTTGTAAGGACTTCTCAGACAGCCATTTGCTTTTTGCATTTCTTTTTCTTGGAGATCGTCTTGATCCCTGTCTCCTGCACAATGTCATCAGGCACTCTGTCTATCAGATCTAGTCCCTTAAATCTATTTCTCACTTCCACTGTATAGTCATAAGGGATTTGATTTAGGTCCTATCTAAATGGCCTAATAGTTTTCCCCACTTTCTTCAATTTATGTCTGAATTTGGCAATAAGGAGTTCATGATCTGAGCCACAGTCAGCTCCTGGTCTTGTTTTTGCTGACTGTATAGAGCTTCTCCATCTTTGGCTGCAAAGAATATAATCAATCTGATTTCAGTGTGGGCCATCTTGTGATGTCCATGTGTAGAGTCTTCTCTTGTGTTATTTGGAAGAGGGTGTTTGCTATGACCAGTGCATTCTCTTGGCAGAACTCTATTAGTCTTTGCCCTGCTTCATTATGTACTCCAAGGCCAAATTTGCCTGTTACTCCAGGTGTTAGATATAATATTAAAATCACTGAATGTTTTAAATTGCAGTGCACAAGGTCCAAGTCTACTAACAAATTTGTAGGGTAAATATCAGACGTAATAGTTCCTGAATGAACCATTGATAAGTCTGCTGCATGAGTTCTCAGTATTGAACAATACTATAATGATCTAAATTAAGAATATCTGCATTTACAGATCTTTGTATCTATTACTTATTATTCACAATAATAATAAAAGTATATTTCTAATTTATCCCCAATATTTCAATAGTGCCTCTTGCCATGATATATAAATACCACCTTTAAACACTGAGGCATAAGCTCTTTCCTATGGAGCTGGAATCTGCGTGACATATTTTTCTACCTCTATCCCAACAGATAAGTGAAATATTGAAATGCCTACCCTTAAAAACAATGGTATATAAATTTCATTTTTAGATTTTTTAAATGCCTTTTACCTATGACTTTGAATTATAAAAACCTTCAAAAATTCACTATTACATTCACCCCATGAAGAAGTACACTCTTTCAACATATAAGTACTTGCTTTACACAAATGTTTTGACCATTTCTCCTCAAAACAAAAACATAAAGAAATGAATACAAAACCATATACACACTCCAAAAAATAAAGATAACAAGTCCTTATTCTTTTAAGGATCTAACATCAGAGATCTTGAGCAATTTTAACCTCTGATGAGCTTAAGTCAATGAGGAGCAATGAAGAAAGGGCTGGTGAACTATTTATAAATTTATTGGGCAAACAGTTCTTCCAGAGCATCACACCAGTTCTGTGTTTTCATGTAAGTCAGATTAGCATCCTGGTTGTCAGTGTGTCATCTATGAGATGGGGACTATGACCTTAGTTCTCTGTAAGGCCACCAATTGTTTGAATATTCAGTGACACTAAATGTTGGATATGGATGAAGGTTGTAGAAAAGGTCTTACTTATACAAATATAAATATTTAGAGGTTTCTAGAGGAATAAATCGAAAAGCATAACTGCCATAACTCAAGTTCACTTAATTGAATTATGTGGTCATCCTACCACACAAAGAAAATCAGAACTCTCAGAAGCCTGGTGGATGCAGAAAACAGAGGCAGCAATTTGAATCATTTGTTTCCCCTAAGCCTCAAGCTGTTCTCAAATTGGCAATTTTGCCTAAACTAGGCATTTATTTGATTGATTTTTTTTTTCTTTCTGTCCTGAATGAATCATGACAGTTTTTATCTTGTGTCAGCATACCAACTCAGTCACAGAAACAGGAGGTGGGAGATTCCACTCCTGGGTGATTACAGTTCATGGGCCTCCAGTATGCAAAACATTTAGTGAGATTCAAAGAATGAGCAGAAATACAGATAGTCTGCTTTATTTTCAGATTGTTCTTGATTCAGTTCTCAAGACTTTCTTTCAGGTAGGATCTTTTTCTTTTTCCCCCAATGGAGGGAAAAAAATCTTTACAGTGTTTTAAATAAAAATAAAATGAACACAAAACAAAATAACAAAAAACCTTACATGACTGCTTCTGAGTAAAAAAAGAAAATTCCCCTTTGGAATAGAGAGCAGCTGTGAAGACATCTGTGGGCTGAACAGAGTCCTAAAAGAACAATTGTGCATACATCTGTGGAGATAAAATAAGTGATGGATAAAATGTGAATCAAGAGCTCACATTCTGTAGATACTATTATGCATGTATAAGAATAAAACGAGACTCATAAAACATCCTTTTTTACTTCATCATCAACTATGGTGAATTAAAATGTGACCATAAAAGAGTAAAATAAGTACTGGATTATGAAAGGTCAGCTGGAGGGGCATAAAACTGTTTGGTGTTTGTTTATCTCAGAGTAGACCTAAGGGCACGTATACCTTCTCCCAGTGAATCCCATACATTTTCATTTGACCATCTGTACAGAGAGAAATTTTAGTAGTATCCAGCATACCACTTGTGTATTCTGCAAATGTGCTCTCATTCCTCAAAAACCGAGAATATTTTACCAAGTCTTTGCAATGCAGTTATGTGAAATTTGAAGTGGACTGCAAATAATTAAATATAGTTAAGACACTGAGAAAATTAAATGTTTTGTAAAATCACATAAGAAATATATTTTTAGATGTCATCAATTTCTACCTTACTTTCCAAATATATTAATAATTTCAAGTCCAGAGCAGCAAAGTGACTTGACCAAAAACACATGGAGAGTGGCAAAACTCCAATAAGAACAACACAAGGACACAAGATGTTCTGGCTTTCAACCTAAAGTGGTTTATAGTTAGCTATCTTGGAAATATTTGACAAATTTTGTTAAATAGCATTTGGTCTGTGGACATAATTTAAAACCAATTAGATTATAAACACCCTGCAATGGAGCATGCCCATGTTACTGAGTTTTACCAAACTTAATATTCCAATAATTTATTATGTTGTTTTAATTGTTCCAGATCATATGAAAGGATGGAGTCTTTCCTGGAATGTTTAGTGTACTTTCAAACTCCTCTTGCCAAAAACTAGGCAATATACCATATAAAGAACATAAATCAATCATAATTATACTTATTCATGAGGTTGGAAAATCTTCCCATAAACCATTAGCAAGTCAAACTGAGCAGTATACTATATGAATAGCATAACTAAGGAGGTTTTATTCCAGGAATTGAGGGCTATTTATTATAAATGAAATAAGTGATGTAGTCTTTATTAGAGGAAGATGATAAATTTAATCAATATTTATTTCCAAAACTATTCCAAAATCAGAAATCAAAAATATTTCTTTCACATGATAAAGACTATCATGATACAGTAGACAGCATAATTTTTTAACTGTTAAATTCTAGAGTTGCTTCTGTTATTAAACACAAATATTCTAGTTAATTACTGTAAAATACAATCACTTTATAGTTATAATTAAAAGGAAGAGACAAATCTAGCACTATATTTATACATCGTATGCTTTTTACTTGGAAAGTCCAAAATAGTCAGCTGAATCAATTGAAATGTAACAAGCTATAAGATATTAAGTAAAATAGTCCAAGAATTAACTGCTCAATAACAATCTGGAATCTGTCAAAGAGAGAAAATTTTTCAAAATAGCAAATGAAAGTGTAACTTACAGAGAGAAAAATAACTAACTTCAGTACTGACTTAAACATAGAAAATTAAAAGCTTCACTAAGAGAGTAAATGAAGGCTCAGATATATGTAGAGTCTGATTATGGTCATAGATTAAAGGACTTAATAACATAAAGAGATACATTCCCCAGAAGTAATCTATCAATTTGTAAAAGTCATCCAATATGCAAAGGGAGTTTTCTTCAGAATTCTGCAAAATGATTTTAAAGTAAATTTGGAGAATAATAACAGAAAATATAAGAATTGCAAAAATATTATTGGAAGGATAATTTGAGAGCCTAGTTGTATAAAATATTAACTTACATTCTAAAGATAGAGTAATTAAAACAGTATGATACTGACATGAGCATCAGTGTAAAAAGAGAAAATTCAGAAACATGCCCAAGGACATGTATTAAGTACACGATAAAGGAACTATCTCAAGTCACTTAGAAAAGTATAGAATTTTCAATAAATGACATTGATATAGCTTATTACAGTGTAAAATAAAATTAATCCTTGGTGAATTAAAATATAAAGTAAAAATGAGCTGTTAATAGTACTATGATTAAAAAGAAAAAGTAGGTCAGTAGAGATTGTCATACTGAAGTCAGACAGAGAAGGAGAAATATTGTATGACATTCTTTACATGTGGAATCTGAAAAGAAATGATACAAATGAAGCTATTTACAAAACAAAAAGAGACTCATAGAGAATGAACTTATGGTTGCTGGGAGGAAGTATGGGGGAAAAGGATAATTAGGGAGTTTGGGATGGACATATGCGGTGGTGGTTTAGTAGCTAAGTTGTGCTCAATTCTTATGACTCCATGGACTATAGCCCACCAAGCTCCTCTGTCCATAGAATTCTCCAGGCAAGAATACTGGAGTGGGTTGCCATTTTCTCCTCATGGGATCTTCCCAACCCAGGAATCAAACCTGGGTCTCCTGCACTGTAGGCAGATCCTTTACCCCTGAGCCACCAGGGAAGCTTGGACATGTACACACTGTTGTATTTAAAATGGATAACCATTTTAAACAAGGACTTACTGTAGAGCACATGGACTTCTGCTAAACTGTTATGTGGCAGACTGGATGTAAGGGGAGTTTGGGGGAGAATGGTTACACATGTACACATATATGTATATGGCTGAGTCTCTTTGCTGTTTTCCTGAAACTGTTATAACATTGTTAATTGGCTATATGCCAATATGAAATAAAAAGTTAAAAATAAAATTTTAAAATAGGTCAGGCCTTACATAAACTTGGATTATGAATGAATGCCTTTCTAAGTACACTACCAAAAGTAGAACTATTAACGCAAAAATTAATAGATTTGTCCTCTTCTCACCACTATACAACAACTTCCTCAGTTAAGATCTTAATGGGTTTATTTGATGCTGCTGAAACCCTCAAGACGACAAATACCTGAGGACTTGGGAGAAAATAAAGTGAGAAAACTGTTCAGAAAAAGAAGTGGGAAGTTTCCAGTAAAAATATTTCTTAACTTGCCATGTCTACAAAATTCAAAGGCAATATAAAATCGCAGTTAACTAGTATACTAATTACAATGATACTTTACTATATTAAAGACTCATTGATATTACTACTTTTCTTCTAAACAATGTGTCTCAGTCATATCAGTATTTAGGATTTAGACAATCAGTAATTTCATTCAACTGCATTATAAATGAAACTGAGTTTTTAAAATGACCTGCAAACCTAACCACTCTGCTAAACATATGGATTTGTGGGAAAATATGTTTTAGTTCCAAGTGACTGATTTTTAAATGGACCTTGAAAATATAACCTATTAATAAAGCATGAAATACTCATATATTATGCATATATCCCTACACATGCATACACATATATAAGTTATATATATGTTACTATATTTTTTGAAGGTTTTTCTCTTATTATTTTAGGAATGTCATTCCATATAAAAACAAAATAGTCTTAAGAAGAAATTTACAGCTGAATATTTAAGTGGAAAATCTGCACATATTATCATTTACCATGATTTTAAATGGTAAATTAACTGATTGCAAAAAAAAAACAAAACAAAAAAAACACCAAAATGTTCTTCCTAAATCCCTCTGCTGTCTCAACTCTTGGAGTATTATAGGCAGACGTTCTACCTAGTGTTATATATGAGTATCAAATTAAGACTGAATATGTACAGAAAATCCATTAGTTTAAAGGTCAATTTACTATCTTTGACCATTCAGTGTTCTGCAAGAGGAAAATCCCACCTTGATAAAAGGACAAAATGAAGATTCTGTAAAGATATTGAAGTATTCAATTCTGAGAATATTTAGTCAGTTACCAGTAAAGAAATCTGGTGCTAGACTGGTCCCAGGACCAACAAAAAAGGATATAGTTAAATCCAAACCAACCATCTGATAAGGGGCAATTTAATGTCTAAAATACTTGTGGAAAACCAGTCAAAATATACTTGCCAGATTAATTCAGAGGATAGTAGTCATTAAGCGATTAACTTGGTTATGTTTGCTTATGTTTATATATATATATATAATTTATATATACTAATATATATAATTTTATATACTAGTATATATAATTTTTATACACTAATAGCTCACATGTACCAGGCAGCATGGTGGTAAGGAAGCCTCCTGCCATGCAGGAGATGTAGCTTCTATCCCAGGGTCAGGAAGATCCCCTGGAAAAGGAAATTGCAACCCACTCCAGTATCTCTGCCTGGAAAGTTCCATGGACAGAGGAGCCCAGGAGATTACAGTCCATGGGATCACGAAGAATCGGACATGACTGAGCATACACACACACACACACACACACACACACACACACACACACACATAAGACATAACTCAAATAGAATATACTATGATCACATCACAATAACCAGTTTTATAGAAGACATATAAATTATAATGTGAAGTCAAGGGGGCCTTAGGAAGCATCACTATATACAAAGCTAGTGGAGTGATGGACTTCTAGTTGAGCTATTTCAAATCCTAAAAGATGATGCTGTGAAAGTGCTACACTCAATATGTCAGCAAATTTGGAAAACTCAGCAGTGGCTACAGGACTTGAAAAGGTCAGTTTTCATTCCAATTCCAAAGAAAGGCAAGGCCAAAGAGTGTTCAAATTACCACACAATTGCACTCATCTCACACGCTAGCAATGTAATGCTCAAAATTCTCGAAGCCAGGCTTCAGCAATACATGACCAGTGAACTTCCAGATGTTCAAGCTGGCTTTAGAAAAGGCAGAGGAACCAGAGATCAAATTGCCAACATCCACTGGATCATCGAAAAAGCAAAAGAGTTCCAGAAAAATATCTATTTCTGCTTTATTGATTATGCCAAAGCCTTTGACTGTGTGGATCACAATAAACTGTGGAAAATTCTGAAAGAGATGAGAATACCAGACCCCCTGACCTGTCTCTTGAAAAACCTGTATGCAAGTCAGGAAGCAACAGTTAGAACTGGACGTGAAACAACAGACTGGTTCCAAATAGGAAAAGGAGTATGTCAAGGCTGTATATTGTCACCCTGCTTATTTAACTTCTATGCAGAGTACATCATGAGAAACGCTGGGCTGGATGAAGCACAAGCTGGAATCAAGATTTCCAGGAGAAATATCAATAACCTCAGATATGCAGATGACACCATCCTTGTGGCAGGAAGTAAAGAAGAACTAAAGAGCCTTTTGATAAAAGTGAAAGAGGAGCATGAAAAAGTTGGGTGAAGCTCAGCATTCAGAAAACTAAGATCATGGCATCTGGTCCCATCACTTCATGGGAAATAGATGGGGAAAGAGTGGAAACAGTGACAGACTTTATTTTGGGGGGCTCCAAAATCACTGTAGATGGTGATTGCAGCCATGAAAGAAAAAGACGCTTACTCCTTGGAAGGAAAGTTATGGCTACCTGGATAGCATATTGAAAAGCAGAGACATTGCTTTGCCAACAAAGGTCCATCTAGTCAAGGCTATGGTTTTTCAAATAGTCATGTATGGATTTGAGAGTTGAACTATAAAGAAAGCTGAGCACCGAAAAACTGATGCTTTTGAACTGTGGTGTTGGAGAAGATGCTTGAGAGTCCCTTGGACAGCAAAGAGATCAAACCAGTCCATCCTAAAGGAAATCAGTCCTGAATGTTCATTGAAAGGATTGATTTTGAAGCTGAAACTCCAATACTTTGGCCACCTGATGCAAAGAATTGACTCATTTGAAAAGACTCTTATGCTGGGAAAGATTGAATGTGGGAGGAGAAGGGGACAACAGAGAATGAGATGGTTGGATGTGTCATCGACTCAATGGAAATGAATTTGAGTTAACTCCGGGGGTTGGTGATGGACAGGGAGGCCTGGCATGTTGCAGTCCATGGGGTTGCACAGAGTTGGACACAACTGAGCGACTGAACTGAACTGCTGGTTTAAGCAACTGAATTTTGAAAATGTTTGGAATTTGTAACTTTTTTTTCCATTAAATTTTCTTTCCATTTAGCCAAAATATCTATAATTGGTATCCTATGTCTGGCCCACCATTGCATTGTGGGAGCAGATAAGTTGGTGTGTGAATTTCTCAGGTTCAGAGATGAAGCTGCATTGTTTCTCAAGATGGATTATTCTCCCCAGAGTCTCATGCATATCTAATTTAGAAAATTTGGGTGATGAGACTTGAGACTTTTGAGTTGATGAAATTTAGGTGAGATTTTTGGAATTGAATTGATATTGTCATGAGTTGATATCTTAGAAGATGAATGAGTTTTACTTGTGCAATGGACATTAATCTAGAGGTCAGAGGGGAACGTTGTAGGCAGAATAACAGAATAATATTCCATCAAAGAATATTATATTATATTCTGTCTTATATTCTGTCTTATAATAAATATTATATTCTGTCTTAACCCACAGAACCTGGGACTATGTTAGATTACATAAAAAGGGGAATTAATATTGCAAATTTATTTAAAGTTGCTGTAATCAGCTGACCTTAAAAGGCATCCCAGTCTAATTACAAGGGTCCCTATAAGTGAAATAGAGAGGCAGAAGAGAGAGAACCAGTGATATGGAACTGTGAAAAGGATTTAGTGCAGTGTTGCTAGTTTGGAGATGGAGAAAAGAGGCCAAAAGCCAAGGAACATGAGTGGCCTCTAGAATCTGGAAGGGACAAGAAAGAAATTTGCCCCTCGTACCTCCAAGAAGAAACACAACACTGCTAACCTCTTGATTTTAACTCATTAAAAATCATTTTTGGAGGACTTCTAGAACTTTAAAATAATAGACTTTTGTGGTTTAAATATACTAAGTTTGTGATAATTCTTTATAGCAACAATAAGTAACTAATGCAGATTTAGATATATTGAAAAGATTTAGTGTTTCCAGTAGTCATGTATGGATGTGAGAGCTGGATCATAAAGAAGATTACTCAATCTACTTTCAAATTGTGGTCTGGAGAAGACTCTTTAGAGTACCTTGGACAACAGAGGGGTCCAACCAGTCAATCCTGAAGGAAATCAACTCTGAATGTTCATTGGAAGGACTGATGATGAAGCTAAAGCTACAGTAATTTGGCTACTTGATGAGAAGAGCCATTTCATTGGAAAGACCCTGATGCTAGGAAAGACTGAAGGCAAAAGGAGAAGTGGGTGACAGAGAATAAGCTGGTTGAATATAGCATCACTGACTTGATGGACATGAGTTTGAGCAAACTCTGAGAGACAGTGAGGGATAAGGAGGCCTGGAGTACTGCAGTCCATGCGGGTACAAAGTGTCAGACATGACCCAGTGACTGAACAACAACAACAAAAGATTTAGTGTGTCTTAGACACATGCTAGCTCTAGAGACTAGTTTTTAGAAGAAGAGCTTCATTGCTTCACTTTCAACAGAAAGTGGTTTGTAACTTTACGTGGTATTTGTGGACATAATTATTTTTATTATTGGATTGTGATAGCTTTTCAATGTTTATATTTAAAATAGAGTATAAGTTAATTTATGATGTATCCATAAAAAGTCAACATTTCTACTTAGCCTTGACTTTCCTGGGTGCAAGAATTTTGAGTTTCATCATTCATTTATTCAACAAATATTGATCAGGCACTTATTCTGTGATATGAAAATAGAGTATTGAATAATACTCTTTTACCTCATTGATCTTATATTCTAATGATGGAAGAAGAATAAACCAGTAATTGAGTAAACAAGGAAGTTATTGCATGTTCATAGCGTTAAAATACTATAATATGGCCACATTGTGAAATGGGTGTTTAAGGAAGACCTCTGATAAGTGACACTCAAATTGAGATTTGATTGACAAGAAGCCAAGATGAGAATACCTGCGTAAAATCATTACAGACAGAGAAAACAGCTAGTGGGAAGGTCTTAAGTTAGAGTTACAAAGCCAAGAGAAGAAAGGGAGCAATATTAACTGTGTCAAATATTTTTGGGAATTACAGAAAGATCATGGAAAAGGAACTATTGGATTTGGCAAGGTAATCCCCAGTATAAGAAGGTCTTATTAGAGTGGGCAGAGAGGAGATGCTAAGGAGGGGAAGAAGTGGAGACATTAACTATAGATAATGTTTTCAATAAGTTTTGCTATAACACAGAGAAATCAGACAATAACTGCAGGATTGATGTGGCATCAAGCAAACTTTTTTTTAAAGGAAATTCTGAAGTATTCTATATACTGATGGAATGATTGGTGGAAGGGAGAAAGCATTCAGAAGGATGGGGGGATAGTCAGAACAAAATACTTGAGCAGGCAAAGGAGAGTGGGTTTGAAACCCATGTGGAAAATTTGCTATTTGAAAGAAGCAGACAGAGTCCGCTCATCTGATATATGACAAGGGAATGAAGGAAGGTGTAGAATTTAATATATCAGTTGGGCTTCCCTAGTGGTTCAGATGGCAAAGAATCTGCCTGCAATGCAGAAGACCTGAATTTGACCCCTGGGTCGGGAAGATCCCCTGGAGAAGGAATGGCAAATCATTCCAGTATTCTTGCCTGGAAAATTCCATGAACAGAGGAGATCGTCTGTTTATGGAATGGACAGACTACAGCCCATGGGATCACAAAGAGTCAGACATAACTGAGTGACTAACACTGGGAATTCCTTTAATAGGAAGAGAAGTTCACTGTCCATTTTCCTCCATTTTTCTCAAGCATATGAAATATATTCATATTTGTAGAAGATTTGAAAAGAGAAGATAACTTGATAAGTCTGATGACTTTTGGTGACACATCTGGTTCAGGCATGGATCTTTAAAGTGTTTGAATGGTTCTGTTTACTCAAACCTCCTGAGGACAAAAGGATTTGTTAAGAATAAATCATTTATGGAATTATTCTCCCTCTCTGTCTCTCTGTTTCTCTCTCTTTGCACACACACACACACACACACACACACACACACACACTTCGCATGAACAAATACAAAATAGATTCAGTGAATACAGTAGTACTTTGACAATGTGAGGGAGGTTATCAGCCACATTAACAGAAAGAGCCTCTTCTTAATTGGGGCCCAAACTTAAAATAGCTCTTTAGCTTGGGCAGCAGCATAACCCTTCCTGTGCAGCATCATTAACACCCAGGCAATTATGAATTCAGATACTGAGTTTGAATCATTTCACAAGACACTATGAAAATGCAGAATAAGTAAATTATCCATTGCTCACACTAGTGGCCAATAACCAACAAAGAACTTTTGTGTCCTCTATTTGAAAATGGGCCGTTTTTTTATCCTTGAGTTTCCTGAGGGAGATCTTCAGAGAAATTAAAAAAAAAATTAAAAAGAGCATTCTATATAATTCCCATATCCTGTTCTTGCCAATATGAAGACAGTAACAGTAGCATCAGTGTTCAGTCTCACTGAAAAACCCAGATATATTCTGGGTAACCTGTTTGTTCTAACACGCTGTATCTCTCTGTCCTTTATTACACTCAAGGATGGAATGCTCAAATTTTTTGCTTCTCCAGACCCTTGGCTTATAAATTATATCTTTCTTGGCTGGAAAGAACCTCATACTACAGCATGCATAAAATACTCCATGTGTTAATGAAGTATAATGATTATCTTCTCAGAGTCATGCAATCTTTCCTGTGTTAATGGCTAAAAACATAAAGAGAAATAAATCAGATACTGAGTCCTGAGCCAACTAAGGATAAAAGAGCAGTTGAGTAATGGCTGGATTAGCCAAGAGCCTACTTGGGGTTAGTATGAAAAACATGTATTTTGTGTCTTGTACTGAACTTCTAGCACAGGTTTGGAGTAACAGATGGAAAGTTAGGGTTATAGCATGGCACTCCTGGGAGGTCTGGCCTGCTGGCACAAGTTCTTTCGAAGGAGGTCACCATTACCATCATTACCCCTACCATAGGTTGGCCTCAGGCCAAACTACAGGGTGGGAACACAGCCCTACCCATCAGCTGAAAATTGGATTAAAGACTTACTGAATATGGCCTTGCCCACCATAATAAGACTTAGCTTCCCCCACAGACAGTCCCTCCCATCATCAGGAAGCTTCCACAAGCCTCTCATCCTCATCCATCAGAGGGCAAACAGAACAAAAACCACAGTCACAGAAAAGTAACCAAACTGATTACATGGACCACAATCAGAAAAACATCGGCTTCTGCTTCATTGACTATGCTAAAGCCTTTGGCTGTGTAGATCACAACAAAATGTGGAAAATTAAAGAGACAGGAATACCAGATCACCTTACTTGCCTCTTGAGAAACCTGTATGAAGGTCAAGAAGCAACAGTTAAAACTGGACATGGAACAATAGACTGGTTCAAAATTGGGAAAGGAGTACATCAAGGCTGTATATTGTCACCCTGTTTATTTAACTTATATGCAGAGTACATCATGCAAAACACCAGGCTGGATGAAGCACAAGCTGGAATCAAGATTGTTGGGAGAAATATCAATAACCTCAGATATGCAGATGGCACCACCTTTATAACAGAAACGGAAGAGGAATTAAAGAGCCTCTAGATGAAAGTGAAAGAGGAGAGAAAAAGTTGGCTTAAAACTCAACATTCAAAAAACAAAAATCATGCATCTGATCCCATCACTTCATGGTAAATAGATGAGGAAACAGTGGAAAGAGTGACAGTCTTTATTTTCTTGGGTTCCAAAATCACTGTGGATGGTGACTACAGCCATGAAATTAAAAGAAACTTCCTGCTTAGGAAAAAAAGCAATGACCAATCTAGATAGCATATTAAAAAGCAGAGACATTACTTTGACTACAAAGGTCCATATAGTCAAAGCTATGGTTTTTCCAGTTCTCATGTATGTATGTGCATGTTGGACAATAAACAAGGCTGAGTGCCATTGAATTGAAGTCTTTGAATTGTGGTGCTGGAGAAGACTCTTGAGAGTCCCTTGGACTGCAAGGAAATCAAACCAGTCAATCCTAAAGGAAATCAACCCTGGATATAAATTACAAGGATGACTGATGCCGAAACTGAAGCTCCAATACTTTGGTCACCTGGTATAAAGAGCCAACTCATTGGAAAAGACCCTGATGCTGGGAAAGATTGAAGGCAAGAGGAGAAGGGGACAACAGAGGATGAGATGGTTGGATGGTATCACTGACTTGATGGACATGAGTTTGAGCAAACTCCAGGAGATGGTGAAGGACAGGGAAACCTGGTATGCTACAGGCCATCAGGTAGCAAAGAGTTGGACATTACCAAGTGACTGAACAACAACAAGAACATTGTGATAAAAATATGCATAAATTAACTTGCATCAAAGTCAGCATCAAAGACAGAATGGCAGGACCCTGGTCAGTCATTTAAGCACCAGACTTCAGATCTTTCTCATTCCATGTCTTCTAATGGCCTCTCTTGGGAAGAGCTTGGAAAGATGGCCCATGACAGGCCAGGAATGTGAAGACAAGAGCCAGAAACAAATTTAGATTAATGCTTTTAAGTAATAGTCCACTAGCCACTTCAGCCTGCCATGAATCAGAGCATTAGAATAAGGAGAGGATGGAAAGTTTCATTTTACTAAAAAGATGATGAAAAATCAAAGCAATGCATCAGTCCAAACCAGCACTAGGAAAAGAATAATTATTGCAAATGTCAGGAACCTTGCTTTGTACTTCATTGAAATGTTACAACTACAGAAAAAAAGGAGTCACTGTAAGGATGACGTTTGCTGTAAAATAGGTACTAATAGTTTTTTTTCTGAAGCATTAATCTATAAATTGAAAGTATATTTGGTGAGTCATTGGCTTCTTAAACCATATAAGTGGTATGGCTGCAATGCCTCAGCAAAGAAAGAGAAAGAGATGCTTACTTTTAATATTAAAGATTATTGGTGATATTTTTGGTAGTTTAATTGAGAAGGCTGTTACTGATTGTGTTACTAAATTGGCACAATTTCAATTCTGAATGACAGTGCTCAAGGGAAGACCTCTCTCTTTCTCTGTCCTCTTTCTCCTTTTTATATAAGATATGGCATATAATACATAGGAAAATGCTTGATGTCATTCCTGTGAGAAGCAAAAATAGAAACTTAAAATCTCAAACCCATTTCTTAGAGAAATGGAGCAGATTGAAATGACCTCTCTCAACAGATCATGTCAGAGGAAAAGGGAAAGAGGCCACTGCTCTAAGACAGCAAAATCACATGAAGTGACAGAACCTGATGCCTTAACAGTTTATGTGTGTCAGCAACAAACTGAACTAGTAGAGGCATTTGTAGAGATCACATAAACCAGTGGGGAATCAAATTAATCAAGTAAATCAAATTAGTATGTGAATTTCAGTAACCAAAAACATAGGGTAAAGAAAAATGTTTCAAAAGGAAGACTCAATCCAACCACAAGTTGACAATAAAATATTATGCATGCCACAACAGAAGATCCCATGTGCTGTAACAAAGACCCGAATTAGCCAAATAAATAAATAAATATGAAAAAATGAAATTGAATGTTCTGGTAATCCATTGCTCAATAAAGTCACAATATATGGCTTTATTGTTAAGAGCTTTTATGCGGGTCTGTGAAAGAATTCCTGGATTACTAGCGAATAAAATTGTATCTTCCTGGAATGGTGCTGTCTCCTGTTCTCTCCTTGGGAGGCATGAATCCTGTTGTGTGGTCACACATTGTAACCAAATCATTAAGGCATCACCAGTTTAGTTCAGGCACTCAGTCATGTCCAACTCATGGACTGCAGCACGCCAGGCTTCCTTGTCCATCACCAACTCCCAGAGCTTGCTCAAAGTCATGTCCATCAAGTCAGTGATGCCATCCTCTGTTGTCCCCTTCTCCTCCTACCTTCAATCTTTCCCAGCATCAGAGTCTTTTCTAAGGAGTCAGTTCTTCACATCAGGTGGCCAAAGGATTGGAGTTTCAGCTTCAGCTTCAGGCCTTCCAATGAATATTCAGGACTGATTTCTTTTAGGATTGACTGGTTGGATCTCCTTGAAGTCCAAGGGACTCTCAAGAGTCTTCTCCAACACCACAGTTCAAAAGTATCATAGCTCACAGCAAAATTCCTGAGATTCTTGCATTTCTAGTTGACATAAAATGCCATTTTTTACTTCCACAAAAATAGTGCTTGTATTATATCCATCATGACTGAAATCTGACTAATCTGACTTGAAATTTAGTGTAAAATCAAAAATCCTAGAACTGAGGAGAAAGTCAAAATCAATTTAGTCGAAGGCATACAGAAAAGAAAATTGAGGCTCAGAAGAGTGGAAGGGGTTACCAGGTAGCCATAGGGATTTAGCATAAAGTTAAACATCTTATACTCAGAGTCCTTTTATTCTTCAGTGATGCAAACAAAAGCCTTTTCATCAGAGTAGGGTGTTGATCAAAAGCAGTTGCTATAATTATTTTTTAAAAATTGAAATAGTCACTTAAATTTAAATTTATTAAATTTAGAAATAAAAATGCTTAAAACTCACATATACTTTATTTTTAAGATAAAAATTTATGAAAGTATATAATATTGGAATGAGTGAAACGTAGTAGTCTCAAATATTAAACAGATAAATCATGTTTCTATTTTTCCTTTTCCTTTCCTTTCTCACTTTCTCCCTTTTTTCATTGTCTTCACTGCCTCTTCTTCCATCTTTTCCTTCTGTTGTTCTTACTTCAATTCTCCTGTTGGTACTGAGGTGGCTTTCTAATGTCCGTAAGTTCCTCAGTCAGACACGACTGAGTGACTAACACACACACACACACACACACACACACACACACTCTTTGCTATGGTAAGATTTGGGCAAATTCTTGATTATGTCTATTTGGAGGAAGATGATTCCAGACAGAGGGAACAAATGGAGCAAGGATTGTAATGCAGAATCATGCCTGGATATTCAACCAACTTCAAGAAGCCAGTACTGAAGAGATAGAGCACAGGAAGAGATGAAGTCAGAGAAAAAATCAAGTTGGGAGAGACCATTATTGAGGAAGTTGTAGGTTGTTTTAAAGATAAGAATTTTTTATTAAAGTTTCCTTATATTTTATTTTGTTTGTTAGTTAGGCAAATCTATTTATTGATAAAAGATTACTTTGACCAGCATATTTCTAGGTGCCACTCACTCATTTTCTCTGGAACTCAATAAGACTGTTAATCTAATCATCCAGCAATGTTTTTATCTCATGAAAAATTTCTTTAACTTGGAATTTAATTTTTGTTTCTGTTACATTTATTCAGATTTATCCGTTAGGGATTCCAACCCTTGATCCACACCTTGGATGTTCAAATCCTCTTTTAAACCATTGTGCTCTCTGGCATTATTTTTGCCTTCTCTCCTACCTTGGCATTCAGGGCTAGTTCTTAAGTTTACCTTCCACATCAGGATTTAGTTTCCTAAAGTATCAGCTCTGCTTTTTTATGCCTTGAATACAGATTTCATATTGTGATAATATAATATTAGTCACTTTTAATTCTTACTTTACCACAGACAGCAGTCTCTTTACATCAATTGGCTATATTAAAAATCTCCTTTCATCTCTTTTTTCCCCCTGCAAAGGCATATATGACTAAGAAAGCAGTCAATCTTTCTAAAACTACTTTCTGTTTCCCATAATATTTTCTTAATAAATATTCCTTTTTTAGCTTCTTAAGTCATAGCTTATTTTATGTTACATTATCATTTCCTTGCATACATTTGTTTGTTTTAGTCTCCTCTCCAAAAAGAACAGTCTATCCATGCTTGACATTTTACAAAACTCCACTTGAATGGATTCTTCCTGCTAGTCTTCAATAAAAAAATAAACTTTAAATATCCCTCCTATCTTAATTGCCAGAGTTGGTAAACCTGAGTGTCCATTACCAGGACAGTAATCTACAATTGAATGCAGGAGGAAACTCAGCTGGTCCAAGCAGGGAAACTACATCTGCAGACCTTGTTCTGGGTTTGACAAAACGTGGTGCTTCCAACCATTTATGTCTTGTGGTTTTCTTTCTGGTTCAGCCTCTACTCTAAGCACTGCACTTTATTGCCTGATGCACTCTACTCACCATGTCTGGAAAAAGTCACACTAGAATGGGTAAAACCTCCCCATCCCAAATTTTTCTTGTGGCTCTCCTGTCTTACAGTGGCCCCTCCAATGATAGAAAGTCGTACCAATGAAGTGTGCCTAGTGGTTCTCCGTTGACTCCAGCCCTCCAGTTTGAGCTGTTTTCTCAGAGAATGCCTTATAGCTGTAAAACAGAGCATTGCCTGTCTTATCAATAAACAAGGATGTCATAGCCATCAATTAATTAGGGCCTCCAAATGTGAATCTTGGCATCAGAAGGGAAAATAATGCCTGCAATCCAGCAGCTGTGAAAAACAAAGAAACAGGATGCTGGCCCCAGGTGGGTGAGATACATAAGAAATGAATGATTTCAGTGAGCCCGGATGCTTGCATCTTCCCATACATAGTGCCTTAGAAAGGCACTAAATTCCGTGGGATATCTGGTTTTCCTTAATTAGAAATAATATTTTGTTGTTCAGAGCACCTGCTCCTTGCTGCAAACTTCTGTATGACTTGACTCCTCACCTGACTCTTCTGAGCAGTTTTCTCCAGGTCGCTTGGGAAGCTGTCTCCACGGGTTTGAAGGACTAATGATTCCCACCAAAAAAACATAACTCTCAGCTCTTAGGTTGTGTGTATTTTTTTCAATCAAAATGGCTTCCTCAAAAGAGGGCATTGTTGTTAATCTTGGAAGTTATTCCTCTGGTCTCATTCTCTTACTCTGTTATTATTAAACAAAATTAAATAGGAAAGAGGCTTTGCTCCCAAATGTACACATTTTATGCAGATGAGGAGGTAGTTCTGTCTCTACTTTTCTCTTCCATAAATGCTCAAAATCTCCTGCCAGAGGAAGAGTACAGACTACATTCTTGAATTTTGACCTTTTCTCACCAATTCGATCATGTCCCCAAAGTAATTTATCCTTTTTATACACTTGTCCTAAGCATTAGAAAAACACCAAACACAAATTGTGATATGGATGAAAAACTGTATCTTGCCATTGGGAAATGAGTTATAATCCAATATTTGCATTCAAACCTGTGAGCCTCTGAATCATTAAATCTGATTAAAGCTCAAAAGAAGAAATGATGTTACTTACACCATTCTGTGGCTTTTTTAACTCCCATATGGTTGTCTTGAGGTAGGAGGTGGGTCAATAAAATTCAAACAGGAATTGCACTGAGATTTCAGACAGTCCCTGCAGACATGGCTTGGTAATTTCGTCTCCAAATTTCAAAGTTTGCCCTTTAAGAGAAAGAAACAGCAGCAAGAAGTTCATCCTGAAAATGTAATCACTATCAATAAGAAAAAGAAATTCATATCATATGTTAAATTTAACTTAAATCAACTTAGGGAATTGGAAATCTAATGAATCTAATACATTAAGGAGCTGGACTAATAGAGGACTCTGATGGTTCTGTAATTGTTAAGTCTATTTTCAAACAATAATTATTCAATTACATTTTGTATTTGTTTAAACTCCAACTATATGACAATTGATAATAGTTGAGACAAGGAGCAAGACATTTTGTCCACCCTAAATTCACCCTGTTAGTTTTGTGAAGGAGATGCATCTTGTTTTATTTCAATTGCATATGTAGTTTGCATAGAATGATTGTATAATCAATGTAGATTACAGAACTGATGCTTATTCATCATTAATGTCATACCCTTTCCTTTGCCGCTACTTTAACTCTAACACTGTAAGACAAACATGCTTCTTCTTTTCTTTCTATTGTGCTGTATGTCATTAAAACTGAAAAGAAATGCCATATCTAACTTAATATATATTAAAAAATAATGAAGAAGATAATTATCAAGGCTGCATTACAATTTCACGGAATGGCTGTCAGTTTTGAACTGCCCTATCCATACTGTTTTAGTTCATAACGTCAGGGTAAAAATTGTATGATTGAAATACAGTCGTTTAATTAATTCCTCTCTATTGTGGCTCGAAGCGCTATACTTTGATATGGGCTCAGGGATGTGAAATGCAAATTTGGAAAAATAGAAGACTATGAAAGCTGCTCATTCATTTTGGTTTTATTTGGATAACAATCTCTTTGCCCTGAGTGGCATTTGAAATGCTACAGATTTCAAAATATCCAACTTATACTTAGATATCAACAATGGCAATATTGACAGAATGGTTTTGCATTTGCTGGCTCTTAACTACAAAAGCTATTTGGATTTAGTTTAATTCACTGCTGAGATGTGTCCAACTCTTTGCAACCCTGTGGCCCGCAGCATGGCAGGCCACCTTGTCCATCACCAACTCCCAGAGTTTACTCAAACTCATGTCCATTGAGTTGGTGATGCCATCCAACCATCTCATCCTCTGGCATCCCCTTCTCCTCCTGCCTTCAATCTTTCCCAGCATCACAGTCTTTTCAAATGAGTTAGTTCTTTGCATCAGGTGGCCAAAGTATTGGAGTCTCAGCTTCAGCATCAGTCCTTCCAATGAATATTCAGGACTGATTTCCTTTAGGATGGACTGGTTGGATCTCCTTGCTGTCCAAGGGACTCTCAAGTCTTCTCCAACACCACAGATCAAAAGTGTCAATTCTTCGGTGTTCAGCTTTCTTTATAGTCCAACTCTCATATCCATGCATGACTACTGGAAAAAAACAAAGCCTTGACTAGATGGACCTTTGCTGGCAAAGTAATGTCTCTGCTTTTTAATATGATGTCTAGGTTGGTCATAACTTTACTTCTAAAGAGCAAGCATCTTTTAATTTCATGGCTGCAGTCATCATCTGCAGTGATTTTGGAGCACAAAAAATAAAGTCTATCACTGTTTCCACTGTTTCCCCATCTATTTACCATGAAATGATGGGACCAGATGCATGATTTTTGTTTTTTGAATGCTGAGTTTTAAGCCAGCTTTTTCACTCTCCTCTTTCACTTTCATCAAGAAACCCTTTAGTTCTTCTTTTCTTTCTGTCATAAGGGTGGTGTCATCTGCATATCTGAGGTTATTAATATTTCTCCTGGAAATCTTGATTCCAGCTTGTGCTTCATCCACCCCAGCATTTCTTGTGATTTACTCTGCATAGACGTTAAATAAGCAGGGTGACAATATATAGCCTTGACGTACTCCTTTTCCTATTTGGAACCAGTCTGTTGTTCCATGTTCAGTTCTAACTGTTGCTTCTTGATTTGCATACAGATTTCTCAGGAGACAGGTAAGAATTTTCCACAGTTTGCTGTGATCCACACAGTCAAAGACTTTGGCATAATCAATAAAACAGAAATAGATATTTTTCTGGAACTCTCTTGCTTTTTCAGTGATCCAACGGATGTTGGCAATTTGACCTCTGGTTCCTCTGCCTTTTCTAAATCCAGCTTGAACATCTGGAAGTTCAAGGTTCATGTACTGTTGAAGCCTGGCTTGGAGAATTTTGAGCACTACTTTGCTAGCATGCGAAATGAGTGCAATTGTGCAGCAGTTGGAGCATTCTTTGGCATTGCATTTCTTTGGGATTGAAATGAAAACTGACCTTTTCCAGTCCTGTGGCCACTGGTATTTTCCAAATTTGCTGGCATATTGAGTGCAACACTTTCACAGCATCATCTTTTAGGATTTGAAATAGCTCAGCTGGAATTCCATCACCTCCACTAGCTTTGCTCATAGTGATGCTTCCTAAGGCCCATGTGACTTCGCATTCCAGGATGTCTGGTTCTAGGTGAGTGATCACACCCTCATGATTAATGGCATTCATTTCAATGTGTGATAAATGCTGATGAACAGCCATGTGGCCATGAGAATGCTACTTTCCCATTTTAGAGACAGAATGTTTCACTACCAAAGCTTAGAATGGCTTCCAATGTGGCTCAGTGGGTAAAGAATCCAATTGTAATGCAGGAGACTCAGACCTGCATTCCATTCTCCTTCCTCTGGAGGAAGGCATGGCAATCTACTCCAGTATTCTTGCCTGGAGAATCCCATGGACAGAGGAGCCTGGTGGGCTACAGTCCATAGGGCCCCAAAGAGGCAGACATGACTGAAACAACAGCATACCTGAATGCAAGGCTTAGTACACATGAAACACAAGACTGTCTTTTTTTCTCTGATCTGTCAAAATAACCACATACTGAAATATCTGACTTTTGGAAATATTAATCAAAAGTGAATATGCTATTAGATTTATGGAACATTCTGATAATGGTTTAAAATAATTGTCAAGTGCAAAGTCCTCTGACCTCTGTTATAATGAAGAGTTCTTATAACTGAAGTTTTCTAACTTTTTAAATAAGAATCTTGTGTTTTGGTCATGAAATCTTGATTGGCTAGTTATCTAATAAGAATGCAGATGTAAATGGTTCAATAGAAAAAGGGGTCAAGAATCCATATAAAGGAAATTCAGAAAATAATTGAAGATAGTAGAAATTTATAAGAGTAGTAAAAAAGACTGAGTGCCAAATAATTGATTCTTTTGAATGTGGTGCTAGAGAAGACTCTTAGAGTCTCTTGGACACAAGGAGATCAAACCAGTTGGTTCTAATGGAAATCAACCCTGAATATTCATTGGAAAGTTTGATGCTGAAGCTGAAGCTCCAATACTTTGGTCACCTGATGGGAAGAACCACTTCATTTGAAAAGACCCTGATGCTGGGAAAGATTGAAGGCAAAAGGAGAAGAGGGTGGCAGAGGATGAAATGGTTAGATAGCATCACTGACTCAATGGACCTGAATTTGAGCAAATTCCGGGAGATAGTGAAGGGCAGGGAAGCCTGGCATGCTGCAGTCCTTAGGGTTGCAAAGAGTCAGACACAATTTAGTGACTGAATAACAATGAGAGTAATACTGAGTATGGATAAGTTATGTAATATCTTTTCATCTTCCCTTTTCATTGTTTTATGGAACTAGCTAAGTGAGTTAAGTTCAGTTTGCCTTCTCTTTGTGTATCTTACTGGGGAGGAATCTATTTTCCTCTACCTTGTCAGGTTTTTCTGGCTTGTCGAAGAATTAAACTGATATGAGACAGATTAGCAGGAGGAAATCAAACAAATTCCAATAATATGCATACATAGGAGAGACCCAGAAAAACGGAGTAACTCATCAAAATGGATCAAATCTTCATCTTCAGTACCATCTTCAGCTGAAGATGAGGATAGTGGGGGTAGTGCCTCGGAACTTCACAGGCAATTCACAGGAGAGGAAAAAGCAAATGTTTGGTAAATAAATACTTGCTGGGGCCCTGCAGAGACAGGTAACTGACTTTTCCAGATTCCTCCCTGTCTGCAGACCTCATTCATACATTAGCTATCTATGGTGATAGCTCCCTTCCTGATACAGTTCTCTGTCTATATTCCTTAGGAAATTCCAGGGGGAAGGTCAAAGTTTCTTCCTGAGTCTTTTGGGCTTTGATTGATTTCAGCTTAAAATAATCTATATGCCAAAAGGACATTTTGGTGTGGAAAGTACTGCTCTCCTAAAATCCTATTTCTATAAATTACTATTAAAATGACTTTTCATTTCCTAAGAAAGTTTATCACTGAGATGTTTGTAATTTATCTCTTGATTAGCTTAAGCATTAGATGGGAACTGTCTTGAAGGCAGAGTTCATATTTTAATTATCTTTTTATCTTCATCAGGGAGTGCAACCCTCTTTGGTTGTGTTTGTATGTTGTTTTTTAGTCACTGAGTCCATGGGATACCATGGACTGTAGCTCACTGGGGTCTTTGTCCATGGGATTTCCTAGGCAAGAAAGGGGAGTGGGCTGTCATTCCCTTCTTCAGGGGATCTTGCTGATCCAGGGATCAAACACAGATCTCATTGCAGACTGATTCTTTACCAATGAACCACCTTTTGGTTAGCTGCCAAGTAACAGTTTCTTGTACAAAAGAGAGGGAAAAAAATAATGAAATTAACTTTCATTAATAGTTTCTCATTTTTAGCAAATAGTGTGTATTACAGAATGTTTAGCTGTTTTCCACTCTTCAACTGTCAAAGCCATTTTAGGTTTTCCATCAAAATGTTAAAATCTACCTCTTTTTTTCCTAAGTGCCTCATGTTCTCACTATTCTTTTCTGCTTTAAAAACCTTAACTAGTTCAGCTTTAAAAAAAATAATCACTTTAAATCTTTCCAAACCTCAGGTCAAACTGAAAATTAACTAAACAATTCTATAGTATTTGAAGATAGGTTAATTTTAATTTTGTGATTCTTTTGTCCTAAAGTTTTCAGGTCATACCATTATTTTGGAGGTTTGCTGACTACTAGAATCCTTTGAAAGGGAATGAAGTCTTTGAAACAGATACAATCCTTAATAGTTCAGCAGGTCAATGTGGCCAAGAAATATATTCTATTTTTCAACAGTCAGTGAAAAAAAAAAAAAAAAACAACACACACAAGGCAAGAGGACATCAAAGGTTTCAAGTGTTTAAATGTTGGTGTTTCTGCTTTACTTATGGTGACACATTAGGTTATTGATAGGTAAATTCAGGATAATAAGAGGAATCCACAAGAAGGGGGTGGGAGAGGAAGAAAGAAATAGAAAACATCTAGGCCCCATACAGCAAAAAGCTTTAAGAATATAATGGAGGAAACAGCAGAATGATTTGACATCCCCAGTAAACTGATTAGTATAAACTGTGGAAAACTAAATACGACTTTAAGACTTTTCATGAAAATGTTGCTATTACAGACAGCATCACATATTGAATATGATATTGGCTTTGGCTTTTCAAAACATCTGTATTTGGAAAAGGAGCAACTTTTTCTCCCATTCTACAACTTATTTGTAAATATGAGCAACTGATGTAACATTTTCTTGCTTATAGATTAAGTGTATCTGTGGTATTTAAAGGCAAAGAGTTTGAGAATTACTCAACCATTATCACTGAACACTTCTTCTCAGTGTTTTAAAATGTAAAATGATTTATTTTTTCCTTAAATATGCTCACTTTAAAAAACTTAAAATTCTCCAGCATCAAATAGAACAATCATGAATATTTTTGCCTGATATCCCACTCCATGTGACATTTTTTTCCTGCATAAACCTGTATAGGTATAATTTCAAATCATACTTGAGTTTTAAGCAGACCTAGTTCTTTAGAATAAATTTGTAAAGGAGATTAAATTGCAGCAGGCATGGTGAAACAAGAGTATCAAAAATGTTGAAGGAAGAGAATAAGATTTTATCATCAGCTACATTTGAAAATCTGAGAATAACCTGAGATATGCAGTAGGAATTATTTGAGACTTGAATTGTTCACAAAATTGACCCAGTTTTCTCAGAATCTTTTTTGACACAAGATTCACTAGTTCTTTCAACAGAAATCTATTGAATGAACATTATTGAACAGTTGCTGTAACAGACACTGGAAATAAAATGATAAATTAGAACAGACATGGCACCCAGTCTCAGGAAATTAACAACCTAGTTAGAGAGAAAGACATCACATTACTACTATTGTGTAATTATATAGTAGATTCAAAGTAAAGGAATATGATTCCATAAAGCATGTAAGAAAGGATTCTATGTTATACAGTATTACCTGACAACTAGGTTTACCTCTTGGTCTCTTGAGACAAAAGACACAACTCAGCCAAAAAACTGGAGAAGGAAAGATTTATGACTTGCATCAAGTAAGGAGAATGCCAAGAACCTTTCCTGAATCTGTCACCCAAAAGAGCAAAATTGGGGAAGTTTTAAGCTAAAAGGACACATACATATTCGTAAAGAGGCTTGGGTTATCAACACATCCTTCCCCAGGGTATCTGCCCTATCTAGGGGTCAAACTCTTATCTCCTGATCGGCAGGCAGATTCCTTACCCCTAAGCCACCTCAATATCCTTTAGGTTCCAGTTGATCTGGTAGTTGAGACCTTCAGGCTAATCTTTATCACTGAAAGGGAACCAGGCCTCTTTAAAACTAGTATATTATCTATACTATTGTTACTCCTCTTGCCTGATAATAGTCCTTTGTTTCTGCATTCTTTTGTCCCCTGAAGATGATTAATTACAGAGGCCTATTCAAGGACAAACATTGTGGCCAGGCTTAGATCACAAAATGACTTAGGTCCAAAATGGCTTCACTTCTGTTAAGAAAGCCAGGCCTGATTCTCTTAGTCTGGGGACCGGCTAACCTCTTTGATTGCAGTAGAAAGGCCTCCTGAGAAAGCAATATTTAAGCCAAATGAAGGAGACAAGTAAATGGTGAATAGATAAAGAGGGCATAGAACAGGTATGTGCAAATGGCTTTTAGTAGGAGAATGAAAGTTGGATGGATTTGGGAACTTGCTTTATAAATATATGTGGCACCACAAATGAGCAAAAAGAGTATTGTTTAATTTAGGGTCGACATGCAAATTATAGCCCATACCACATATCTAGCCCTTCTGCCTGATTTTGCAAAAAATGTTTTTATTGGAACTCAGCTACTTACTTTTATTTATATATTATTTATGGTTGCTTTGGTGCTACCACATTAGAGTTGAGGACCATTTTGTCTCCAAAGCCAATGTATTTACTTTCTGGCACTTTGCAAAAAATTGTTGACACCTGGTTTAATAGACAGTGTTAAAGAAATTAATTTTATACACCTGATGTACAAAGGTGACTTGCAGGTGTCAATGGTACCTTAATAATCTAATGGGGAAAAAATATAGTAAACTTTTGTGTCTTAGGCATGAAGAAAGATTCTTTAGCAGCCTTATAAATTACAACCAAAGGCAAATTTCATGTTTTTGGCTCTACCAAACTGAAAATTTCTACTCAAAAATGTATCCCTCTGGAATTCCATGGTGGCCCAGTGGTTAGGACTTGGCATTTTCACTGCCATGGGCCTGGGTTCAATCCCTGGTCAGGAAACTAAGATTCCACAAGTCATGTGGCACTCTCCCCTCCAAAAAGTGCCCGAAGTATTCCTCAGAGAAGCTATCAGATGTATGACTCACTTGTAAAGAGGCTATAATTTCTACAACCAATAAGAGACTTATGTAGAAATGCACAGGAAACTCCTTCAAGGAAAACACCTATATCTGATACAAAAATGAGCAAAAGATATGAATCAGCAATTCACACAAGAAAGAAATCCCTATGGGTAAAATGTCTGTGAAGATATGCTCAAACTCAGTAAAAAGAGAAACACAGTGAAAGTAAAAACCCCTATTGCAAACATTAGAAAATGGTAAAATACCAAGAGTTTGCAAGGATGTGGCAAGTCAGGGATGTGAATAGAGTGCTACTTGAGTGTTGCAGCTATTCCAAAAAGCAGTGTATTGACCGAAATTATAATGCAACCATTAAGTTCTGTATGCCTGCAGCACCACTTGGAGCATATATCCCAGAAGAATGACGACATTCGTCTGTGAAGGAAGAAGCTCAAGGATGCTCACTACAGTGCTGCTTATAGTACTGAAGAGTTGGGGGCACCACACCTCTGTGCCTAGAGGAATACATAAGAAAAGAGAAGGGATATCTACTGAAATGCCATACAATAGCAAAAACATAGTGTTGAATAAAAAGTGATATATATATATGGTATATATATATCCCTGGAGGAGGGCATGGCACCAGCATTCTTGCCTGGAGGAGCCCATGGACAGAAGAGCCTGGTGGGCTACGGACCATAGGGTCATGGTAGGACACAACTGAAGCAACTTAGCACACACACACACACGTATACATTTATTTATTGTTGTTTAGTCACTAAGTCATGTCCAACTCTTTGAGACCCTATGGACTGTAGCTCACCAAGCTCCTCTGTCCATGGGATTCTCCAGGCAGGAATACTAGAGTGGATTGCCATTTCCTTCTCCAGGGGATCTTCCAGACCCAGGGAAAGAACTCCCATCTCCTGCATTGACACACAGATCCTTTACAGATGAGCCACCAAGAAAGCACATATATATATATTTGTATAGATTTCCCATTTTATGATGATTAAAAACATGTTTCAAACATATTAGAAGCAGAGAGAGAAATAAGAGACCAAGCATGAAGGGGAAACTAACATAAAATAGCGAGGCTTCCCACAAAATGATGACAGCATGTTATAAGCTAAAGCATGTTATTTAATCAGCTTCCCACACCAGAGGTACAGTGTCACTTTTTGAAAAGTCACTCTGGTTACTGTGCAACACGCAGATGAGTAGGGGACAGAAGAAGATACAGGAACAAGGTAAGAGTGAGATAAGAGGGTGGCAATGAAAGATTAGAGGAAAATGTTGACTCTGGAATTTGTCAAATGTGGCACATTTCCAGAGGGCACCATGTAAGGATTTAGGATTTGAGGGAGAAGAGAGATCCTTCAATTTGAGGTTAAATATAGCTTTCCAGAGATACTGATGCTGTAGGACCAGTGCTGGAGAACTGCAACTTGGGTAGGGACTAATGAATATAAGGAAGAAAAGTGTAAAGCTCTAATGTTCAAGAGGTCATGGATCACTAGGCCTGAGGACCATATGGACCTAAGATCAACCCATGTAGTCACAGCTAGAAAAGCAGGTCACAATCAAAATGAAGCATCATGTTCTGTTGTACACATTATATTTTTGGTCCTCTGCCAACGCTTTACACCAGGGGTCCCCAACCTCCGGGATCTAATGCCTGATGATATCAGATGGATCTGATGTAATAATAATAGGAATAAAGGGCAAAATAAATGTAATGCACTTGAATCATCCTGAAGTCATCCTTCCCTCCCACCCCTCCGACCCCTGTCAATGGAAAAGCTGTTTTCCACTTACACAAAACTTGTCCTTGGTGCCAAAAAGGTTGAGGAACACTGCTTTACACTATCTCATTTAATCATCACAATTACCTTCTAAGGTAGTGTGTTATATTTACCAATGAAGAAGACAGATTAATTAGCCAGCCTAAGGACTTTTAGACATTTTTCTTCATATTTACCCTTCTAGAGCCCTTAGCAGGCTATGAAGAGCTACAGGAATACTGCTAATGCTTTTGAGTAGGTTCTGCCACATTTTAAAATAGTATGATCTTATGTGTGTGTGTGTGTGTGTGTGTGTGTGTGTGTGTGTATGCATGGGCTGGGGTAGGGTAAAAGTAAGGTTTCTAAAGATGCTGGTTGCAGACTCTCTATCAGGCTTACATGTGTCTTGTACTCATTGCAAGTTCAGATGCCAATGTATGAATAGCCATGAACGTCTAAGTTTGCGATAAAAGGCCTTTATGAACTTAAGTTTCTCTCATGTCTATTCATGGCTTGATAGCTCATTTATTTTTGTGTTGTTATTGTTCAGCCACTAAGTCGTGTCCACTTCTTTGTGATCCCATGGATGCAGCATGCCAGCATTCCCTGTCCTTCACAATCTCCCAGAGTTTGCCCAGATTCACATCCACTGAGTCAGTGATGCTAATAATGATTTCTGCCACCCTCTTCTCCTTTTGCCTTCAATCTTTTCCAGCTTAGGGTCTATTTCAACAAGTTGGCTCTTCGCATCAGGTAGCCAAAGTATTGAAGCTCCAGCTTCAGCATCAGTCCTTCCAATAAATATTCAAGGTTGCTGTCCAAGGGACTCTTAAGAGTCTTCTCAAGCACCACAATTTGAAGGCATCAATTCTTTGGCACTCAACCTTCTTTATAGTCCAACTCTCGCATCTGCATGTGACTACTTGAAAAACCATAGCTTTGACTATATAGACCTTTGTTTTCAAAGTAATGTCTATTATGTTGTCTAGGTTTGTCATAGCTTTCCTTCCAAGGAGGAAGCATCTTTTAATTTCATGACAGAGGTCAGCATCTGCAGTGATTTTGGAGCCCAGGAAAATAAAGCTGTCACTGCTTCCACTTTTCCCCCATTTATTTGCCATGAAGTGGTAGGACCAGTTGCCATGATCTTAGTTTTTGAATGCTGAGTTTTAAACCATTTCTTCCTAGCTGTGAGTAATATTCATGAAAAGACATGAGGGAAACTTAAGTGCATATCACTAAGTCAAAGAGACCAATCCGAAAAGACTACGTATTCTTTGATTCCAACTATACACCATCCTGCAAATAGAAAAATTATGGAGACATTGAATAACTTAGTGGTTGCCAGAGGCGAGGGAGGAATGAGAAATAAATAGGCAAAACACAGAAAGGTTTTAGGACAGAATAACTATTCTGTATGATACTACAAAGGAAGATACATGTTAACATACATTTGTCAAGACCTATAGAATATACAGGGCTTCCCCAATGGCACAGTGGTAAAGAGTTTACCTGCAGTGCAGGAGACTCAGATGACATGTGTTCGAAGATCCCTGGAGGAGGAAATGACAACCCACTCCAGTATTCTTCCCTGGAAAAATACCATGGACAGAGGAGTCTGTAGCCCAGTTCATAGGATCGCTAAGAGTCAGACATGACTGAGCAACTGAGCACATACAAAACACAATACCAAGAGTGAACCATAATGTAAATTATGTACTTTGAGTGAGGATAATGTGTCAACGCAGGTTCATTAGCCATAACAAATGCATTGTTCTAGTGGAGATGTTAATAACGGGGTAGACTATGCATGTGTAGTAGCAGGGATATATGGAGACTTTCTCTTCTTTTTGCTCAATTTTGTTATGAATTAAAACTGCTCTCAAAAATAAAATCTATTTTAAAGATGCCCCCCAAAAAGACCTTTGCAAAGAGCCCATGTATCAAGCAAGATTTACGTTTCGATGTAAAGATTTTATTGTCAATCATTCTTTGAAGAATAGTTTTTAACTTTAAAAAATTTTAGTAAAGCAACTCTTCATATAGAATTATATTTTAAAAAATGCCCAAAGTACAAACAGCTGGTCTACTGAAAGTATGTCTGAAAGAATAGAATCCAGCTCTTTGTTTTTTCTTTCCCTTTATTCTTATTCTAAAGCACCTTTACTGAATCCTTGGTGCTCTGAGAAGAAAAGAAGTTCTTCTATAGATTAAGAGATAACATCAACAAACACTTTTTACTAACCTCAAAAGGAATGTACAGGTGGCTGCTTCAAATCTCACCAGTAAAAGAATTAATAGATAAATAGAAAAAGAAAGCATGCTTGACTGTTCTTGTACCCTTGGTAAATTCTATTTCTAATCATGTCCCTCAAAACATAAAATATAAAGAGCTATCATTTGTCCATATAGAATTCAAAACATCTGAATAAAAATAAACAAGTTTTAATATTCAGATATAATTGATGAAGAGAAAATAGGAATATTGTTTTTAAACAATGGAGGCAAATGTTCATAATAAGCATCATAATAATATATAAAACATTGAAAAATAAAAAGAAAGGATCACAGCAATAGAAAAATGATTAATGTTTAAAACTACATAAAGAGAAATACACATAAAATCATAGGAAAACCTTAGAACTTACTAATAACAAAATACATGAAAATTAAAACACCGAGATACTTTTTCTCTTATATAGGCAAAGAGTAAAAGGTTTGCTAATACTTAGAGAAATAGGCATTCTTACACACTACTGATCATGACTGAGTGACTAACTTTGACTTTTCATACACTACTGATGCGTATGTTAATTTGCACAATCTCTCTGGAAGGCAGTGTTGTGTGGGTGCATGCTCATTTGCTCAGTCATGGTCAACTCTTTGCAACCCCATGGACTGTAGCCCTCTAGGCTCCTCTGTCCATAGGATTTTCTATTTATTTATTTTAACATTTTTTTTTATTAGTTTTGCCAAACAATGACATGATATCATCATGGGTTTACATATGCTCCCCCTCCAGAACCCCCCTCCCTCCCCCCCCCCCCCTGGAAATCTCGTTGCACCAGTCCCAAGCATCAATCCTGGGCCGGCTATTGCTTAGACATATGATAATTAACATGTTTCAATGCCATTCTCCCATATCATTCCACCCTTTCCCTCATCCACAGAGGCCCTGAGTCTATTCTATACATCTGCATTCCTTTTGCTGTCTCGCATGCTGGGTTCTCGTTACCGTCTTTCTAAATTCCATATATATGCGTTAATATACTGTATTGTTGTTTTTGCTTCTGGCTTACTTCACTCTGGATAATGGGCTCCAGTTTCGTCCATCTGAGTAGAACTGCTTCAAATGAATTTTTCCTTAATGCTGAGTAATATTCCATTGTGTATATGTACCACAGCTTTCTTATCCATTCGTCAGTTGATGGGCATCTAGGTTGGTTCCATGTCCTGGCTATTGTAAATAAAGCAGCGATGAACATTGGGGTACACGTGTCTCTTTCAATTCTGGTTTCCTCGGTGTATATGCCCAACAGTGGGATTGCTGGGTCATATGGCAGGACTATTTGCAGTTTTTTAAGGAACCTCCACACTGTTTTCCATAGAGGCTGTACTAGTTTGCAATCCCACCAACAGTGTAAGAGAGTTCCCTTTTCTCCACATCCCCTCCAGCATTTATTACTTGTGGATTTTTGGATTGCAGCCATTCTGAGTGGTGTGAAGTGATATCTCATTGTGGTTTTGATTTGCATTTCTCTGATAATGAGTGATGTTGAGCATCTTTTCGGGAAGACTACTGGAGTGAGTTGTCCTTCTCTTTTCCATGAGATTTTCCTGACCCAAGCATCAGACTCATGTCTCCTACACTGGCAGGGGGATTTTTTACCACTGAGCCACCTGAGAAGCCTGTGTTGTTGTGTATCAGAACATATATTGTGCATTCTCTTTGACTCAAAAGTCTTACTTCTAGGAATGTACCCAAAAGAGAGAAACAAACACGGTGAACAAAAAGCATGTAAGAAGAGTGGTCTTTACTATCCCTGACACTTGAATTTCACAAGAAATATCTAGAAGGTCAGTTGTATATTCTTCATTCAAGTCTTGTTTTTATGCACTAGATTCAAGAAAAGAAATTGTGTCAAACTTATAGGAAGACATTTTAAATTATAAGTTGTTTGTACAAAAGTTCTTGAAAGAGTTTTAAAGCATTCAGTGACAGTTTTGATCCTTGTTCAAAACACCATTTTCTTCATTCTGATATCTTAAAGACCCCAGCCCGTGCCTGTGGAGGTGGAAGAGAGCAAATACACATTATTGCCAGCATGTAGAGAATAAGCCATTTCAATTTTTTTTTCCTAATATGAGATCAGACTAATGGGTGCAATGATCATATCCATAATATTTACGCCTTCTACTGAACACACCCATCACAACGTCCTATCTTAGTAGTTATATGACACATGAGTGTGTGATAGGAAGCTATACAGAGTATACATGTATCAAACTATTTGCTTTAGTTTCTCTTAATTCAAGCCATCTGCCATATCTTTTGCATTTTAGCCCACAGATTTTGGATACAGTATTTTCAAGGGCCAGTTATCTCAAATTTCAAATTCTAGGAAGTCATCTCTTCTCATTCTCTTTTTGGTGTTTAGTGAAAACATTTTCTTACTTTGCAGTTTCTCTACCTTTGAAACTGGGGAAATACCACCAGCATGACTCACTGGGGTGTGGTGACAGTTATTTTTTCTTAATTAGTCAAAATGTGCAACGTGCTAATTACTTGATTCACAAGGAAGAAAAATCATTATATAAAAATCACATTCGAGTGGTTTCAGCATATTAGGGCATATATTTTTATTTAAATGCAGAAAGCATCTGAATGTTAAATAAGCCACAAAATATGTTCTTGGTGAAACTAATTAACACTACAACCATGAGCACAATTCCCTTATGGGTTAATTTCTCAATGAAACTCAAAGATACTTTTTGACCTACTATAATGCTCCTTCTGCCAAGGTTAAGAGAAAGATATCACTATAATTGGAGCATATGAGTCTATATTAACCTGATTTAGTTTGGGGAATCAAAGATTTGCACAAGGAAGGAATTCATAATAATTAGGGTGTAAAACATGCAAGCATAGGGTCTTAAACACAGCATGAATTAATTATTCAGTGTTGTTCAGTCCATTTGGACTTATAAATTACAAAAGGTCACAGAGAGAAGATTGTAACCCTTATTCCCTTTCCAGTGTAATAGCCTAAGAGATCTTGAAGCCTCGGTCCTTGCAGAGCATGAACAAGCATATTTAAAATTGTGAAATAATAATATACAAATTAAAAAATAGGTAGATACATAAAACATAGGTGGGGAAAAGAAAAACCATGTACCCTTTTTAGGTAATCCTAGGAATCAAGAATGCTTAAATTTCACATATCACTATATTACTTTTCACTTTTTTTGTAATTTGTATTATAATTAATGTTGTTTGACTAATGATTTCATTGAAAAAAATTCGTGTAGTCCTTCCTTGGTGATGTAAGTCTCAGAAAATTGATGATTTCATGATTTCTATGTATAATTTGTATTGTGAAAAAAACCCACAAACTAACAAAAATAAACTTGGAGAATGTGGTAGACTGAATAATGCCCCCCACAAAATATCCACAACCTGAGAATATTTTACTTTATATGGCAGAAAGGAACTTCACAGATGTGATTAATTAAGAATCTTAAAGTGGAGAGATTATCCTAGAATATCCAGATGGCCCTTATAACCCCCAAGAGTTATTATTAGAGTCAAGAGGGTCAAATTCAGAGACAAGAACATGAAATGATAGAAACAGGTGTGGAAAAGGTGATGAGATCTGGACAAGAATGGAAAGAATGTGGGCAGCCTCTAGAACCTGGAAAAGGCAAGAATTGATTGTTCTCTAGAGTCTCCAGGAAAAAATACAGCCCTGACAACACTTTTAATTTTAACCCAGAATGACTGATTTTGGCTTCTGATCTTCAGAACTGTGTGATAATAAATTTGTGTTAATTTCAACCATTACATTCATAGGAATTTGCTGGAGCATCAATAGGAAACTAATGTTAAAAACTATAAGAAGTCCATAAGACACAATACATCCCCAACCATCTGACTGTACTAGTATATAATGTATGATATCACTCCCTCAATTCCCAGCCTCCACAAAGTAATCAATATGAATATTAGAACTAGAAGAAGATTTGAGAATTTCTTAAGGGTCTATGTCTTTGTTATTAGAGAAATATTGAAACTAAACACATCATTTCCTCCCTACAGTTAGCATTAATTTAATTCAAGTCAACAAAAAGATATGAAGAACATTTTTAGAGCAATGTAGTCTATTGAATTACTGTTGAGGATAAAACCATAAAAAACACGTTTTTCTCTCTTTAGCCTGCTTTTAGTTTAGAAGAGATACATGCAAAATTCATGTAGAATAGGAAATGACATGTAAGATTCATATTTAAATAAAGTGCTGAGAGTTTACAAAATTACAGGATCCAATTCACAGAGAAAAGACAGCATGATGGTTAGATATTGCAAGATGTAGTGATGCAGTAAGAAAGAAGCAAGTAAAAAGAGTAAAGATGGTGAAAACCAGATTAGAGGTGGCTGAAAATTGAGTAAGGAAGTGTTGATAGTGTAAAATCATTATTGTTTCAATAAGGTTTGTTAAACCTTTACAAAATTCTTTACTGTGGATTCTACTCAGCCTATGAACATGCTTGACCCTCTCCCAATTTTTAAACCCCACTCTCTTCTCCTGCAACACTTCAGGTATGATCTTGTATTTCCAATCCAACCGCAGGCAGCCTTTTTGAGAGACTAGAAAACAACTGCTGCCACCAATTTCTTAATTTTCATTTCCTCTGTAATCCAGAGCAAATCTGATTTTCAGTCCAATCATACCCTATAACTGTCCTAGCCAAAAGTCATTCCATGTTTAGCGGATAGATTTATGTCCTCGATGTACTGGAGTTAACCAGGAGTTATCCTTGATTTCTCTCTCTCCCCTTCTCCTCCTTCTGGCTTTTCAGATCTCTCCTACTTTCTTTGTTTCTTTCTATGGCTCATTATTTTGCCCTTATTTCCTGCTCATTCAACTTACTGTTTTTCAGTCACTTAGTCATGTCCAACTGTTTGTGACACTGTGGACTGTAGCCTGAAAGTCTCCTCTGTTCATGGGATTTCCAGACAAGAATACTGGAGTGAGTTGCCATTTGCTCCTCCAGGGAATCTTCCTGACCCAGGGATTGAACTCGCATTTCCTGTGTCTCTTGCATTGGCATGTGGCTTCTTTACCACTGTGCCACTTGGGAAGCCACTTACTTTGGATGATCTCAGAACCACTGTGTGGCAGATACTCTTGGTGCATTGCCCAGACTCCCCTAGTTCCATGTCTTATGGGTACTGTAATTCATTCTTTGGCTTCTCTGTGCTTTACTGTTAATGGTCGTCATTTCCACCCTTCTTCAAAGGACTTCTCAAAGACTATTGGAAACACTTTGCCCTTTGCAGAGATCTAAAAGTGCCTAATGGTATATGTACCCTTGGCAGAAGCCTATAACTAAGAATGACTGATGCAGAAATAAGACAATCTGGCTTCCTTGTCTTTATGTGAGACAAATGATGAAGTATTGTTTAAGCTTCAAAACTTAAGGGAGAAAACTCAGTACTTTGCCTAAAATTGAGCCCTTCTTCTGTGTCTTCCCCTTCCATCCTCTCTCACTGTTTCTCTCTCTGTCATGCTGCTTTTATTTTTTCCTAAAAGCACTTTTTCAATAAATCACTTGCTCATGAATCTTATCTGCTTCTGGGGAAAATTCCCTAAGACATTCCACATGCTATTGATTTTACATTCTGTATTATGCTAAGCCTTAGTAAATATCTTTAGTTCTGATCTCTTCACTGAAGAAAGCATCATACTGGGGATCCTCAAATCAAGGAGTTGTACTTATTTTTTTGTCCAAAGTGGACAACTCAGACTTAGCTTAGCACAATCTATATTTCTATCACTTTCTTCCTTATTTTCAACATTATTCTTATTCCTGTATTTACTATTTATCTTTGCTAACACAGAACGCAATAATATGAATTGGTAATGAATATTTGTAAAAAGGAAATTCAATAGCAGAAACAAAATGAAGCACAATTAAGATTAAAAAAAAAAGACACACCAAAGACTTTTATACATTTCCAGAAATGTATCTGTAAGCCTTAAAGCAGCTAGAAGTTACACAATTGAATACTCATAAGTAAAAATTAATTAGTTTCTTAGAATAAATCCACTTATATTTGAACTAGTTAGAAAGAAATTTCCTGGATATCCTCTTTAAGAGGACGTAAGTTTTCCTCAAAACAGGAATTTTCAAAATTTCAAAAGGATGATGCTGATGTTTATCATATCAAGGTTAAATTTATTAAAAAGAGACTAATAAGGGACTTAGGTACATGAAATTTATTCTGTTATTGTGTAGACTTAATGTTCCAGGTACTTGGGATACAGCAATAAACAGACAAAAAAGATATTTAATTTATGGAGCTTCTACCTGTTGAAAAAAACAGAAAAGAAAACAGGCTCCAAGTGGAGTCACTTTGCTAAGCCCACATCACCAAACCAATATTTAATACCCATCTTAATTGCAGTTTCAGCTTCCCCCATGAATTTAATCTTAATGAGTCAGGGGAGAATTTCTTGGTCAGAACTAGTGAGGTAATCCATTAGATAGACCCTTGCCATTCTCCAAAGGAAGGTGACTTTACCTGATATAATTCACTCTCCACTAATAATTTCCAAATCTTGTCTCCTCCTGCACATAAAAGTTTTCCATTTTGTACAGCTCTTTGGAGCTTCTTTATTGCTAGATGGAATGCTGCCCCATTCATGAATCATTAGAGACAATTAGATCTTTACATATATTTAGTCAAAATTTTTCAACATATTTTAAAGGGGGAAGATAGACAATAAACAAAAATCATAACAAATAAATACTGTAGTGTAGTATAAGGAGATGAGCACACTATAGAAACAAGGGGAGGTAAAGAAATCAAGAGAGCGTGTGTTTGGGGTGAGGCTATGATATTAGATTCATTGAGAAGCTGGCATTAGGGAAACTTGGAATGTGGTGAAGAATGAGCTACATGAATATATGGGGAAAGATTATTCCAGGCAGAGAGAACAGCCAGAACAAAGGCTATTTCTAGAAGATTTTATAAGATCTACAGGCCAGCATAGCTGAATCAATGTAAGGATGGAAGATGGTTGTAGGATGCAAGGTGAGAGAGGTCATGAAGGCCATAACAGGTAGGTCCTTGAAGACCATTGCAAGGACACTGTCTTTTACTCTTAGTAAAATGCAGAACTATTTCAGGGGGATTACTATCACATTATGTTGAAATAGAAGATGGTCAATAAGAATAAGAAGCAATGAGACCAGTTGGGAGACAATAGCAATAACACAGAGAAGTGATAATGGTGGCTCAACCAGTTTGGCAGTAGAAGGGGTGGTGTGAAATGATTGGATTCTGGCTGCAATTTAAAGTTAGAATCAATAGGATTTCATCAGAACTTGGGTGCAGGATGTGAGAGAAGAATAAGCAGAATTTAAGTTTTTGGCCTGAATGAATCAAAAGATTGAGCTGCCATCAATTAATGTGGGAAAGGTAGAACCAGGCAGACCCAGTTTGAAATGCCTGCCAGACAGCTGCATGGAGATGTCAAGAAGGCAATGTATGTGTGAGTCCAGAGTTTGGCACTAGAGAGGGTTTCTAAAGGAGAGAAAACAGCCAAGGATTGAGATCTGAGGTCTAGAGGAGAGGTATACAAGCCAAGGAGACTGACAGGAAGCAACTAGAGAAGCAGAGAAGGAAGAGGAAAACCAACACACCAACAAAACAACACAAAACCCAAAACATATTTGGGAAGCTAAGGAAAGCAGATATGTCGAAGAGGAGAGTGTGATCCACCAAGTCAAAAGTTGCTTACAGGTCAAGTAAGATGAAAGCTAAATGTTTACCATTGGATTTAGGAACATGAAGTTTATTGATGACTTGAAGAGATCATTTTTGGTAAATTGATAGAGGTGAAAAACCTGATTGGAGAGAGTTTGAGAGAAGCTGGGGAAAGAAGAGGGGAGGGAAGAAGCAGGAAACACTATATTTTTCATATGTAGATAATTATCTTACAAAGGACTATTCCCAATTCTCCCCTCCTGTCCTTTGTAACATTTCTATCTTTCATTTCAATGATACAACAGTGTATGTTGTAATCACTCCTTATGTTACTACTATTACTTTTATTTATTTATTTTTTTAATTGTGTTGGTTTTGCCATACAATGACATGAAACTGCCATGGGTTTACATATGCTCCCCCTCCAGAACCCCCCTCCCTCCTCCCTCCCGATTCCCTCCCCCTAGGACATCTCGGTGCACCAGCCCCGAGCATCAACCCTGGGCTGGCGATTGATTTCACATATGATAATTAACATGTTTCAATGCCATTCTCCCATATCATCCCACCCTTGCCCTCATCCACAGAGTCCACGAGTCTGTTCTATACATCTGCGTTCCTTTTGCTGTCTCACATGCAGGGTTCTCGCTGCCATCTTTCTAAATTCCATATATATGTGTTAGTATACTATATTGTTGTTTTTCCTTCTGGCTTACTTCACTCTGGATAATAGGCTCTAGTTCCGTCCACCTGAGTAGAACTGATTCAAATGATTTTTTTTTTTTAATGTTGAGTAATATTCCATTGTGTATATGTACCACAGCTTTCTTATCCATTCATCAGTTGATGGGCATCTAGGTTGCTTCCATGTCCTGGCTATTGTAAACAATGCAGCGATGAACATTGGGGTACACGTGGCTCTTTCAATTCTGGTTTCCTCGGTGTGTATGCCCAGCAGTGGGATTGCTGGGTCATATGGCAGGTCTATTTGCAGTTTTTTTAAGGAACCTCCACACTGTTTTCCACAGTGGCTGTACTAGTTTGCATTCCCACCAACAGTGTAAAAGGGTTCCCTTTTCTCCACATCCTCTCCAGCATTTATTGCTTGTAGATTTTTGGATTGCAGCCATTCTGACTGGTGTAAAGTGATACCTCATTATGGTTTTGATTTGCATTTCTCTGATAATGAGTGATGTTGAGCATCTTTTCATGTGTTTGTTAGCCACACCATACACAAAAATAAACTCAAAATGGATCAAAGATCTAATCATAAGACCAGAAACTATAAAACTCCTAGAGGAAAACATAGGCAAAACACTCTCCGACATAAACCAAAGCGGAATCCTCTATGACCCACCTCCCAGAATATCGGAAATAAAAGCACGAATAAACAAATGGGACCTAATTAATATTAAAAGCTTCTGCACAACAAAGGAAACTATAAGCAAGGTGAAAAGACAGCCTTCAGAATGGGAGAAAATAATAGCCAATGAAGCAACGGACAAACAATTAATCTCAAAAATATACAAGCAACTCCTGCAGCTCCATTCTAGAAAAATAAATGACCCAATCAAAAAGTGGGCCAAAGAACTTAACAGACATTTCTCCAAAGACATAAAAATGACTACTATTACTTTTAAAAGCTATCCTTTAGGTAAATTAAAAAGAAGAAATACAAAATATTTTATTTTACCTTCATTTATTCCTCCTCAGACATTCTTTCTTTTTCTATATAGATCCAAGTTTCTGACCTTTATCATTTTTCTTTTGTCTAAAGAATTTATTTTATCATGTTTTTCAGGGAAAGTCAGCTGGCAATGAATTCCTTTAGTTTTTACTTCTCTGAGAAAGGTTTTATCACTTCTCTTTTGAAGAATAATTTCACTGGGTAAAGAATTCATGTTGTGTTTCTGTTTCTCTCAATATTTAATTATCTTTTGTTTGCATTCTATCTGATGAGAAGTCATTCATTTTCCTTTATAAGTAAGGTTTGTTTCATTATGTTTTGCTTGTTTTCGCTCTAGTTTCTTTCTGGGATTTTCCTTTTGTCTTTGGTTTTATTAAAATTCAATGCAGTAAGCCAAGATGTGGTTCTAATTTATTTGTTTTAGTATTTATCATGGTGATGGTGGTTGGTGGTTTAGTTGCTAAGTCATGCCTGACTATTGTGACCCCATGGATTGTAGCCTGCCAGGCTCCTCTGTCCAGGGAACTTCCCAGACAAGAATATTGGAGTGTGTGTGTGGCAAGGGTGGGTGGGGATGTTATACTCTTCAGACTCTCAGTCTTTTATTGAGTTTGTGTGTTGGGCTGAAATCTTTACAACTGTTTATCCCATGCTATGGATTTTTTTTTTTTTTTTTTGGTCATTCTTCCCTCTAATCCTTCTCCTTGCTGTAGAGTACCAAATTTATTTTCCTAAAGATCTAACACATATTTTTAATTTTTTTTTCTTACATTAGGTGAGCCAGAAGGCTATAAGAGATAGGACTGGAAGGAATGCCTTTCTCCCAACTGTAATAAGGCTCTGAAAAAGTATCTTCCCTTGGACATAGGCTTTTGCTATGAAGAAAGCTCTGGGTGCAGTACGTCAAGGCTGTGTATTGTCACCCTGCTTATTTAACTTATATGCAGAGTACATCATGACAAATGCTGGGGTGGATGAAGCACAAGCTGGAATCAAGATTTCTGGGAGAAATATTAACAACTTCAGACATACAGATGACACCACCCTTATGGCAGAAAGTGAAGAGGAATTAAAAAGCCTCTTGATGAAAGTGAAAGAAAAGAGTGAAAAAATTGGCTTAAAGCTCAACATTTAGAAAACTAAGATCATGGCATCTGGTCCCACATTTCATGGGAAATAGATGGGGAAATAGTGACAGACTTTGTTTTCTGGGCTCCAAAATCACTGCAGATGGTGACTGCAGCCATGAAAGAAAAAGATGCTTACTTCTTGGAAGAAAAGATATAACCAACCTAGACAGCATATTAAAAAGCAGAGATATTGCTGACAAACGTCTGTCTAGTCAAAAGCTGTGGTTTTCCCAGTAGTCATGTATGGATATGAGAATTGGACTATAAAGAAAGCTGAGTGCTGAAGAAATGATGCTTTTAATCTGTGGTGTTGGAGAAGATTCTTGAGAGTCCCTTGAACTGCAAGGAGATCCAATCAGTCCATCCTAAAGGAAATCAGTCCTGAATATTCATTGGAAGGGCTGATACTGAAGCTGAAACTCCAATACTTTGGCCACCTGATATGAAGAACTGACTTATTTGAAAAGACCCTGATGCTGGGGAAGATTGAAGGTGGGATGAGAAGAGGATGACAGAGATGGTTAGATGGCATCACTGATGAGTTTGAATGAACATAGGCTCAGGGAGTTGGTAATGGACAGGGAGGCCTGAAGTGTTGCCGTCCATGGATCACAAAGAGTCAGACATGACTGAGCGACTGAACTGAATTTGTTCAGCTTTTTCTTATTGTTAAGCTGGGAGGGATGCCTGCTAAACTCTTTGTATGTTGGAGTTAAAACAAGAGGTCCTTTAACTGACTTTTTAAACTTTAATAACATGGTTTTGTGATTTTAAACAGCATGCTAAGGACTCTCCCTACAAAGACAGCAATGTTTGAATAAAAACTTCAGGTATAATGAAGATGAAAATCAAGTGCAGATTTGAGGATGAAAGTCCAAGAAAGAAGCAATGTCCAGTGTAAGAACTATGAGGCAAGTGGTCAGAGCAGACTGAGTGATGGGGAACATAATGAAGAACTGAGCCGGAGAGGCAATGAGGAAAATGGTGTAAATCTTTTAAAAGCAATTGTAAGGATTTTGGTTTATAGTCTATGAAAAATGGAGTCTTTGGAACATTTTTAACAGAAGGATGTCATGGTCTGATGGGTTTTAATAGAATTGTTCTGGTTCCTATAGCAATTAGAGTAGAAAAGAACAAGGGAAAAAGTGGAGAGTCCAGTTAGGATATAACTGCATAGTCCTTGGATAGGATCATGGTGATTTTGACCAATGTGGAAATGGTGGGCAGAGAGCTACTCACTTTCTGGACATAAGATTAAGGCCAATAAGATTTGCTGGGCTGGAACTGGGATGTGACAGAAAGTATGGCGCAAAGCAGAACTCCATATAACTTTTCACTGAGCAACTGAAAGAATTGACTTCTTCCAGATTACAAGATAGTTTTCTATTTATTTATTTACTCATTTATGGTTGTGCTGGTTCTTCGTTGCTGCATGTGGGCTTTATCTGGTTGCAGTAAGCAGGGACTACTCTTCGTCGCGGTTCTCGGACTTCTCATTGTGAAGGCTTCTCTCATTGCAGAGCATGGGCTCTAGGCACATGGGCTTTAGCAGTTGCAGCGTGCAAGCTCAGTAGTTGCTGTGCACAAGTTTAGTTGCTCCTTGACATGTAGAATCCTCCTGGAACAGGGATAGAACTTGTGTACTCTCTATTGGCAAGCAGATTCTTAACCACTGGACCACCAGGGAAGTCCCATAAGGCGGATTTCTAAACTATGTGTCTGACTAAATCTGATGCATGATTGAAGTCATTGAACACCTCTCCACTATGTCCAGGCTGGTTTTCTCAGTTGAATTCCCAAGTACTCTCTGCCCACCATGACTTGGCTTTTGGTTTTTGTCCAACTTTACAGTCCCAGACCTATACTTCCCTGTTTTTTGTACCATTCATGCTGAGATCTTTGAGATTCTTCTAAAATGCCTTGTTGTCTTAGATTTTAGCATATTTATAGCGTCATTTCTTTTATTCTTCATTCCCCTCAGATGGCTAACTCCTGCTGATCTTTACAGATTCAGTTCAGATGTTCCTGCCTCTAGAAAATCTTCTTTTCTTTTGGGCTCACTTGTTCCAAGTCTAGAGAGGCTGCCTTGCCTCTAGAGAGGCTCCTGTGACCCTGCACTTAATGCATGAAACTCCCACAAGTGTCGGGCTACCAGAGGGACTCTGCATGACGGTGGTTATCTTTGAGGGTTATAGTGAACAAAGACCCTAAAACATTCGTCAGTGTGTGATGACAGCAGCTGACATAGTCTAAACACTCTATATGCGTTCATGGGATAAGAACTGATACTGTTATTTTTTGGTTTTGTTTATTTTATCTTGTTTTAAGTTTTGGATTTCAGAGGACTCAACAAGCTTTGGAAAGTGTTTTGTAACATGTAAAGAAAAATTCTTTTCATTATTTCATGGGCAAAACTAAAGGCAAATAACTAACCAGTGCTCACTGGGTAGCACATTTTGTTTAATAATTATAAAGTCACTTTTAGTTTTAAGAGAGAAAGACTCATATGTATTCAATTTTATAGAAATGAAAATCTTAGACATGTTATTAGTAGCTAAAAAATATATGGGCAGATTTTCAAACACTTTTCCCTGAATATCAATGAAACCTTTTATTTTGGACAATTTAATTCGCTCATATTGCTTTTATGCTCATAGTTGATAACAAATAGCCATGACTTCTCTGGGTTTTTCCTTAGAACATCATATTTTATTTTTTTCAGAATCAAATAATTCTATGAAACAATGGATAAGTATATAGAGAGCTCAATAAAATCTGCTATGTATTCATTGAAAAATAGTGTGAAACCATAACTTGGAGAAAGAACTGCCTTCTTTGACAGCGTTCACGAAAAAGAAAATAATAAGATAAAAGATGTCCTCAATGACCACAATCTAGGAAAAGTCAGATGAAATTTGTGTTTACATTTCAAAATAAAAGGTCTAGGTATCAGTTAACTAGGTCAGCAGTACCAGCCAACACTCAGCTTTTGGAAATTAATTAAAATCCAAAGACAGATTTATGGATGTCAAAAATCAGTTTTGAAAGAAATCATATATTAATGAAAAAACATGTGTATATTGTGTAATAAATGCAAAGACCAAATGTGTTTGTTACAATAATTTACATCAGGAGTTAGTCTGTTCTTTCATGAACAAACGATACATACACACATATATACAGTTGTTTGAGTTTTTATAGTTACAAGACTACAGAAGAGAATCATTATGTCAAAATGCATTGTTCCATGTTCAAACTCAAACTTGAACTTCAAGGGTCCTGATTTTGTAGTGAAACTGTAAGTGTCAGGGCTTGAGTTTCTTTCAAGAGTAGGAAAGATATATTTTTTCTTATAGAAAGATTGAGGTATGTGGAAGGGGGACTCTGACATGAAGAGTCTTTGAAAACCCAAACATTTTGATGTTACACATACCACTCAGGAAACTTATTGTTCTCTTTTCTGATGTTTTCCTTTGAGGAAATGGAGAAAAATTTGGAAGATAATCTACAAAGATGTGCCTAAGAAACTCATCTTACAAGCCTTCCTTTTGCTTTAAGACCCTGGCACCCGTAGACCCTTAGGAAACTCTGGAGCTGGAGGGAGTTGTTGGGAGATTGGATGAGTAGAAAGACACACAGGGGATTTTTTTTCTTTTGTACACTTCTTGACTGTGCCCACTGATTATGTGTGACAGGGCAGATGCCTGCATCCAAGGCAACTCTGGGACAGTAATCTGGGCAACTTGGATATACTCTACTCTAATTTGGATATACTCAGTAAAGATATACCCCTTTTGTGCTCCCAAAAAATTAATAACAAGCAGCACTTTTTTGACAAATGGAGAACTAGCACAAAATTAAATATGCATTTAATAACTAACAGACAAGTTCAATATTTGCATATTTGGAATCAAATCTAATATAGTAACTTGTTTAGAGGATAATTTATTAAATGCATACATATTTAATTGTCATATTTATTTTTAATTACTCAGTGAAAATATATGTTCTTCATGTAACGTTTAATCAATAAAGAGCTCATTTTGATTAACACTCTAAATGCAGAACTGTAATAGAAATAAGCAGTGTTATCATCTTTTACACACACATAAGAATATGTTAAAAATATATACTTTGTACAGTTTTCGACTGATGTCACTCATTACACATTATTCTACAACTTGCTTTTTTCTTTTTCCACATGATTGAAAAATCTTTCCATGTCAGGGCATATATATGCAATTTCTGCCTTTTTACTTAATTTCTGGGTAATATTGTATGAAATTGATTACCTATAGTTCATTTAAACCATCCTCCTTATTGGTGGGTATTTAAATATTTTTCTTTTCTTTCCTTTATTCCCTCTTTCCTTTTATTTTTTAAATTTATTTTTTAATTGGAGGAAAATTGTTTTACAATGTTGTGTTGGTTTCTTCCTCTTTTTAAAAAGTTTTTGCTTTTTTTCTATTAACACAATGTCTCTCCATAATCGAGCCAAGAGGGAAATTTTCTGTATTAAAGGATATACACATTTTTATTTTTATAAGTATTTCCTAATTCTCTTCCCCAAATTTATATTGAATTATACTTTCATCAGCACCATTTAAGGATGCTAATTCCTCTGCACCCCTAATAAAACTCAATATTATTACATGGATAAAATATGCACCTCACTGGTGTCTACACCTACTCTGTTCTCATGAATAGTAAAGCTGAGTATCTTTTCATGTTTATTGGCCATTTGTACTTCCATAACACTGTATAAATATTAAATAAATCAATGATTAAATGACTGAATGAAACAATACATTTAGAGTGCTAGAAAAATGAAAGTTAATCACTGACACCCAGGAAAATGAAAATGTTTCCTTAGCATAATGATTACAGTCTTATTATGCCAAACACAGAAATTACATAGCACAACTTTATTTTTATTATACACAGAGAGGTCATATATGATTCCTGGTTAACAACTGGACTACATTTAATATGAGTTTACAAGCCCACTAGGTATCAAAATTCCTGCCCATTATATTTATTTTCCTTTTGTGCGTATGTGGAAGTAAGATTCTAGATTTAGCACCTGTAATTCAGTGTTTTATACTACAACTCATTACATTTGGTTGTAAATTAGCTTCATGGGTAGTGTGTGTGTATGTGTGTGTGTTTACATGCTCAGTTTATTTTTTTAATCTTTGAAAGATTTGTGTGACAGTTCACATTTGAAATTCTTTTCTTCCTTCCATCATCTTGCAATTTCCGCATCTCCTTTTCTACTCGTGAGCAAAATTTCCTGTTTTTCTCAACTTTTTACATCACCATAATATGCTTTCAGAATCCTCATATACAGTGGGGACTCAAAGTATTACCTCTCCCAATAGTACTTTATTCTAACTGTAATCCAAGTCTTAAGCTAAATGACAGAAATTTCAAGTGACAGAATTGCTGAAATCAGCTAGTGTAGGAGAAGCTAGTGTACTTCTGATCAGTAGGAACAGTTCTGAAGCTAATATCGCTTTGTTAAAAAAAAACTATTGTCCAGTGTTAAATTAATTGAATTTGGCCATTTAATTGCCATAGATATAGCTAGCTTACTATGTGTGAGGTAATCCTTGACTGCAATTTGAAAATTTAATCCTTATGGCATCCTATCCATCTCTTTAAGAGGTTAGGAAATTGAGGCTTAAGCACATAAACATAAAAAGAATGTGTGAAATACTTCTTTCATAACTAACATAGTGCTCATTCTCAAAGCTGCTTTGTTGGAGGTAAAGTATAATATTAGGATACTGCAGATGGTCATGAGATCATGAAAATTCTGTAAACACTCCCAAGCATTTAAAGTGTCTCAACTTTATGCAGAATCATATAAACAACTGGAATAAAAGCCATTTCCAAATTAGGCAAGCTCTTTCATTTTAGCACACTGATTGAGTTCTTTTGACACCACATTAAAAAGAAAAAGGAACAAAAGCATAATATAAAAACCAACAACACACTAAACTGGAAGGATCTTGATCTTGAAGGATCCAGCAGAGAAAAGGGAAGCACCATTAAGCATGTGGCATATCTGATGTCAAATTTCTTCATATAAGGACATTGCTATAAAATGTAAATATCTTCAAAGGATTAACCCTTCACCATCATGAAAATATGCACAATTTCAAAGGGGGTGAAGCATTTTCTAATCTGAACATCTTTAAAGGGGGGAAATCAATAAATGGCATGAAAAACTTCAAAGCAGGACCTCCTGTCAATGACAGAAGTTCCTCAGCAATGCAGAGGCTTTGAAGGAGGACTCCCAGTGCTGGGAAAGCTTTGAAGTGACTGAAAACAGACATTTATAATTACGGAAAGGTGCAGTGTCCAGCAGGGATTGTACAAAGACACGTCTGAGGTAGGTACAGACGGAGATTGGAAGGTGGCAGGGACACTGACCTTGCACCTCCCAACCTAGAAGTCTTTTGGGTCAACTCAATAATCATATGTAAAACGGCAAGTGTGGAGTGAGAACAGTGGTGAGAGGCAAAAAACCAAATCATTTTAGAGCTCACATTTCAAAAAAGAAAAAACCCTTGGCACCCCCAAAGCAGATCTTAATACAGACCGCCTGTGCTGGTTTCTTGTGTTGCTGCCCGATCTATTAAGCTGTTATCACCACTCAGCTTTCTGCTAAGTGTCCAGAGTGTGAAAAAGTCTCAGAAGCAGCTTTTTTAGGTCCCTTAGTCCCCATGTTGATGACATCGAAATTTTTTCCATATAGTCATTATTAGTCAAGCAATGTTCTAAAAGGTAAATATTATTAAGATCTATGACTTCTCTATCAATTCGAGTCTGAACTATTCTGAGCCATGAGTTGGTATCTATTTCCCAGAAGTCAATAAATGACATTTTTGAACACCATAATAGGTGGGGTAGCACTGCTCTGTGTGTCAAAGGCAGCCTATGCCAAGTCATAGGAGGCTGATTTTATTTTATTTTATTTATTTTTTTTAGGAGGCTGATTTTAATGTTTTATTCCCTAAACGAGTTTTTTTTTTTCTTTATTTTTCCTGACATCCATGGGTGCAGTGAGCTAATGACATCCTCTTGTTTTTTTGTGCCATTTATTATGGAGTCTGCTTTCCCTAAATGACTCTTTCATTCATTGATAATTTTAAAATGTAAAGCATTCTAAGCTCTCAGTAACTGCAGTACAGTGCCATGTGAAGACACTCTCTTGTCCTCATGAAAATTGCAATTTAGGGACACAGGCATTACCCAATAAAAAAAGGAAAAATGTGAGCTATACTGTGATGGAGTTTGAAAAGAAGGGTACATGAAGGATGTGGGATGTTCCAAAGAATCAAGTAGGTTACTCTAAGGAACTGAGAGCTGGGCTGAAATCTAAATGAAGAGCAGTCAGAAAGCAGAAAAAATTGAGGGTGTCTGGGTGCATCAGGATTGGATGGCAGGTACAGTAAGAACAAAAGTCATGAGCAGGAGGTCAAAATGAATGATGCTTTTATGGAGGAGGAGTGGGCAAGGCAGGGAGGAGCAAGAAGGAGGAGACCTTGTTTAGGACTCTGATCTTCAACCTAAACTCAATCAGAAACCTTTGAAGAATTCTAAGTACATGTTTGGTAGAATCAGATTTGCATACTGATCTATTCAAAGAGTTGACATGATTAAAGTGACTTAGCACAAACACACAAAGAGCAACCATATGTGAGACCAAAAAAGACTAATCAAGAGAGGAAGAAAAGCTAGGGAATGTGCTATACAAGAGGGATGAAAGTTAAGCAAAGTTGAGGGCAAAGTAAGCATGCAGATACTTCCTCTAAAAAGCACTTGTATCAACTCAAGTTCGGCCTCTTATGGAGCACCTCTTTCTCTCCCACACAGTTTTAGGAATCCCTATCCTTCCGAAGGCTTCGTAGATACACCTCGATGACTAGAGTTTCTTAGTGGAGGTGATGGAATTCCAGTTGAGTTATTTCAAATCCTAAAAGATGATGCTGTGAAAGTGCTGCACTCAATAGGTCAGCATATTTGGAAAATGCAGCGGTGGCCATGGACTGGAAAAAGTCAGTTTTCATCTCAATCCCAAAAAAGGGCAATGCCAAAAAATGCTCAAACAACTGCACAATTGCACTCATCTCACACACTAGCAATGTAATGCTCAAAATTCTCCAAGCCAGGCTTCAGCAAAGTTCAAACTGGTTTTAGGAAAGGCAGAGGAACCAGAGATCAAATTGCCAACATCCGCTGGATCATCAAAAGAGCAAGAGAGTTCCAGAAAAAATCTACTTCTGCTTTATTGACTATACCAAAACATTTGACTGTGTGGATCATAATAAACTGTGGAAAATTCTTCAAGAGATGGGAATACCACACCACCTGACCTGTCCCTTCAGAAACCTGTATGCAGGTCAGGAAGCAACAGTTAGAACTGGACATGGAACAACAGACTGGTTCCAAATAGGAAAAGAAGTACGTCAAGGCTGTGTATTGTCACCCTGCTTATTTAACTTATATGCAGAGTACATCATGAGAAATCCTGGGCTGGAAGAAGCACAAGCTGGAATCAAGATTGCCGGGAGAAATATCAATAACCTCAGATATGCAGATGACACCACCAGGATTGCAGAAAGTGAGGAGGAACTAAAGAGCCTCTTGATGAAAGTGAAAGAGGAGAGTGAAAAAGTTGGCTTAAAGCTCAACATTCAGAAAATTAAAATCATGGCATCCGGTCCCATGACTTCATGGCAGATAGATGGGGAAACAGTGGCTGACTTTATTTTTCTGGGCTCCAAAATCACTGCAGATGGTGACTGCAGCCATGAAATTAAAAGACACTCCTTGGAAGGAAAGTTATAACCAGCCTAGACATATTAAAAAACAGAGACATTACTTTGCCAACAAAGGTCCGTCTAGTCAAGGCTATGGTTTTTCCAGTAGTCGTGTATGGATGTGAGAGTTGGACTATAAAGAAATCTGAGCAGTGAAGAATTGATGCTTTTGAACTGTGGTGTTGGAGAAGACTCTTGAGAGTCCCTTGAACTTCAAGGAGATCAACCAGTCCATCCTAAAGGAGCTCAGTCCTGAGTGTTCATTGGAAGGACTGATGTTGAAACTGAAGCTCCAATACTCTGGCCACCTGATGCGAAGAACTGACTCATTTGAAAAGACCCTGATGCTGTGAAAGATTGAAGGCGGGAAGAGAAGGGGATGTCAGAGGATGAGATGGTTGGATGGCATCAGCGACTCAATGGACATGAGTTTGAGTAAACTCTGGGAGTTGGTGATAGACAGGGAGGCCTGGCGTGCTGCAGTCCATGGGGTTGCAAAGAGTAGGACACGACTGAGTGACAACTGAACTGAATATACACACTACCTGTATTTTGTTTCCTTTCCTATCACCACCATCATAAGGTTCTTCCAATTCTCCTTCATCATTTTACCTTTGAATTAATCTGCTTCTCTTTGTCTCCCCTGCTTCAAGTGTCTCCTCTGAGCTACTCTTGTCTCTGTCCTAGCAATAGTCTCTTAACCTCTTTCTCTCACAGCTTTTGTCACCCTGATTCATCTCTCTCCCACACTACATCCTGACCAGGGCTTTAAAAGTGTAAACTTCATGCTCTATAATTTTTCTTTCAGAAAACATTTTCTTTAGATGCATAAGGTACAAGCAGAAAAGTGATGCACCTATCATTATGCATGCGTGCTAAGTCGCTTTAGTCATGTCCTACTCTGTGTGACCCTATAGACTGTGGCCCACCAGGCTCCTCCTCCATGGGATTCTCCAGGCAAAAATATGGAATGGGTTGCCATATCTTCCTCCAGGGGATCTTCTCAACCCAGGTACCGAACCTGCATTTCTCATGTCTCCTGCATTGGCAGGTAGGTTCTTTACCACTAGCGCCACGTGGGAAACTTATCATTATACAGCTATTTAAATATGCCAAGTTAAACAGAATCACAAAACCAAAAACAAAATGATAATAGATTCACCAGAAGACCTCCCTCTGTGCCTCTTACTGCCCCATCATCATCTTCTCTTCCCATATATTATCCAATGGAAATTTTTTTCCGATTTTTGAACTTGTAAACATAGCATCACACATTGAACTTTTTAAAACTTGGCATTATGCTTGTGAAATTCATACACATTTTGTGTGTAATGATAGCTTTTTCCCCCCTTTCTTACTGCAGTATAGTACTACAGTGAATGAATATACCAAAATTTGTTCATTCATTACATTACCGATGGACCATTTCTACTTCGGTATTATTACAAATGCTGCTGCTATGAAAATTCTGAAATTTGCCTGGTGATCAGGTGTTTGCATTTCTTTTAGATAAATATCTAGGAGTAGAACTGATAGCATTTAAAGAAAGTTCCAGTTTTTCCACATCCTTAACCAACCGTTAGTATTTTCTGCCTTCTTTATTCTGACAGGAAATACTAGTGGGTACATAGTGGTGTTGCATTTTAGTTTTATTTGCATTTCACGAATGTCTGAGAAAGTTGAGGTGCCGTCTCTTTCATGAATTTAGTTTACAGCTGGATGTGATCTTTTAGGAAGTGCTTATAAAACTTCTTTCCTATTTTTAAAAGAGTTGCTTCTGTGTGTGTGTGTGTGTGTGTGTGTGTGTGTTAGTAACTCAGTCCTGTTTGACTCTTTGTGACCCCATGGACTGTAGCCTACCAGACTCCTCTGTCCATGGAATTCTCCAGGCAAGAATACTGGAGCGGGTTCCCATGCCCTCTCTAAGAATCTTTCCGACCCAGGGATGGAACCCAAGTCTCCTGCACTGCAAGGAGCACTTTACCTTCTGAGCTACCAGAGAAGCATGTTTTAACTTTTATATTTATAATCCATGTGAATTTGATTTTTGTGTTTGGAATGAGTTAAAACTGAAGATCCACATTTTTCCTTCCACAGGTACTTCCCATTAACCCACACAGTTTATTGAAAAGGACATACTTCTGCTGATGTATTTGTGTCAACTTTATCGTAATTTACATAACCACATGGTGTGAGTCCATTTCTGGATTCTCCCTCCTGTCCTATTGATATTTGTCTCTCCATCCCCTCTGGTAACCCTGGCTTAATTACTATAGCTTTTATTAAGTCTTATTTCTTACAGTGTAAACAAACCTGCTTTGTTTACATGTCATGGGTCATAACTGATGACTCCCAGAAGAAGTCCAAACTTCATGGATGTACAGTCATCTCTCTTCTGCCAGTCCATCTGGCACTCATTGCCACTTCTCAGCAGGATGAGGGCAGAGAGAATTCTCACTCTCCTTGAGAAAATTAAAAGTACCCGCTCTGCTGTGTGTTTCAAAAATTTCCTCTAAATTCCAAACTTGGTCAAAACCATAACTTGGAACTACCTTAGAAGTGTTTTAGTGTGCCACATTCACTTAACAAAGTTAGACACTGGGTGACTGAGGGTTGATGGGACCTGTGTCAAATTAAGTAGCTTTGTGATCGGGAGTCTCAGCCAGGGGACCCCTTCCTGATTCCCCGTGCTGTATCCCCACCCTCCCTTCTCCTCTGCGCTGACCCCTTGCTATTATTTCTCTAGCTCCGTTGGCTGGCAATAGTTAATACCTTTTTGGTAGATACATCACTTGCAAGCAGGATGGAAACTTACATTAGAGGCTATGAGGAGAAAACTGACAAGTTGGAACTCAGAAGAAATTTTTTATGGTGTTTTCATCCTAATTTTCCTTCTCTATTCCAACTATCGCTGGGTCATACTTTTATTTCTGTAACTCTCCCATTCAGTCATATGAGGTAGGTCATATTACAAACTTTCCAGCAACTAACTTTGTTGTTAGTCAACACAGGCCCAATAGTATGTCCAGGAGAAACATTTTCTCAAAAACATGGTCCCAATTCCATGTGATTTTCTCAACATTTTTGCATACTCTTTCTTGATTTTCTGGTTTAATTCCTCTAAAGCCCACCTCAATTATCATCTTCCCATTAAATATCTGAGAAATAACTCTACACTTACACTGACATTGTAAATTTTGTGGCTGTATTTTGACTAAAAGTCAACTAAAGACCAATATCAATAATAAAAATTGCACGAATAAGAAAGTAAAAGTAACTCATGTTCATCAATTATGTAAATGATTAGGGTTAGAAATGTTTTAGTTTAAGATAAATGACATAGATTTATTAAACATATCAGACTTCAGATTTTACTACTTGACTTCCAATTCCTAATATGAGTAAAATGCAAACTTCAACTGTTTGTGGAAAGTCATTATTTGGGAGAAGATGAAGACTATAATTAATTCCAGTTAATAATGACTGCAATTAATTATAAACCTTCTAATTAATGTAAAACTCAATTTATAATATTTGTGTAAACAAGAAACTAGTTATCTTATTTGCTGGTTCTTTTTTTTTTTCATTTAAATATTAGCCAGTCTTCTGGCCACAGCAATGGTTTATGCTTTATTTCTGTGTTCTAAAAATAGTATGTGGTATTAATATTTTAACATAAATAGAATAGTAAAAATTAAAATAGAGAATAAGAAACAGGCAATCAGAGTTTGCATTGTGCAATATTTTGTTCTTATGTTTGCCTCATACTATTTTATCTGGCTGGTCCATATTTGGTCATTCAACTACAATGTGCATTCACAAGCATTAGAGAGATTAGAATTTTACACAAAGCTATTGTTTGATATGTGAAATTTGAATATCAAAAGCCTTTCTCAAACTGTTAAATAGCTGTGACAGGGTAGAATTTTCTGGCTTTTATTTGCTACCTGAGAAAGAGTTGGCTGGTTTGTTACAATTAAATAGGTAATTATCACTAAAACACATCCTACAGAGTGGCACATGTCTGTGGCCAAAGAATGTGGCTCCGTCATTGTGTGCAAATACACACTTACCCGGTTCTTAAACACAACCTGATTTTCTTACCTCCTCGTTTGAGTCTCTGCTTTAGTTTTCATGCTAGATAATTCTATAGCTTTCTGTGGTTATTTACACCTCATCATCTCAACTGTGAGCAAAAGAGAGACATGAAAGGAACTAGACAGTTTTTCAAGAAAGCATCAAATTTTGTGAATCAAATTTAACTCAGTGTATCACTTTTTTCTGATTGTTTTATGTTTCCTATATCACCACAAGTGAAATTGATTGAAAAAGAGCTGAGAAATGAGATTTCACACATTCTCTGTGGGATAATCTGAGTTAAATTCACCCATCCCAGTCCATTTTAGTTCACTGATTCCTAAAATGTCAATGATCCCTCTTGCCATCACCTGATCAACCACTTCCAATTTCCCTTGATTCATGGGCCTAACATTCCCAGTTCCCATGCAATATTGCTCTTTATAGCATTGGACCTTGCTTCCATCACCAGTCACATCCACAACTGGGTGTTGTTTTTGCTTTGGCTCCATCTCTTCATTCTTTCTAGAGTTATTTCTCCACTGATCTCCAGTAGCATAATGGGCACCTACCAACCAGTAGCATAATGGGTACCTACCATAATGGGCAGTTCATCTTTCAATGTCCTATCTTTTTTCCTTTTCACACTGTTCATGGGGCTCTCAAGGCAAGAACACTGAAGTGGTTTGCCATTCCCTTCTCCAGTGGACCACATTTTGTCAGAACTTTCCACTATGGCCCATCCATCTTGGGTGGCCCTACATGGCTCATAGTTTCATTGAGTTAGACAAGGCTGTGGTACATGTGATTAGATTGGTTAGTTTTCTGTGATTGTGGTTTTCAGTCTGTCTGCCCTCTGAGTGAGAAGCATAAGAAGCTTATGGAAGCTTCTGGTGAGAGAGATTGACTAAGGGGGAAAACTCGGTCTTGTTCTGATAGTTGGGGCCATGGTCAATGAATCTTTAATCCAGTTTTCTGTTGTTGGGTGATGCTGTGTTCCCTGCCTGCTATTTACCTGGGACCAAACTCTGGTGGAGGTAATGAAGATAATGGTGACCTCCTTTAAAATATCGCATGCATGTACTGCTATAGTCAGTGCCCCCAACCCTGCGCTTCCAACCCACGCCACTGCTGGAGACTCCTGGACACTCACAGGCAAGTGGGTCAGTCTCTTGTGGAGTCACTGCTCCTTCCTCCTAAAGCCTGGTGCAAAACGATTCTCTCTGTGCCCTCCAAGAGTCTATTTCCCAGTCCTGTGTAAGTTCAGGAAGCTCTATGGTGGGTTTAATGGTGACCTCCTCCAAGAAGGCTTATGCCATAACCAAGTCTGCTGCACTCAGAACCCCGTCCCTGTAGCAGTACACTGTTGACCTGTACCTCCATAGGAGATGCTCAAACACAATTCTGTCTTAGTCTCTGTGGGGTCCTTGGGTTCTGGTGCACACAAGATATGTTTGAGCCCTCTGAGCATCTCTGGCAGAAATGGGCTTTGATTCTAAACAGTGGAAACTTTGGCTGACTTTCTTTCTTTGGGCTCTGAAATCATTGCAGATGGTGATTGCAGCCATGAAATCAAAAGACAATTACTCCTTTGGAGGAAAGTTATGACAAACCTAGACTGCATAATAAAAGCAGAGGCATTACTTTGCCAACAAAGGCCCATCTAGTCAAGGCTATGGTTTTTCTAGTACTCATGTATGGATGTGAGAGTTGGACTGGAAGAAAAGTTGAGTGCTGAAGAATTGATGCTTTTGAACTGTTGTGTTGGAGAAGACTCTTGAGAGTCTCTTGGACTGCAAGGAGATCCAACCAGTCCATCCTAAAGGAGATCGGTCCTGAGTGTTCATTGGAAGGACTGATGCTGAAGTTGAAACTCCAATACTTTGGCCACCTGATGCAAAGAATTGGCTCATTTGAAAAGACCATGATGATGGGAAAGATTGAAGGTAGGAAGAGAAGGAGATGCCAGAGGATGAGATGGTTGGATGGCATCACCGATTTAATGGACATGAGTTTGAGTAAACTCTGGGAGTTGATGATGGGCAGGGAGGCCCGGCATGCTACAGTTCTTGGGATTGCAAAGAGTCAGAGATGACTGTGTGTCTGAACTAACTGACTGACTGTGGGATAAAATATAATATGCCTTGAAAGTGAAGTGAAAGTGAAGTCACTCAGTAATGTCTGACTCTTTGTGACCCCATGGACTATAGCCTACCAGGCTCCTCCGTCTATGGGATTTTCCAGGCAAGAATACTGGAGTGGGTTGCCATTTCCTTCTCCAAGACATCTTCCCACCCCAGGGATTGAACCCAGGTCTCCTGAATTGCAGGTAGAATATTTATCAACTGAACTATGAGGAAAGCCTAAAATATGCCTTAATAATACCTTAACGATTACTGAAGACCTACCAGACCATTTAGAACTAACACCCCAAAAAGATATCCTTTTCATTATAGGGGACTGGAATGAAAAACTAAGAGGTCAAGAAACACCTAGAGTAACAGGAAAATTTGGCCTTGGAGTATAGAAGGAAGAAAGGCAGAGTTTTGCCAAGAGAACACATTGGTCACAGCAAGCACCCTCTTCCAACAACAGAAGACTTTACACATGGACATCACCTGATGGCCAACAACAAAATCTGATTATATTATTTGCAGCCAAAGATAGAGAAGCTCTATACAATCAGCAAAAACAAGACCAGGAGCTGACTGTGGCTCAGATCATGACCTTCTTATTGCCAAATTCAGACTTAAAATGAAGAAAGTGGGGAAAACCACTAGACCATTCAGATACGACCTAAATCAAATCTCTTATGATTATACAGTGCAAGTGAGAAATAGATTTAAGAGACTTGATCTGATAGAGTGCCTGATGAACTATGGACAGAGATTCATGACATTGTATAGGAGACAGGGATCAAGACCATCCTGAAGAAAAAGAAAGGCAAAAAGCAAAGTGTCCATCTGAGGAGACCTTACAAATAGCTGTGAAAAGAAGAGAAGCTAAAAGCAAAGGAGAAAAGGAAAGATATACCCATTTCAATGCAGAATTCCAAAGGATAGCAAGTACAGATGAGAAAGCCTTCCTCAGTTATCAGTGAAAAGAAATAGAGGAAAATAATAAATGGGAAAGAAGAGAGAGCTATTCAAGAAAATTAGAGATACCAAGGGAACATTTCATGCAAAGATGGGCTCAATAAAGGACAGAAATGGGATGGACCTAACAGAAGCAGGAGATATTAAGAAGAGGTGGCAAGATTGCACAGAAGAACTGTACAAAAAAGATCTTCATGACCCAATAATCACGATGGTGTGATCACTCACCTACACATCCTGGAATGTGAAGTCAAGTGGGCCTTAGAAAGCATCACTATGAACAAAACTAGTGGAGGTGATGGAATTCCAGTTGAGCTATTTCAAATCCTAAAAGATGATGCTGTGAAAGTGCTGCACTCAATATGTCAGCAAATTTGGAAAACTCATCAGTGGCCACAGGCATGAAAAGGTCAGTTTTCATTCCAATCCAAAGAATGTTCAAACTACTGCACAATTTCACTCATCTCACATGCTAGTAAAGTAATTCCTAAAATTCTCCAAGCCAGGCCTCAGCAATACGTGAACCGTGAACTTCCAGATGTTCAAGCTGGTTTTAGAAAAGGCAGAGGAATCAGAGATCAAATTGCCAACATGTGCTGGATTATCAAAAAAGCAAGAGAATTCCAGAAAAACATCTATATCTGCTTTATTGACTATGCTAAATCCTTTGACTGTGTGGATCACAACAAACTGTGGAAAATTCTTCAAGAGATGGGAATACCACACCACCTGACTTGCCTCTTGAGATACCTGTATGCAGGTCAGGAAGCAACAGCTAGAACTGGACATGGAACAACAGACTGGTTCCAAATAGGAAAAGGAGTACGTCAAGGCTGTATATTGTCACCCTGCTTATTTAACATATATGCAGAGTATATCATGAGAAATGCTGGACTGGAAGAAGCACAAGCTGGAATCCAGATTGCCAGGAGAAATATCAATAACCTCAGATATGCAGATGACACCACTTTTATGGCAGAAAGTGCAGAACTAGAGTCTCTTTATGAAAGTGAAAGAGGAGAGTAGAAAAGTTGGCTTGAAGTTCAACATTCAGAAAAGTAAGATCATGGCATCTGGTCTCATCACTTCATGGGAAATAGATGGAGAAACAGTAGAAACAGTGGCAGTCTTTATTTTTTTGGGCTCCAAAATCACTGTAGATGTTGATTGAAGCCATGAAATCAAAAGACGCTTACTCCTTGGAGGGAACGTTATGGCCATCCTAGATAGCATATTGAAAAGCAGAGACATTACTTTGCCAACAAAGTTTGTCTAGTCAAAGCTATGGTTTTTCCAGTAGTCATGTATGGATGTGAGAGTTGAACAGTGAAAAAGGCTGAGTGCCAAAGAACTGATGTTTTTGAACTGTGATGTTGGAGAAGACTCTTGAGCATCCCTTGGGCTGCAAGGAGATCCAACCAGTCCATCCTAAAGGAGCTCAGTCCTGGGTCTTCTTTGGAGGGACTGATATTGAAGCTGAAACTCCAATACTTTGGCCACCTCATGCGAAGAGTTCACTCATTGGAAAAGATCCTGATGGTGGGAAGAATTGGGGGCAGAAGGAGAAGGGGACGACAGAGGATGAGATGGCTGGATGGCATCACCAACTTGATGGACATGGGTTTGGGTAGACTCTGAGAGTCGGAGATGGACAGGGAGGACAGGTGTGCTGCAGTTCATGGGGTCGCAAAGAATTAGACACAACTGAGTGACTGAACTGTACTAAACTGATCTGCTTACTTACTCGGAGCCTCAAGCTTCTCATCTGGAAAATGGGGATAATAATATATATCTTGCATTGAAGTTGGGAAAACTAGAAATGATAATACTGAAATTGAAAGTAAAAGTCACTTAGTTGTGTCGAATCTTTGCTACCCCATGGACTATATATTCCACGGAATTCTTCAGGCCATAATACTGGAGTGGGTAGCCTTTCCCTCCTCCAGGGGATCTTCCCAACTCAAAGATCAAACCCAGGTTCCAGCATTGCAGGCAGATTCTTTACCAGCTGACCTACAAGGGAAGCTCTAATGATAAAACTAATACTTCGTTAATACTTACTATGTGCTAGGCATTGTGCTAAGCCCTTTATGTAGACTGGACTCAATAGTGTGTGCCCAGTGGTGGGCACACAGTAGGCATTCAGTAAGTGTTAGCTATTGTTATTGTTTATAATGATCTAACCTAAGTCCCATCAACAGGTGAAAAAAAATTATTGTATATATATATATTCACACACACACACACACAATGAAATACTACTCAGCCATAAAAATGAATGCAATTTTGCCACCTGCAGCAGCATGCATGTACTTGGAGGGCATTATGTTAAGTAAAATAAGTCAAAAAAGACAAATATCATATGATATCACTGATCTAGTGGTTATCAGAGAGGGTGGGAGAGGAATAGTAAAAGGATAGTGAATTATGACATACAAATTATTGGGTATAAAATAAGCTACAAGGATATACTGTTACAACATGGGTAATATGCCAATATTTTATAATAACTATAACTGGAATATAACCTCTAAAAATTATGAATCACTATATTGTATATCTGCAGCATACAATATTATATATATGCATCAATAAAAAATAAATTTAAAGAAAATTTTCTCATTATCTTAGTATTTTATTCTCTAAATAATATTTAATTTTAAATTAAATATATATTAAAAATATATTTCCCTCTGGATGGCAATTTCTAGTTTCATGATAAACAATTTATGACAGTTCTTCAGGCCATGGAATTGGTTAAATGGGAGCCACAACAGGAGATACGATCAAGATAGAAAATGTGTGATAATCATAGTGGATGTGCTTGTGGAAGCTGTGTTTCATAATTCCTTGAAGTAACTGCCTTAGTTACATGTGAGGTAGAGTTAGAGCATTTATTCTATTTATTAATATTTAGTGTATTTTCTCATCCCATCCCCCTCCCTTTCCTCCTCCTCTTCCTCTTCTTGTAATTGTCTTATTGGCGATATTTTTATTTCCCTGATCCACTCATGATAAGTGTAACGATATGACCAAGTAACCTGAAACACAAGGCATTATAGTCAGAGATGAAGAATTTCTTCACTTTACTGACCTGAACTACAGAATGAGACCTCCTAGTATATATAGGTCATTTGTGTCTGATAAGCAATTTCTGAATAAACTTTGTATCCTTTAATAATTATTTTTTGCTCACTTGAAACAAAGTAGGGAGAAAAATTAAATGAAAATTTGCTGTTTTATGTGTGTGTTCTCATTCCTAGGTATTTTAAGCTATTATCTCAGAGAATTCCTCAAACTGAAGTTCTTCTGAAAATGTGCTTTTCTACAGCCTGAAATAGCCACAGTTCATTTCAGAGGCATACACAATAAAGCATGTTATACAGTTTAACTGATACATATTTGAAATGCTTATGATCAAACAAATAAAACTTAATTTATCAATCTCATCTATTTTTCTTTAAAAATGCGGTAAAAGAATCATAGTTAAAATGAAAAAACAAAAATGTATCAATAGTTACAAATCATATTTTTGAATAGCTCTCCATGTGGAGATCTTAAGAATATAGCATTTTTTTTCTAATGATAAGGAAATTAAAATGGAATTAAAACAAATTGTGAAATAGAACTGACCTACAGGTATAGCTCCATCTCCAGGAAATTAAAGAAAAAAGTCCACTACACTTTACTTTCCTCAGATATTCATAAATGCTCTACCAGGATGGAAAAGAGCAGTTGATAACAAAACACTTTCTGTTAGCAAGACACAAAGAAAAAAATACCAATAAATTAATTCCAACTTGCAAATATTTACCTAATGTAGATAATCTACTTCAGCATCAAAATGAAATATTTTCACAATTTTTTAAGCATCTTTTATTTCACGTCTTATCTTGAAAACACAGATGTTTTGCCCTCTGTATTTCCTGAGTAGTAGAAAAATCCTTGTGCTCTTTCCTGATGCAACATCCCCATCTGGTGAATATAGATCTTCACAGTCAATCGCTCATTAAGGTAGGAGCCATTGGTGGCATTTGCACACATAAATAAAGTTACCCTAGCATAAAAGGTCATAACACTAACACTATTTTTAAAGACCATTCTGAAATGACTTGCTTTAGATTCAAGTTAAAAAAAATTACAACGACGTTGTGCTAGTGTTTTTTTGTTGGGGGAGGAGACTAGGAAAGTTTCAGGAAGAGAAGACCATTCCAGGTGCAATTATAATTGGTTAAATCTGGGATGCATTTTAGTCTTCCATCACTTGGCAAAAACTAACACTGAATCATTCTAGAATTGGTGAAATAACGTGCAGTCAAATAAACAATGACAAGAAGAATACAAACCTGTGGAAAAAAAATAATTGTATATTTCATTGCTTCTTAATATTTTTCAGTGAAAAAAAAAGCATAAATGATAAGACAACTGATACACCATTGGTACTAATTGCAAAAACTAGACAGTGAGTGAGCCAGAAGACTAAACATATTATGTTTGCTGAGACACTTTCTTCACAGTTTTCCATGTTCTCAATGTTCCTACTACTAGAGCTAATGATCAGTTAGTCTTACTATTACACGTTAAGCAAAAAACACCTATTTAATTGTTCCTTAACTCTAGCCTGTATTTAAAGAGGCAGTTTGTGAAAAATATGTGAGAACTATCAAAATATGAGTAGATATTTAAGCTATTTTAGTTATGTTTTTTGGGAGAAGGCAATGGCACCCGACTCCAGTCCTCTTGCCTGGAAAATCCCATGGACGGAGGAGCCTGGTAGGCTGCAGTCCAGGGCGTAGCTGAGAGTCGAACACGACTGAGCGACTTCACTTTCACTTTTCACTTTCAAGCATTGGAGAAGGAAACGGCAACCCACTCCAGTGTTCCTACCTGGCGAATCCCAGGGACTGGGGACCCTGGTGGGCTGCCGTCTATGGGGTCTCACAGAGTCGGACATGACTGAAGTGACTTAGCAGCAGCAGCAGCAGTAGTTTGCTTTTTGAATGATTTGTTTACCCTTGATAAACCTAATTTTTTGTGTCCTAGAGAAAAATATATGGAATTTAGGTATATGAAATTAGGAGAGAAAGTGGAAAATTTCATCACAGAGACAATTGATAAAATATCTTCAGGTTGTCTGTTACCAGCTGAGAAGAATAATTCTTGCATCCCCCAATTTTCTCTCTCCTCCTCTGTCTCTCCACATATACATACACATTATGTGCACTGTAATATATATATTATATATATTTTATAAAATCTATAATGTCATATCTATCTATCTATCTATCTATCTATCTATCTATCTATTTATCTATCTATCAATACAGTCTTCCCTGGTAGCTCAGCTGGTAAAGAATCCACCTGCAATGCAGGAGACTTGGGTTTGATCCCTGGGTTGGGAAGATACCCTGGAGGAGGGAAAGGTTATACACTCTAGTATTCTGGCCTGGAAAATTCCATGGACAGAGGTGCCTGGCGGGCTACAGTTCGTGGGGTTGCAAAAGTGTCAGACATGATCTAGCTACTAAACAACAACATCTATATATATAGAAAATACATATACACATATTTACTTATTTCTATTACTCTTATCTCCACAAGTGTTTTGTGGTCAACTAAAATTAAATACAGGTATATTATAGCTATGAAATAACTGACCACATATATTTATACAAATATATATGCAGTCAATTATTTATATATGTATACAGACAAAGACTTCCTCCATTGCTCAGCAGTAAAGAAAGTGTCTTCGATGCAGGAGACACAGCTTCAATCCCTAGATCAGGAAGATTCCCTGGATAAGGGCATGGCAACCCACTCCAGCATTCTTGCCTGGAGAATTCCATGGGCAAAGGAACCTGGTGGGTTACAGCTCATGGGGTTGCAAAGAGTGGGACAGGACTAAAGCAACTTAGCACACACACACATGTATACAGACAAGCACACACATATTATAATGGTCCTGGCCAATTGGGTAATGAATTTGACTAAAACCTTTGGAGATTATTTTTTTTTAGAAAGACTTTTAAAAACTCTATAAGCTGCCAGTCAATTGTTTATTAGTTTAGTTCTATATTCATAGCCAGCAATGTTGTCAGTACTATCGTCTCTCATCCCCTCTGTGTCCCTCTTTATTTATAGCTCAGTCTCTGCGTCATACTATAGGAAAGAGCAATTTTTGTTCTTGGAAAAATGGCTTTCTTATTTTCTTTGCACATTAGTGACTAATGTATGAAAGCCCCTTGTCTGGCTAACAGCTCAATTTAATTTTTATTTGGTTAAAGTTCTATAAAATTTTAATGTTGCTATTGTTCACAGACTAATGGAAAAAATTACCTAAATTTTTAAAAATTGGGCTTGAAAGAATAAAACACTCATTTATATTTGAAAGAGCAGAAGCCTTCTTAGTGGGTAGAAATATATATAATAAATTAAGTACAAATTAAATACAGACAGTATATTGAAAATGGATAGCAAAGTATCACTGTGAAATTAAAATAAATGCATTTATTAATGGTTTTCCAAGTTTCTGGTTCTAAAATACTAATACACCTTTTTCTCAGATCTTATGTCCTTGGCAAGTAAAAAGTTGAGTTACATACTTTTCCTGTCTCTTTTCAGATTTTTCTACTGCCAGTTTCTATTTCTACATACATAACAATATTATGGAACCTCTTTAAAGAGGACACTTAAAATATAAACAGCCTTAAGTCAAGTCTGGGTGATTCTTTGAAGGCTGTTTACCATAATGGTTATAATCCTGAACTCTGAGCTTGAATCCCAACTTCTTCACTTATTAACTGTGATTTTCAACAGCAGATTTAGACAAGACACAGTCTCTATGCTTCACTTACCCCATCTAAGAGATATAGAACAGTCTTTTGAACTCTATGGGAGAGGGCAAGGGTGGGATGATATGGGAGAACAGCATTGAAACGTGTAAATTATCATATGGAAATCAATCGCCAGCCCAGGTTTGATGCTTGATACAGGGTGCTCAGGGCTGGTGCACCGGGATGACCCAGGGGGACAGAATCAGGAGGGAGGTGGGAGGGGGTTTCTGGAAGGGGAACACATGTATACCTATGGCAGATTCATGTCAATGTATAGAAAAACCAAGACAACAATGTAAAGAAAATAAATAAAATAAAAATAAAAAATATTTTATATATAATAATATGTAATTAAAAATAATTAAAAAGAAGTGCTTGCCACATACAATATGTTCTATACATTCTGGTAATGATTTATATCAGTCTGGAAATTTCTGTTGAATCATAAGCAAAGGGTTTGGTATATAATTTTAACGATACTTTGGAAGAAAATAACTATCATTTATTTCTAATAATCTAAGAAATTGATTTAAGCCACAGTACAATATATAGTAAAAGAAAATTCTTAATGTTTAAAAAAGTATGTGTTCTCACAGATTGTTTCCTCTTTCTTATTAAAGTTTCTATTTAGAAAATTGGTTCAGCTATTTCTTTCAAACTGGTCTGATTTTCAGTGAAACTGTGGCTATTATCTATACTTCAGTAGAAAATTCTATTACATATCCCATATCAGTGTCGATATATTGACAATATTTAAAGAAAAGCTTTTAGTAACCTCTTAAGAAATACAGTATTAAAAATGAAGTGACTAAGGCTACAAATGGAAAATTTTATTCAAGCACTTAAATTGAGATACACCATCCAGGATTTCAGGGAAGTCATGGACCAGCACAGGTCCATGCTTTGAGCCGTCATCCAAAACCACACAACTTGTTTTATTGAATAAATTACCATTTCTTTGAAGTTTAAATTGTGTCATGTTAGAAACAGTTTGAAACACTGAACACTTCTAAAGTAATTCAGATCATTTTGCATTTTAATTCCAGAAGCAAAAACTTCTAGTTAAAGTTTTAGCAAAGGGTTGAGATTAATTTATTAGATTTAATGGGCAGGGAAGGTGAGAGAAAAAGGCTCTTTCCTCAAGATTATTAAAGTTTTCACTGTGGATTCTCCAGTTCAATGAAATCTAAATTGCAAAAAATATATATGTAAAGTCTCTGCAGTACTTTGAAAGTGTAGATATGAGACACAAACTCATTTTAAGCCTGCTGGTGGCCTGAAGGTTTTTAAAACATTATCCAGTGATGCTGAGTACTTTGTCCTACCAGAGATTTCCAATTTAGAAAGTATTTCTACTCTGTAAATAACACCCACAAAAGAAAGCTATAGTTGTATACAAACTATTTGTGCAATCGCAAAAATGACAGAATGATTTCTATTCATTTTGAAGGCAAATCAATCAATATCACAGTAATCCAGCCTATAACAGTAAAGCTGAAGAAGCTGAACGTTCTATGAAGACCCACAAGACCTTCTAGAACCAACACGCAAAAAAGATGTCCTTTTCATTATAGGGGACTGGAATGCTAAAGAAGGAAGTCAAGAAATACCTGGCCTTGGAGTACAGAATGAAGCATGGCAAAGGCTAACAGAATTTTGCCAAGAGAATGCACTGGTCATAGCAAACACCCTCTTCCAACAACACAAGAGAAGATTCTACAAATGGACATCATTAGATGGTCAAAACCAAAATCAGATTGATTATATTTTTTGTAGCCGAAGATGGAGAGACTCTATACAGTCAGCAAAAGTAAGACCAGGAGCTGACTGTGTTCAAATCATGAACTCCTTACTGCCAAATTCACACTTAAATTGAAAAAAGTAGGGAAAACGACTAGACCATTCAGGTATAACCTAAATTAAATCCCTGATGATTATACAGTGGAAGTGACAAATAGATTCAAGGATTAGATCTGATAGACAGAGTGTCTGAAGAACTACAGATGGAGGTTGGTGACATTGTACAGGAGACAAGGATCAAGACCATCCCCAAGAAAAAGAAAGGCAAAATGGTTGTCTGAGGAGGTCACACAAATAGCTGAGGAAAGAAGAGAAGCCAAAGGCAAAGGAGAAAAGGAGAGATATACCCATTTCAATGCAGAGTTCTAAAGAATAGCAAGGAGAGGTAAGAAAGCCTTCCTCAGTGATCACTGTAAATGAGTAGAGGAAAACAACAGAATAGGAAAGACTGCAGAGCTATTCAAGAAGAGTAGAGATACTAAGGGAAATTTTCATGCAAAGACAGAAATGGGATGAACCTAACAGAAGCAGAAGATATTAAGAAGAGGTAGCAATAACACCTAGAAGAACTGTACAAAAAATATCTTCATGACCCACATAATCACGATGGTGTGACCACTCATCTAGAGCCAGACATCCTGGAATGTGAAGTCAAATGGACCTTAGGAAGCATCACTGCAAACAAAGCTAGTGGAGGTGATGGAATTCCAGTTGAGCTATTTCAAATCTTAAAAGATGATGCTGTGAAAGTGTGGCACTCAATATGCCAGCAAATTTGGAAAACTCAGCAGTAGCCACAGGCATTGAAAAGGTCAATTTTCATTCCAATCCCAAAGAAAGGCAACGCCAAAGAATGCTCAAACTACTGCACAATTGCACTCATCCCACACACTGAAAGAGTAATGTTCAAAATCCTCTAAGCCAGGATTCAACAGTACTTGAACTGTGAATTTGCACATGTTCAAGCTGGATTTAGAAAAGGCAGAGGAAGCAGAGGTCAAATTGCCAACACCCGTTGAATCATCAAAAGAACAAGAGTGTTCCAGAAAAACATCTACTTCTGCTTTATTGACTGGGCAAAGGCCCTTGACTGTGTGGATGACAATAAACTGTGGAAAATTCTTCAAGAGATAGGAATACCAGACCACCTGACCAGCCTCTGAGAAATCTGTATGCAGGTCAGGAAGCAGCATTTAGAACTGGACATGGAAAAACAGACTGGTTCCAAATTGGGAAAGAAGTACATCAAGGCTGTATATTGTCACCCTGCTTATTTAGCTTATATGCAGAGTACATTATGAGAAATATGGGGCTGGATGGTGCACACACTGGAGTCAAGATTGTTGGGAGAAACATCAATAACCTCAGATATGCAGATGACACCACCCTTATGGCAGAAAGTGAAGAAGAACTAAAGAAGATCTTGATGAAAGTGAAAGAGAAGAGTGAAAAAGTTGGCTTAAAACTCCATTCAGAAAACTGAGGTCATGGCATCCTGTTCCGTCACTTCATGGCAAATAGATGGGGAAACAATGGAAACAGTGAGAACTATTTTGGGGGGCTCCAAAATCACTGCAGATAGTGAGTTCAGCCATGAAAATAAAAGACACTTGTTCCTTGGAAGAAAAGCTATGACCAATCTAGACAGCATGTTAAAATGCAGAGACATTACTTTGTCAACAAATGTCCATCTAATCAAAACTGGTTTTTCCAGTAGTCATGTATGGATATGCGAGTTGGACTATAAAGACATCTGAGCACTGAAGAATTGATGCTTTTGAACTGTGGTGTTGGAGAAGACTCTCGAGAGTCCCTTGGACTGCAAGGAGATCCAACCAATCTATCCTAAAGGAGATCAGTCCTGAATTTTCATTGGAAGGACTGATGTTGAAGCTGAAACTCCAATACTTTGACCACCTGATGTGAAGAACTGACTCATTGGAAGAGACTGTGATGCTGGGAAAGATTGAAGGCATGAGGAGAAGGGGACGGCAGAGGATGAAAAAGTTGGGTGGCAGCACCTACTCAATGGATACGAGTTTGAGTAAACTCTGGGAGTTGGTGATAGACAGGGAAGCCTGGCATGTGGCAGACCGTGAGGTCACAAAGAGTCAGACATGACTGAGTGACTGAACTGAGTGATTGATAGTTGTATACAAACAAGGCTGAATTAATGTTCTAATAACTTTAAAATTTCAAAACTCTAATGATGTCCCTTGAACAGCAAGGACATCAAGCCAGTCAATAGTAAAGGAAATCAAACGTGAATATTCATTGGAAGGACTGATGTTGAAGCCAAATCTCTAATAGTTGGGCCACCTGATGTGAAGAGCCAACTCATTTGAAAATACCCTGATGCTGGGAAAGATTGAGGGCAGGAGGAGATGGGGGAAACAGAGGATGGTTGGATAGATGGCATGATCAACTCAATGGACATGAAACTGAGCAAACTCTGGGAGATAGCAAAGGACAGGGAAGCCTGGTATATTGTAGTCCATGGAGTCGTAAAGTATCGGGCATGACTGAGTGACTGAACAAAAACAACCATTATATGATTTGAAACCACAGGTGTTCCTCTCCATGAATATCAGACTTAGTGAGTGTTCAGTCTTGAAAAACACTGCATTAAAATGTCAGATGATATTACTTACATGTGGAATCTAAATAAATGTACAAATGAAATTATCTACAGAACAGATAGTTATAGGTGTAGAAAACAAACATGATTACCAAGGGGAAAGGGAAGAATGGATGAATTGGGAGATTGGGACTAACTTATATACACTGCTATATATAAAGAAAATGAAAGTGTTCATTGCTCAGTCATGTCTGACTCTTTGTGACCCCATGGACTGTAGCTCATCATGCTCCTTAGTCCATGGAGTCTCCAAGCAAGAACACTGGAGTGGGTTGCCGTTTCCTTCTCCAGGGGATCTTCTTGACCCAGGGATTAAACCCAGTTCTTCCACACTGCGGGCAGATTTTTTACCATCTGAGTCACCAGGGAAAACCTGTTAAGATCATGTAAAAGGAAATTTTGGAACAAAATACATCTTAGAGCTGGGTGGATGGAGATTTGGGAAGCATCAGAGAGGATGTTACCATGGAAAAGATTTAACTGAGACACAAAATAAATTATTAAAATTGATAAATTTCCCCCTCAAATTACATATTTAGGTGTAGGGGTGAATTGGGAGTGTAGCTGGTTTTATAAACTGTAATAATAAGCATGTTTAATCTATTTAATGTATCTTTGTTGATATTTTGGAAGGCAGAGAAATTGTATAAACACCTCAAAAATTTGGAAGATGTATGTTAATAGTGTGATCTTTAAAGGTTGATCTAATCATATTTCAAGGACTGATATATTTTGACTGCTATTTGTTGTTACTGAATCTTTAAGTTGTATCCAACTCTATTGTGATCCCATGGACTGTAGCCCATCAGGCTCTCTGTCCATGGGATTTCCCAGGCAAGAATACTGGAAGAGATTGCCATTTCCTTCTCCTGGGGATCTTTCTGACCCAGGAATCAAACCCTCATCTCCTGCATTGGTACATGGATTCTCTACCACTGAGTCACCAGGGAAGCCCTTCAACTGCTTATCCTTTATTATTATACAAATTTTAATGTTAGTATTGTGAATTTTGAAGTTTAAAAGGATTCTCAAACCATTCCTTGGGCATTTCTTCATTTAGGGATTTAGGGATTTAGCATTTTGGAGGACAGAGGTATTTCCAGATGATTTGATAAGCAGAAACCAGGTTGCCCACATGTGAAAGGAACTGAACTAAAATAATGTGAAGATATTGTTTCTTGCCTATTTTATACATAGTGGTTTATATCTCTTGATCTCATACCTCTAATTTGCCCCTCCTTCCTCACTCACGCCTTTGGTAATCACTGGTTTATTTTCCACGTCTGTGAATATGTCTCTGTTCTACATATATTCTCATTTGTATTATTTTTAGATTTCACATATAAATGGTATTGTACAATATTTTTTTTCTCTAGATAAACAGCAAGAATATACTGTATGGCACAGGGAATTATAACCAACTTCTTGTAATGACTTTCAATGGAGTATAATCTGTAAAAAACAAAAACAAAAAACTCTGAACCACTATGTGTACCCCAGAATCTAATCAGTTCAGTTCAGTCACTCAGTCATGTCCAACTCTTCATGAGCCCCATGTACTGCAGTACACCAGGCTTTCCTGTTCATCACCAACTCCCAGAGATTACTTAAACTCATGTCCGTAGAGTCACTGATGCCATCCAACCATCACATCCTCTGCTGTCCCCTTCTCCTTGCCTTAAATCTTTCCCAGCATCAGGGTCTTTTCCAATGAGTCAGTTCTTCACATCAGGTGGCCAAAGTTTTGGAGTTTCAGCTTCAGCATCAGTACTTCCAATGAATATTCAAGACTTATGTCCGTTAGGATGGACTGGTTGGATCTCCTTGCAGTTGAAGGGACTCTCAAAATCTTCTCCAACACCAAATGGGCAGACTATCTGAAAAGAGACCAGGTTCAACGTTTCCAAGGAAGACTGTCAGGACCTAATGACTATCTAAAAATGAGAAATAAAGGTGTAGACAGTCAAGTGTGATTTCAGGATCCTATTTTAGAAGAAAAAGTATTTGTTTGAGCTATTGATGATATTGGGTAAATAAAAGAAGTAAAAGGGAGGTAAGAGATAAGTTCATAATTGGACATGATGCTTTTGAAGATGTGAATAAAATGGCTGGTGAGTAATAGGATATATGCATTCAGAATACTTTTTTAAAAAGGTATTTTGGAAAATCTGTTTTGGAATGAGTTGAGAAAGTAGCAAGAGAGGTAAATGTAAATACTGTGCTTTGTGCTGTGTGCTCAGTCATGTCTGCCTCTTTGTGACCCCATGGTTCCTAGGTTCTAGGTTTCTCTGTGAATGAAATTTTCTAGGCAAGAATAATGGAGTGGGTTGCCATTTCCTACTCCAAAGGATCTTCCCAACCAAGGGATTGAACCCACAACTCTTGCATCTCCTGCACTGGCAGGTGGATCCTTTACTGCTGCATTCCAGGAAAGCCCAAATATAAGTGTCTTTTGTAGTAAAGGGAAACAAGAAAAGGAAGTAAATATAACAAAAGAATTGTTTGTTTTGTTTTGAGTTTTTGGGAAAGTGGAATCTAAGATGGTTCTCAATGAGTCTTACCATGGTTTCATCCTCTCCAATTTAGATGTGAAGAAGACCTTTCAATACAGTATGTCACTCGACTGATTATGGTAACTAATACGGCAAAAGGGAGATGGTCCTCTTGATTCTAACCTAATCAAGAAGCCTTTTGAAAGAAGAGTTTCTCCAGCTGATCTGAGAAGAGGAAGTCAAAGGGATGTGCTCCAAACGGCTTAGAAGAAATCAAACATCAATTTTGTGAACTGCTTATAGAGGGTTATTGGTGAGGAACTGGAGGCAGCCTCTAGAAACAGCCTTCAGTATTAGCCAGCAAGAAAACAGGGATGTCAGTGCTACACCTCAAAGAACTAAATGTTGCCAACAGGATATTTCTTTTAATTTAATTGGTTTGGCACATTGTCCAAAGGAACTAAACTTAAGTCCAAAGATTTTTAAAAAGTTGAACTCTGTATGAAGCTCATAAACAGAACTTAATGGTTACTAATAAAATATTCGCAAATTTTATTATTTATGTATTTTATGAGAAATGAAATTTTAACAACCTTATTTTTCTCAAATGCAATAACCATTGGGCCTAACAAACTCATAAGGGAGAAATGAACAGTTTCCCTTGGTTAAATACACATTTTAAAATATATGAACAGATCTTATCAGATATGATCTATGAATCATGGATGGTCTTTAAAAAGGGAACATAAAAAGAGGAACTCTCCTTTTGAATATAGTGTAGTGTGTTAAGTCAATCAGTCTTGTCTGACTCATTGCAATCCCATGGATTGTAGCCCACCAGAGTTCTCTGTCCATGGGATTCTCCAGGCAAGAATACTGCAGTGGGTTACCATTCCCTTCTCCACAGGATCTTTCTGACCCAGAGATTGAACCTGGGTCTCCTGTGTTGCAGGCAGATTCCTTACCATGAGCTCCAGGGAAGAACTTTTGAATATGGGCATACTTAGATCAGTTGTAATGGAAGGTCTGAGGTTTTGAGAATAGAACCCAACTGCATTGCTGTGCTTATACTTGTAACACATAGTTTCCTACATTATGTTCTCTCAGTTAATAACAGACTGTGGGTTGATTTTGGTACTTCTGTTTTACTATCCTGAATAATCGAAAGGGATTTGATTTAGGTCATACCTGAATCGTCTAGTGGTTTTCCCTACTTTCTTCAATTTAAGTCAGAATTTGGCAGTAAGGAGTTCATGATCTGAGCCACAGTCAGCTCCTGATCTTGTTGTATAGACTTTCTCCATCCTGGGCTGCAAAGAATGTAATCAATCTAATTTCAGTATTGACCATCTGGTGTTGCCCATGTGTAGAGTCTTCTTTTGTATTGTTGGAAGAGGGTGTTTGCTATGACCAGTGTGTTCTCTTGGCAAATATCTGTTAGCCTTTGACCTGCTTTGTTTTGTATGCCAAGGCCAAATTTACCTGTTATATGAGGTATCTCTT